>JASPKZ010006459.1:0-322500 GCA_030220185.1 Diploptera punctata | reverse complement strand
GGATGTGAAAAGCGTATCCCTGATTAATTTCCCATAACGAATTGCTCAGGCAGTCGATTTTGAGACTCATATTCGGAAGATTCTAGATTCAAATCTCGTCGACCAACCTGAATGAGAATTTTTCTAGTTTACATCTGTCGTTAAGGAAAAAAATGATTGTTGTAATGTCATTACAAGGATATATTTCATCTTATAACAATTCGTTGGCATAATAAAAATTGAAATCAGTTGATGCCATCAAAAACAAATGGCAAATACAACAATGGAAAAAATAAGGCAACTTTTTACACCTAAATATCCTCGACATTTGTCACTAACGCGTGTACATAAACAGTTATTTATCTCATATCATAAATAGGCGAAATTAAACTAACGAAATTAACAAAATACTTCTAATCATATGATGTAGGCGTGCTTGTATTTATTCAGAGTGTAGTTCTCTTTGATTTATGTTAATAATCAGTTAATCACTAATTACGCAGTTAATAATACATTATTTCGTTAGTTAATTATAATGCGATTTCTGAGATCCGTTGCAGGTGTATCTTTAAGAGATCAAAAGAGAACTCAAGATGTCAGAGACGAATTATAAGTATGTAATATGAACGAGAGAATATACAGAAATAAATGTAATTGGTATGAACATGTACAAAGAATGCCAAATTATCGTTTATCAAAACAGATGATTCATTATAAATCTCAAGGGCCGAAGTGATGTAGTAAGATCAAATCGACGTTGGAAGAACGACCTGTAGCATATTGCACATCGGGGAAAGGAACGGGCCAACAGACCCATACCTTGAGGATTTTTTTTTTCAAAAACAAAAAAAAATCCACAGTGCTACTGGCCTACCAGTTATACCCTACAGGTGTTAGCGAGTGACACGATGTGTGAGTAGTTGAATCCTATATTCCCTGAAATAGTGATGTAACGTGAATAAAGCTTTGAGTGTCTCATTTCGAACATGAGAACAGTACTCAGATGGCGAATCAAAGAATTACATGAACCTTTTAATAAGTAAGAAACTACACTCATAGAAACCTTAACTTGTAGGCTCACACTGTACCATTTCTTTCCATACTCTTACGTTATCGAGGAGATTCCCAAGTCTCCAGATCTAGGAGCCTCAGACTTCTTTCGTCACAGCTATTGCAAAGAAAACATTTCTTCCGGCAGGTACAAATTATTTGGAATTTTAAGATAACAATTCAAGAAGAAATTAACGCAGTTTCCAACTAAATTATTCTACTTACTTTATCAAAGTTGGAAAAGCGCTTATAGCAATTTATCAGTGTAATGGAAATCATTTAAAATTTCTCTCATTCATATTCGATTTTACTTCAATCTTCTTCTTCTTTTTCTTCACTTCACGGGCTAGGTAAATTACCTGTTCCGCCTCACAGTTGTTCTGTCCATCTTTTCACTGGCCTTCCTACATTCCTTGAACCTCTTGGCTTGTAGTTAAATGCTGCTTTTGGTAATCTTGTTACATTCATTTTTTCTACATGTCTAAACCATTTTTTCTCTATATTCTTTGATTTTATCATTCAATGGATATATATTTAACTCTGTTCTTATATATTCATTCTTTATCCGATCCATTCTTGTGCAGCCTTTTGTTCTTCTAAGGAAGTTCATTTATACGCTTTGTATTCTACTTTGTAATTTTTTAGTCATTACCCAGATTTCACTCCCATAAAGTAATGCAGGAACCTCAATAATTCACTTAGTTTATCTTTGCCCTAAAAACTCTTAATAATAAATAATCCTTATTGTTCACTAGCTTTGCACAATTTTATTTCAACTGTTAGCCTACTTTAATACACAATAGAGCTAATATTAGTTTTATTTATACAACACAGAAGATTATATTTGCTTTGTTGTGTTATTTTAAGTTTTAGTTATATTATTTTAAGATAGTTGTAAAAATATTGTATATTATTTGGAATAACTATAGTCCTACATGCTGTTAATTTTTTTTAACAGAATCAATAATTGACTAAACCTATCTAAACAGTATTTGATTTGAAAAAGTGGCCAAAATGAATTTTTTAATTATTTTGTAATTTTACTAAGTTTGCAAGACAAAACTGCAAGTGAAGAGTATGGGTGAAAAACTTGACAACCCACGTATTTCTCAAATAATAATTTTCTACGTTACCGAGCTCTACATTAATTTTTCAAAAGGTTATTGCTCCTACAATCAAAAATAATTAAATTCATTTCTTTACTAACTGTGAAAGAAATAATTCCAAACAGATTTATGAGACACATCAGACTTTAATTTTAATTTTCTCGGTAAAAACAAGTTATGGGATGTCAAGCTTTTCGGCACTTCCCCCTAATTGTGAAGTAATAAAGTAGCAAATGATCTTTTCGAACACAGTTCGCTTATCCATACTCCAATGGCGGTTTAGTTATGTCTCTAACAATATTTAAATAAATCCAGTATATATTAAAAATGGCGAATAATATATATTCTATAGCCACAAATAGAATATTTACAGTTATGAAAAAGTTCTAGGAAGAACCTTTTGTACTCTTTCCTGTCGCCTATCATTTAATGGAATACAACAAAATGTTTCTTATTATTATACATGCATTTTATTTTATGTTTAAATTTTTATATTATTTATGTATTTACTCATTTACAGGTTTATTTATCTATGTATATATTAATTTTATATGAAAATGTATTAATTACACTGGTCAACATGATTTTTGTCTCATGAGTACCAATAGTTGTACTTATGCAGTTTTTTTATCGTGTTTTCAAATATGTATTCAGAATTTCTCCATCCCCACAGTTTTTTATATTTCAATTTCAATTAATGGATTTAAATAATTATTTTTTAATAAACGTTTTTTCGTCCATTTGTCCATTGTAAAATAAAACCAAATGAGCTAACTCAAGTGATTTCAGCTATGGAAAAGAGATATCAAGGCAAATGGAATCCTTATATGCTGGCCGATTATTGTTGGACCAACAAATGGGATGCTCCACAGGCGAAATATAGCAGAAAATCGTCATTTCTTACTTTCTAGGTGAGTCCGAATGTTCGACTATTGTGTAGTTACGAATGTAGAATATATTAAAGTATTTGAAATTATAAATTCCTGCCTCTCGGAAATCTTGCGTGATGGAGAAAACCCGATATCATATTTGAATTCAGGAGAAAAAATGCTACCAGAATCGCATATTTTTCTTTCTGAGACAAAAACAAGTTTATTTTTTGCTGCTCAGTGTTGTATATTTACACTTACATGAGCTTATTAAAAAGAAAAGGAAACGACACAAAGTGCAACACAATGTTTTAGGCACATGTGAAAAGGATGCAACTTAGTTGTCTGAGAGATTGTTAAATCGTGTTAGGAAGCCTTGACCTCTACTTTTATTTTTACCTGCTGGAAGTGGAAGAGAACTGGGTATTTCCAGGTGTGCTAATGTAGGCCTGTTAATCTACGCTTGGGAATGCAGGTAAAACAAAAGCATAACCAACCACTTTTCTGACTTATCTCTGAGATCTCAAACAAAAAAAAATTAAGTGCTAGTTTCCTAGAAAATTACTAATAATTACTGCTAACGAATGTGTAACTAACTTAATTATGTATTTTCATGTATCACTATAACACTTATTTTAATATCAAATATTTAAATTAACAATGCTTTCACTCATATTTAAATATTCAAGACTATTAGCCTGAATGTTTCTCTTTCTAACGTTTGTCCTAACACTGCTGGATCGAAATAAAATGAACGTCGATCACGGTGATCTAGAAGTTATATTCTCCTATAGATCCGAAGATCGCTAGCTCAAGTCCTTTTTCACAGAGTAATTTTCAGAATGGCATTTTGGTTATGTGAATAATAATTTTAGTTTAGGCATGTATTTATTTTACAGTACTCCAATTAATTGTTTTATGACTGAATTAGTATACTATAATTTATTTAATAAAAGTTTTTCCGTCACTTAAATTTATGGCATATAAATAACCTAAAGTTTTCAAAGATCTGTGATCAAAATATGTACGTAATTTAACACTCAGATTGAATCGCGTCATTAATAAAGTCAGATGCGAAAGAAGTGTCATGAAAAACCTTCATCCTAAGACAAGATCAATATTTTAGTGATTCAATATTAGATCTGTGAACGAGGTTATAGGTTCGAAATAGGCAGGTTTATGACAATCCCTCTCTGAATAATTTCATAGATCGGCGCCAAAATTATTGATAATCATAACATATTTTTCAAGTCCTTTACTACCCTAGAAAATATTGATAATGTCTATTCTTCACATATTTTTTAATAAATAAATTGATGTTGATATTTTTATTAAGTTACAAATACTAAAAACATTCAAACTTTGTAAAAAATGTTCTATTAATTTTTCCACCAATTATGCAATTTTTACCTTCAAATAAATTTAAGGAATAAAACTTGGAAAATTATCACGTGAGATTGTTTATATATTGTGCATCATTAAATTATAATTAAAACTCATATTAAATTTGTCTGTAAACAAAGGAATTGATTTCATGGCCGAATGCAGTAATGCAAACTTGAACTTCAGCTTGATATGCTTAACCTCAATTATCGTATAGTACATGTAGGCTATCTAAATTACGTAGGTGTTTCCACATACGTTTTCTATAGGATCTTACATAGAAAAGCTATAATTAAATATCGTTAATAGCTCCAATATCAAGATCACGTATTTGCAATTTTTAACTAGAAATTTCTCATGAAACACATACGTGACTTCCTCTTTATAACAACGTAAATGAAGTCTTCCAATCTAAGTTGCACCCATTTTATGGGTTGTTAGAACTCTGTCAAGACCGCAGATGCAGTAGAGTGGTTGCATTGCTACCTGTCATTCAGAATGTTTCATTTTAAAGTATTTTAACTTATAAATTATTTGTTTTAATAACGTAATTTCTTTTTCTTTTCTAACGTGTAGTTACTTCAAGTAAGATCTCATTAATTAAAATGTTTTTTTTTATCAAATCCATCATAAAGAAAATGTGACAAAATGTAGACCACTTATCTCCTTGAATATGGATTGGTAATGAAGATCGTTCTAACATCTAAAGATCCCCAGAAAACAACGGCTCGATTATTATTATTATTATTATTATTATTATTATTATTATTATTATTATTATTATTATTATCAGTATTATTATTACTTTTATTATTATTGTTATTTTTATTGTTGAAGAGGGTTACAATGTATAAATGTTCCAAACTTGGAGCACTTTAATATTTTCCTCCATTCATTCCCATCTTCCCAGTCTCCTTCTTCCAATGCATTCATTCTCCATAATTATCAATCTTCCAATATTTTGTGTTCATATTATCTTTGTTCGAATTTGATTCTTTATTCTCTGCTCCGGTAGTCTTCTGACAGGACCATATCATTTTAATGTCTTTATTGAATGACATCTAATATTAAAATCTGGACCTTAATTTCCTGCCTCATTACAGAGTTTTTTTTTTTTCACAGTCAGTTTCTTCCGTTGGGAGTAATTTTAGTCTAGTGTTCTGATTGTTGCCAAATCTCGGCTCCATATGTTGTGGTACTCCTAACTATTAATTTGTAAATTTATATTTTAGTATCCTCTGTTATTTTTATCCCACATTATTCCATTTAATGTTTTTATTATTGATTTATTCGATTTTCATATACAGTAAATAATTTTAAAAAAGTGTTTATTAGAATTCATGTTGTTATCACCTATTTCTGCTGTGAGGTTAATACCTATATCAGGCGATGAGCTCCTGCTCTCCTGGCGCGACAGGCCTAGAAGGACCTTAGCCTACCAGCCGGCTCCTGGCCTCACATCCACATATGTCAATCACAGATGTAGTTGATCATCAGCCAGTGTAGGGTAGACATGTGGTCAGCATGTCGAGTCCCCCCCCGCCGTTATAGCTTGTCTTGTGAACCTGGAGCCGCTACTTATTGTAGCTACCCAAATACCTCACGATGCTGGGTGGGCACCTGTCCCATACTGACCGAAATATCATGAGAAAATCTCTTCCCCCATGGAGATTTGAACCTGCGTAAGTCCCGTAGCTCTGCGCCAAGGCTTCCTGCCTTAACCACTGGGCTATGGCGCGAGACAGGATAAGCTCCTACTACTGGAAAATTTATCAGAAATATGTTTTTCATATCCGAGGTATTTAAAAGTTGTCACGCACACTTCTGTGATTCGGGACCAATATCCTCTCCAAAGAGAAATGCGTCCTCGGATTTTCCTTACTCAAAAACTCCATTCATCATCCCCTCGAAGGTCACGAGACTAAGGGATTTGATACACAAAAATAAAGTAGTTAACACTATCTATCTATCTTCGGGTTTTTTACAGCTGCTGCCGTCTTCCTGTGTAAAACCTCCAAAGCCTACGACATTGGGCATCTTCAATGCTTAGCCCTCTTGCTTGCATTACTGTCTTCATGTTTTCCTTCCATGTAGTTAACACTATTATGTTTAATTGTGCTTAATTTATTTAATTTAAATATACTTAAAATGTTTTTCTTGGACAATTGAATTAACAATATTAATTTTTATCCAGCATATTTAGGTACCGTATAGTAACAATTTAACTTCAACAAAAAAAACATTGTATTAACATTTGAGGATAGCAGTACCGTAATTTACGTCGTGATTCGTGGAAATAATAGCATTATTACGATCGTAATAACAAGAAATAAACCTGGTATTTACATGCGACAGGTCCCCTCGCATAGGTAGCATGACTTCTCGACCGGATTCCATTCTTAATTTTATTTTAATTGCTGGAATCATTTGAGATTATAATTTGAATACATGCATTATTCTGTAATTAAGTAATTCATTTCCATGTCAGCAATTACAGTTGCAAGTATAGACATAATGTCTGAAATAGAAATATTCGTGTTCCTTTAAAAGTAACATCCTCTGTCAGTAAATTGTACTTACAATATTTACATTTTTAAATTATATTTTACAAACTATTTTACTATTAACTTTAAATTAGATTTTTATTCTTAATTCCTATTTTTTAACTAATTTTCCAAACGGACAAAAAAAGAAATATAAGTTTAAAGTATTATTTTTTGTTTATTTTTATTTTAATAGTTATCAACATATAGTCCAAAAAATCAATGAATTTTATTAAATTATTTATTTAACTTAATTTATAATAAGTTATTCTAATATATAAGACAAGAATTTTAAAGTTAGGTCACGTTAATCTCTCTGGATAGTTCAATGATAAGGGTGCATAAAACTGAATATTTCTGACTCAAATCTCAATGCAATGGAAATCTTCCTCTGAAGATATTAAATACTTAATTAAACACTTACTTCTGTTTAAATATATTTTAATACTGATAATTGTGTCAACATTGATTTCCTTGATATTTTTTTTATTTTATAATTCCCTATTAATGTATTTATTTATTATGTGTTCATTAGCCTCTTCTAAATAACTTATTCCGACCTATTCTTCATTTTAAATATGGCTATTGTACATTCTGATTTAGTAATATTAGTTAAATATTTAATTTGCCACTTTTCACTTAAATAATTTCTACTTTTATGCACGTAAAACTTTATACATTTGTGTTCTCTTTTAATTGAAATTTGTTTAGGTAGAGCACAAAATACAATTGATATTAATACCGTTTTATTTTAAGGGAATAAAAATAAATTGAGTTATTTGGTGGAATATAAACGTACACTAAATATATAATGATTGGGGGTTATTAAAAATCTGGCAGTAAATTGTATTACACATAAATATATTTTATATTTGTTACTTTTAATAATATTTATTTTTTGATTTACCAACCACGTCACAGAAACACCATATTTAAATCATTCGGATTAGTGTAAAATTTGTAAAAGAGCACTGGGATTCACATTACCTGAGCACTGCGGTAGTTATTCATGATTGCGCACTAGCACTCCGCGCGCGACATTTCACTCTACACTATCGAGACACAACTGGCGTGTGCTGTGTGAGATGAAGAAGGTGTAAGTAGAAGAGTCCCCTCTGTACTGATGGGTAAGAAGCCAAGAGAAAGTAGGCTACGCTGTATCCCAGCCAACACACTTCATCTGGCATTCATCTCCATCAGCGAGTGCCTTACCTGTACTGGAGTATACCTTACTGCAAATATAATAAATATACCCGATAATTTAACAAATATGTATTTTCCTACAGTTCAAGTTTATCAACGTATAAAAGTATTGTTTGTACATGAAATTTCCATTGCAACATTTAATATATTTTTAATTCTTTATAATTAGTATAGTTTATGTATATAATGTATATTGTCAAATATTTACTTGTTATTTGTGCTGGTTGAGTGGAAGAGAAGGCCTCATGGCCTTAACTCTGCCAGAATAAAAAAATAATTATTACATTACATTACATTATATAGATTATAGTCCACCGCTTGTCACGCAGCGGGCCCGAGTTCGATCCCCGGTCGGGGCAGTTTTTCTGGATGAGGTTCTTATCGGGGATTTTCCTCATCTGTAAGACAAATGTCAAAAAAACTTTTAGGCCCAAACGGTCCCCGAAATCATATGGACATCATCATCATCATCATCCTTCATCGGTGTGGAAAGCAATGGGAGCTACCATACCTACAATTGCCTAGTAAAGCTGCAAGCATAGCATGAAAAATGCTATGATTGTAGTCAAGGACTGCCTTCGGGCAGAGTTACTATAATGGATTATCAGTGAAACATTATGAACCCTCTTTAGTGTTAACATAATTTATGTCCGAACATGGAAAGTTTAATTCTTATCTAAAAAAGTTACGTATACCACCTCAAAATGGATATATCTGCTCCTGTAGTAATGATGAACAAACTGTTGAACACCGTATTTTAAAATGTCCGTCTTATGGATATAAGCGATACATTCTAGACGTTCATTCAATTGAAAGTAATCAAATATTGCGTAATCAAATAATTGGTAATTTAAATAGGAAATGTTGTTACATGCATTTAAAACATTTGTAAATCTTATTTTCGCCACATTTTAATTTCATCTTTATTACTACTCACTTCATAAATTTTAATTGTATTAATTAAACTAATAAACTTGCCGTAGCGTAGTGGTTAAGGCACTGAGCTACAAGCCGGAGGGTCGAGGGTTCAAGTCCCGTTGGGGTCAGGATTTTTAAACTGACCCAAATCCTCTGGCGGCACTATGGCCCTGGGGTCGACTCAGCCTCTAACGGAAATGAGTACCAGACGCTTGTTCTGGGGTAAAGGCGGCCGTCACGCAAGGCTGACAACCCGGCTGACATCAAGTGCCGATTGTCTAGAAAAAGTGGGAGCCTTAACCTCCTACTACCCTAAGGGCCTCCTGAGGCCTGTTGTGGGATCACTTTACTTTACTTTTACCTTCAAAGTTATAAATAGAGAAGCTTCTTTAAGTCTTAAGTGAGTTCTTGTTTCGTTAATTTGTTATGTTTGTTTCATATAAAATTTGCAATTACGTATATGTTCAATTTTCTTTTATATTTTAACTTCAACCCTAATATACATTTGTAATATAGGACTCCAAATCTTGAAGATTTAATAAAGAAATAAATATGTATCCATTGAAGATACAATTATTATTGCATAACTAAACACTAGCTACTTTCTAGACCTCCAGCAGAAGATAATATTTATTGTAGGCCTATATTATGTCTCATTTCAGAACTTTACTATTTTACAAAGCGGCCAGAAAATGGGACATTACAATATCATCCACTGTAACATAAAAAACCATTCTACTGTCATCTGCATATGAACTAATCATAACTTACTCAAAACTCACTGGTATTATCGAACTCGTAGGTTCATGGCCGCGCGGAAATAAGCTCTCAATACATACCTATCCTTAGCCAATGTTGTCCAATCATCCCCTGTATAATCTACTTCCCTCAAATCATAGTTAATGTTATTCTCCCACCTCATTCTTGGTCTACCAACTGGGCGTTATCCCTCTGGTTTTCCTACAAGAAGCTTCCATGCACGTCTTTCATTCCCCATTCGTGCCACATGTCCTGCCCATCGCAGTCTACGAGACTTAACTGCTCTCATTATATCTGACTTCCTATAAAGACCATGTAGTTCACTATTATGTAGTCTTCTTCATTCTCCTGTCTGTTCATCTCTCTTTGGTCCAAACATTTTTCCTGAGAACTTTATTCTCAAATACTCGTAATCTCCTTTCCTCCCTTAAAGTAAGAGTCCATGTTTCGCATCCATATAATATAACTGCTTGAATAATAGTTTTATATATTTTCAGTTTAACGTTTTTGAAAGGAGTTGGGACATCAAAAGTCTCTGCAATGATTAATAGCATGCATTTCCAGAATTGAGCTTATGTTTAATTTCTTTGTGCATCTCATTCCTGTTTGTGATTATTGTTACTAGGTATTTGAATTCAGCCACTTCCTTAAAATTTCCCTCATTTGTCATTAGCTGCCCATTTCGATTATACTGTATAATGTATTTCTATATGTGACCATATATTTAGTTTTATTGATATTTAATTCCAGTCCCAATTTCTTAGTGTTACTCAGTAGTGTGTGCGTGTTGGCTTTTAGTATCTCTTCACTATCAGCCAATAGTACTACATCATGAGGATAAACTAACGGCTTATTAATACCATTGAGTTGTAGGCCTTCTTTATCCTCTAAAGATTTGATGGCATGCTGTAGTACAAAATTAAATAGTAGAGGAGATAGTGCATATCATTGCTTCAATCCATTGTGGATTTCAAAAGTATCCGAAAAGTGTTTGCCTACAGGTACCCTACTCTTTGTGTCATTATGACACATTCGTATAAGTCTAACTAACTTTTTAGAAATTTCAAACTCCTGTAGGATACTGTAGACCTATAGCTTCTCCCTCTTAATTGAATCATGTGCCTTTTTGAAGTCTACGTATAGTTAATATACAGTACAATTATATTCCCATTGCTTTTCTAAAAATCAGTCTTAAGCTAAAAATCTGATCTGTTGTAGACCTGTTTCTTTTAAATGCACATTGATGATCTCCTAGAATGTCATCAATATAAGGAGTAAGTCTGCTTACGAATATATTTGTTAGAATTTTTTACGAAGTTGAAAGTAATGAGATGCCCCTGTAGTTGTTGCAATCAGTTTTATCTCCTTTCTTATAAATTGGTACGATAATCAATTCTTTCCATTCATCTGGAAGATCTTCTTTGTCTCAAATCATATTAAGCAACTGGTGTATCTTGTCAATCAATTTTTCTCCCCCTGATCTTATCAGTTCTGCTGGGATCTCATCTGAACCCGAGGCTTTATACAGCTTCAATTTTTCTCTCGCCATTTCAACCTCCATCATAGAAAACCTAATTTTATAAATAAACAAACGTAAATCCTCCATATTTAGTTTATATTATTTCATATAAACCAGTGAAAAATATTAATTCCCGCCGTAACCGAGCGGTTGAAAGCACCATGCAATGGTGCAGAGCTACGGAACTTGTGCTAGTTCGAGTCCCCACTGAGGAAGAAATTTTCCCACAAAATTTCGGCTAGTGTGGGACCGTCATACAATCACAATCGTGAGGAATTTGGAAAGCTACAATAAGCACCGGCTCCAGGTTAAGAAAATCAGCTACAATGGCTGGAGGACCCGACATGCAGACCACATGTCACCCCTATATTGGTTTAATGATAGTTCTGATTAACACATGTGGATGTGAGGACAGCGGTCGCCAGGTACTCAAAAGATCTTCTAAGCCTGTCAGAATTTTTAAAAAATTGAAAATTTCAATAGAAATGTACTTGTAAATTGTTCTATTATATCTTGAAAATTGTTACAAATTGGTCCAGCCCCACAATATGCGTGAATATTATTATTAAGAAATGTGTGACGTAATAAATTAAAAGTAAAATAAATTAATATTATCATTTTATTATTAACTTAGAATACCCGTAGGCCCACTTGATAAAACGCTATAAAATTAGAAAATATTTTAGCATATGCCATGTTTATATTTATTTTAAAATTAACATTTTCCAAGATCTCCCTCATGGTATTGTGATCAGAGCTTATGAGAGAAGTTCATGAGGCCTCGTGTTCGATTCGATCTCGAATCATAGGTTGCACATGATTTGAGATTTTGGTTAAATTTTTGTTATCATTTATCAACTCATCATATCGTCGGAGAAACGTAATTTCTGCCTTCCAGGCGCCCCAACTTCAGAATGGGTTACATTTACGCCGATACCAGAAGACAATGCCAAAAATATCGTGAGACAACCTGGTGATAATGGACAAAAAAAAAATATATTACACAAATCGAACGAATAGCCTACTGTTCTTACAGTTTTGCAAATCATACTCTCATAACAAGATTTAATCAAAACTCCCACATTTTTCAAATTAATTAGCAAAATAATTTTCCATTGCAACCTATCTTGACAAGTTCAGGAAAGTAATAATTGTGTGACACAACCACATTTGCTTAAGAATTCTACCAGTATATCCTATAGGAAATTCAATTATTTCTACCCGCTGAATGAAGTGGTGTATTAGAATATACAATACACCAGGTGACTTCATACGTCGAGGATTGTCGACTATTAAGAAAAAAAATTAAGATATTCTTGTCTTCTTTCTTCATTGCAGCATCGAAACATTCCATTTCCGGACATGGGTCTGCATCAAAACTTAATCCACTAAGTCTACTCTACAACTCCCAGTTGTTTGTAAAAGAATTTCTTAATACTTTTTACAGTTAAAATACATTAAGTACAGTATAATGTAAAGTAAAGTAAAGTGATCCCACAACAGGCCTCAGGAGGCCCTTGGGGTAGTAGGAGGTTAAGGCTCCCACTTTTTCTAGACAATCGACACTTTGTCAGCCGGGTTGTCAGCCCTGCGTGACGGCCGCCTTTACCCCCAGAACAAGCGTCTGGTACTCATTTCCGTTAGAGGCTGAGTCGACCCCAAAGCCATAGTGCCGCCAGAGGGTTTGGGTCGGTTTAAAAATCCTGACCCCAACGGGACTTGAACCCTCGACCCTCCGGCTTGTAGCTCAGTACCTTAACCACTACGCTACGGCGTGCCCCCACAGTATAATGTATATACGCGTATATACGAGTATATATATATATATATATATATATATATATATATATATATATATATATATATAAGGATAATTTTACATTCCTGTTTATTATGACACTAAAGTTCAAAATAGCAGGACAGGCCAATATCTATTTCTCGTGTTTATTATTATTATATTATTATTATTATTATTATTATTATTATTATCAATACAAATTGTTTATATTTTGTTAATCACAAAAAATGTAATCTTTAATAATGATTTTATCTACGTCTGAAGATACTTATAACTTGTTACATAAAATACAACGAAACTGTTGGGAAAATTCAGATAAGAATTTACCCGTAGTGTAAAATGAGTTTTTTTTTAATATTTAATTGTAGCAAATCAAAGTTATAGAGTGTACATCATCATCCATACAAGAGTTGGATCAAATGTCCTGTTAGTATCTCATAAATAGGAATTCTCCTTCAATCGCTTTTTTGGAACATTCCAGAGATCTCTTACCATGGAGTTGGTGGTGAAGCATTGCTTTTGGGATTCTAGAAGATCTCATCCGCTTTGAGTAGCTTATTCACTTGTTTTGATAATTCTGTATAAACGTCGGTTCCTGAGAAAGTTCTTTCATGATTTCCTCATTACGTTTATGGTGTCATTTTGTACCCTGCAGTGCGTCTCATAAATCGCAATTAATTAGTTGTTATCCTCCTTTCTTACATTAATAATAATAATAATAATAATAATAATAATAATAATAATAATAATAGCTTTATTTTACCTGGCAGAGTTAAGGCCTTAAGGCCTTGTCTACCACTCAACCAGGACATTCGTCTCAATGTCCATGCCTCACTGCCATAACATAGAGCAGGTCTTCTCAAGGTCTTATATAGGCACATTCTTGTGCTTTTCATTCCAAGGGAAGGTTTCATTATTACCGGAAAGATTTCTAAATTCAAATCGTGAAATATTGCCATGTTACGAGTTAATAGTAAATACAAAAAATTGGATAAACTTGGGTTTCTGGACAAAACGCGGAAAATAAGAAAAACACTCATTCGTGAATCAATAAATATGGTAGAAAATTGTAATATCATTAATACTTAATAATACTACAGGGTGTCCACAAAATCCTGTTGCCAAAACAATGTAATTTAGCTCGCAAACTATTTCAGATAGAGACATGCGGTTTGTTGCAACGTATTATACATCTCTCAAAGTTTTGTTTACATTTGTTGCAGATTATGATTTAAACGACGATGACGGTACCACAGGAAAAAAATCCAAATAGTAAATCCAAAAAATTGGATAAACTTGGGTTTCTGGACAAAACGCGGAAAATAAGAAAAACACTCATTCGTGAATCAATAAATATGGTAGAAAATTGTAATATCATTAATACTTAATAATACTACAGGGTGTCCACAAAATCCTGTTGCCAAAACAATGTAATTTAGCTCGCAAACTATTTCAGATAGAGACATGCGGTTTGTTGCAACGTATTATACATCTCTCAAAGTTTTGTTTACATTTGTTGCAGATTATGATTTAAACGACGATGACGGTACCACAGCAAGAGGCCAAATGTGTATGCCCTTATGTTGAGTCTGATAAATCATCAGTAACTGTTCAGAGAAATTTCCACCGGCAATATGGAAGAGATTCTCCATCCAAATCATCCATAATTAGATGGGCCGAGAAATTTCTAGCGACTGACAGTGTAATGGACTTACCACAGAGTGAACGGCCAGGTGTGAGCCAGGAAACTTTCGACAATGGGTAACCTGCATTTCAACTCAGACCTCAAAAATCGGTTCGCCGTGCTTCACAGGAACTGCATTTACCAAAATCAACCATTCATAAAGTTATCCATAAGCGGCTACATATTCAGGCCTACAAAGTGCAAATTATACAAGAGTCGCTACCAAATGACTTCCCTCGGCATGCGGAATTTGCTGATTTCATGATGAACGCAATTTACGAAGACAATGAGTACCTGCAGAGGGTGATGTTCTCTGAAGAAGCTTATTTCTTTGTGTCTAGACATGTTAACATAACATTCGGATATGGGGGTGCTGGTGATTTACCAGACTCAACATACCACCATACACATTGGGTATTTTTCTGTGGTGTCGTCATTGTCGTTTTACAATCTGCAACAAATGTAATAAAACATTTGAGAGATATAGAATACGTTGCAAAAAACCGTATGTCGCTACCGTATCTCAAATAGTTTACGAGCTAAGTTACATTGTTTTTGTGGCAGGATTTTGTGGACACACTGTGTACATAACCTAATTAATATATAATGTAATTGTATTGTTATCTAATTGTAATATTATTGTGGTTTTGTTTTGTTTTATTTTATATTATTACGTACCAAACTTTACTATATTGATACTGAATATCAAGAGCACGTACGGCTTACTGCCCGTGCGACCCATATTTGTAAATAACATTGTATGTATCTTACTTTTAGTCTAATAAAGTCCTACTACTACTACTACTATTAATTTGTTCGTTATCCCACAGTTTTAGTTTACTTTACAGTTTTGTTTGCTACATCGGTATATGTTGTCAAACATTTTATGTAAGAAGTGTTGCTATAGAAAGCTGTGTGACTTTATCCATCATATTTTTGAGAGACTTTGAGTTAGTTTTTTCTTGGGTTTGTTAATTAATTAATTAATTTATTTATTTATTTGTTCATATTACGTTATTATGTAACGCTAGAAATTAACCATACTCTAAATTATTGTAAATAATTAATTGTATTGTAACTAAAACCCTAACATACCGGATGGTGAAATAGGGTTCATATTATTGGAGATTCAATAAAAACTTATAATAATATATCGATATATGGAGTGTACTTAAAACGCATAATAACTAGCTTATTCCAAACACGCGTCTCTCACAGAAGAAGCCTACTTTAAGCCTGTCTGTTGTTTCAACATCAGGAATACTCTCATCTTAGACTATGAGAACTACATGGAATTGCTGTTTGAAATCACTAGCAAAGCTTTTCTGTGACCATCTGGACTGGAATTCTTGCTAATCATTTGCTGAGATCCCGGAGAAGCTTATCTACAGTATCTATAGACCGCATTTCCGAATCTGCTGGAGAATGTGCCGCTTTATGTGCGCAGCAACATCCGATTCCAGCATTATGGATCCTCAGCAAATTTAATTATTGATAAGCGAGGACAACTAGCCATCGATGTTGTGGAAGATTAGAATGGACCTGTTGCGTGGCAGTGCGTTTACTTACCTTAATGCCTCTTGATTTTTTTCCTTAACCTCCTAGGTTCCTAGGAAAAGTTTAACAAGATATACACTCATTTTTTTGTGCTTAAAAGGTTTCTAAGGAACCAAATAAAAACAAATTCGGGGATTCAACAAAATTTGGGGGGGGGATTTTATGGGGATCCCAAATTGAGATTTAGTCAATTATAATTTTATTTTCATGTTTAATGGATTCTTAGGGGTCAAAATAACAATTTTTCAAGAGAAAAAAGTTTGATTTTTAGGGGGCATTTAAGGGGTATTTATGTATCATACTGTATATGATACTTTTGGTCACAACCAAGTTTTTGTCCCTTAATCAATACTGCCATCTAAAGACTGCAGTTGGAAATTAAGATATATATATATATATATATATATATATATATTTCATAGTAATTCTGCCCGAGGGCAGGCACTTCACTGCAATCATAACATTTTCATGCTATGCTTTGCAGCTTTACCGGGGAATTGCAGGTGTGGTAGCTTCCCGTTACTTTCCACACCGGTGAAGGATGATGATGACCAGATGATTTTTTCGGGGACAGTTGGGTCCTAAGCTTCCTGACATTTGTCTTACAGGTGAGGAAAAACCCCGAAAAAACCTCACCCAGGAGGTTTCAAGCATGTAATGAGGTATATGCAAGACTGTTTGAATACACAAACAACTGTCAGAATATCCCTTGGAACAAAATTTATTTTGTATACAATTGTTTTTATTTTAGTGTCGGAACTTTATGGACATATAAACTACATGTTTGGGAAAATATGTTCCTTAATAAATACTTTTCCTCTCTGTATGCATATCGTTCCTCAAAGTTTGTCGATTAGGCCTTGTAACAACCTGTATATTTGTTTTGTTGACTTAAAAAAATAATGTTCTAAATATTTTTTTTGGTAAAGTACCGTTATGCTTTATTGCCTAAAGCAATCCTTTCACTTATTTTTTTCTTTATATTGTTATTTTTATGGAACCAATATGTTAAAATGACTTCACATTTCCAGGGTTTGTATTATCTACTTTTAGATTTCTCGTTTCAAAACTTTCATTGGAACATTTAAAAATTCTTGTCTTCGTGTTACCTTTATATTGTCTCCCGTAGGTTAAAGTTACCAGTGTAGCCTCTGAATTCAAGGTTTGTGGGTTCAAACCCGATTGGAGTAAATTGATTTTTCAGGACGTTAGTATACCGATTGATATCCTTTTTCAGAAAGGAAGTAAAGCAGCGGACCTGAAGACAGATGTGAAAAACTCTGAATAAAAATGTGTCAGCTGATCCGCGCCTAGATTTATTACCCCTCTAATAAACTGAGAATTTAAATAGCGTCCTTAAATAAAATTCCACATGTTTTAAAATATGAAAGGCTCCTGGTAAAGTTCAATTCTTACTCTTCATTATAATAAAAGTTCAATTTTGCTGCATACGAGTAAAAGCAATTACAAAAACAATCGTGCAATTTAAACTACAACACATATATGGAAATTATTATTTCATTCTTACTTACAGACAATACTAATAAAATTCGTATCAAATTCCGTTGAGGTGAATAGTCATAAGATAAAAGTTAAAAATTAAAATGTACCTGTTGGCAGGTGCCGTCGTCCTCAACTTTGTTAAAATAATGTATTTAAAATTTTATTAATTGGAGGTCTTTCGGAAGTTAACTTTAATCATCAGCAGAATGAGTATGTGCTACTAGTTGTTGTATTTAAGACGCTGTAGAAGTTGATGGTCTTGGCTCGTCATCAGTAGGAACTGGCCAATGAGTTTCTACTGACGACGCATCAAATCAACGTTACAGCGTCTTAAATACAACAACTAGTAACGCAATCTCATCCTGCTGGTGATGCCAACAGGTACATTTTAATTTTCAATGTTAATCTTATTACGTACAGACACTAAAAATATGTATGTCCATATTGTAGCGTAGTGGTTAAGGCACTGAGCTACAAGCCGGAAGGTCGAGGGTTCGAGTCCCGGTGGGGTCAGGATTTTTAAACTGACCCAAACCTTCTGGCGGCACTATGGCCCTGGGGTCGACTCAGCCTCTAACTGAAATGAGTACCAGACGCTTGTTCTGGGGTAAAGGCGGCCGTCACGCAGGGCTGACAACCCGGCTGACATCAAGTGCCGATTGTCAAGAAAAAGTGGGAGCCTTAACCTCCTACTGCCCCAAAGGCCTCCTGAGGCCTGTAGTGGGATCACTTTACCTTTTACCTTTTATATTATCCATACTATGTCTTTGAATGTAGGTGTATCCCGTAGACTATATGTTTCTATTTTTTTCATGTTTTTTGTTGAGAAAATCGTTAGTTGAATTTTTAGCGAATTCCAAAAGAATAAAGCTATTAAGATTGTTCTCATGAATATATTTTTTTTTAAATTGTAGATCTTCGCCCATCGTTTCTAGTAGAATTTGTGTGTGTGTGTGACTTTTAATGATCTAGCGGCTGCAATTTTTGTTTTATTACAACTAAACTTGGCATATAGCAATAAATTTAAGAAAAGTATGCTCGAATTCGTTAACCGGAAAAATCGGACTGTTAGACGTGAGAGTTCACCCGAAACAAATATTTAAAAATCGCTCTAACAGTCGCAATATTCGATGTTTCACAACAAAACACGGTATGTGTTATTAAAATAAAACAAGGTAGGTATTCTCAAAAATCTGACTATTAGAAGTGCGGGTTTATTTGAAACCCGAATTTAAAGGATGGCGTCGTGTTCTTTGCAGTCTGACATGAACTGAATTAACAATTTAAATGGGTCTTCAAAATATTCAAATGCTTGTAAGGCTGTAAAATAAAGACCTAATTTTTTTTTAATAAGCTGGCATTATAAATTGAGTTTCTCCTTCGCTGTGTAGGCAAGGGTTATCAGTTGAACCCCTTACGTTTAGCAAAACAAATTAGCCGTCAAGAGGTACCTCAGAATCGGCACACTGCACGGCGGGTTTTTGCCATCACAGAAAGAAACAGAAAAGTGTTTCCCCAGTTTACTAGTTAAATATATAAACGTAAACCAGCAAAATTGCGCTATATATTTTTTTAGGAATTTGCTTGTTTACAGAGTTCCTGTTACACCGATTTCACAATATTTCTAACCACGCCATTTATCAGATGACAGTCCTACGTCTGTATAAATTAACAAGGGGAATATTGTCCCTGTTCGTCCGATTAACCCAAAAGACTTATTTTTTCTGGTCCAATTAAGTTGTTTTCTTGGTCCAAATCTAATGTATATATAAATGTTTGTTTGTTTGTACATTATGCGCGGCCACACCGTTGATCCGATTGTGATGGGGCTTTTTACAAAATGTTCAGGAGATTCCCAGGATGAACATAGGCTATAAGAGGGTTGTGATACTCAAATTCTACACCCTTAAAAATCGCCCTTTGTAGTGGAAAACGTGAAAAAAGTAGCTCTTTGGACGCTTAAATGGCTTACACTGCCAAAACCATAACAAATACACAAAATTATTGTACAAAGAATTGAATATCTCAAAAAGCTCTACAAAAACGTTCGCGACAGCATATGTTTATCTCTTACGGATAACTCACAATAACCATTTTTGTCTTTCATTGATGCCAAGAAGATCGACACGACTACATAGATTCCTGTGCAAGCATAGCAGCACATTGCGGGTTTTCTTTTATGGATAACTCACAATAACGAATTTTGTCTTTTGGCTCATTTATGCCAAGAAGATCGAGATAAGTAGATTCCCGGGAAACACCGGGTAATCAGCAAGGGGAATCTTAAAATAATTACGATATACATATATAACTATTTTTCATTCTACTTATTCAACTAATCATAAGAAGTGCATTAATTTTCATCTTTCAGCTCATTTATACCAAGAAGATCGGGATGAGTATATTCCCAGACATCGCCGGGTAAACAGCACGGGGTATCTAAATAATAATTACGATATAAATGTTTCCCTGTACTTATTTAACTAAACATAAAACACATTAATTTTCGTATTTCAGCTCATTTATGTCAAGAAGATCGGGATAAGTAGATTCCAGGGTAACGTCGGGTAATCAGCGGGGTATCTAAAAAATATAAATTTATAATTATTTTTCCTACTACTTATTAACCAAACATAAAAGCACATTAATTTTTATTTATTTAGGCTTAGCAACGCACGCCGGATATTAACTAGTAAGCTATAAATATTGTTCATTGATCCAAAAGGGATGCCGTCTTTTATACCTTTCTCGAGCGATTGACAGGAAATATGCAGATATTTGCATTTAAATCTTCCATGATTTGTTATTGGAGCACCTTAATATTTAAAACGCTATGTTTGATTCCTCTCAGTCAAGAATAAGATGTAAATGAAAGAAATTGTTGATAGATTTATGCGAGTGGTGCCATTTATCTGGGAATTGATGTTGTTGGAGATTGTAGAACCAAGTGAGGTGGAGCGGCGTATGTGGGAGTAACTCTAAGTGAAGAGTCAGAATATCACTTAACAAATAGTTCACTCAGGTCCATGAAATTCCACAATTATAACATCTTTCTCGTCCACTGTTTCAACCTTTCTCATTAGATTCAATTCGTTTAATAAATCCGATAAAGAGAATGTTTAAAAAATATATTCATGGACTAGCTAATTGGCGGCGTGCGCTGCTACGCCTAAAATTAAATTAAATGTATTTTTATGTTAGTTAGATAAGTAAGAAGACACATAATTATACAAATTTTATATCGTGCTGATTACCTGGCGAATTGCATCAGGGAATCTACTTATAACCCGATGGCTTCTTTGACAGTCCTGGCAGGACAGCAAAACCGAAATGGTTATTGTGAATGATCTGGATGAAAAGATAGAGGCTTTTTGTGCCACGGACGTTTTTTAATAGAATTTTCTGATTATATCAATTCTGTATACATTAATTTGATGTGCTATTTGAAAAATAATGGTTTAGAGGAGCTGCTAAGGCCATTTAAAGCATTCCAAAAAGAAGATAATATTTTAGTGCACCGACGTCCTTTATTTTATTTATTTATTTTTTAGCTTCGGCGCTATATACGTACGATAATGTTATATACCTTAATTGCCCTAGAAACGTTTCTAAATGTTGATGAAAACCCCATTTAATTCGATCAAGTAGTTTTCGAGTCTATAAAAGGACAGACAGACTCACACTCGGTTTTTATATGTAAAAAATCAACGAAATCACGCGACTGCGTGGACAAGTGATAGACACTCGCCATCCACCTTTGGACCCCGAGTTCGCGTCCCGGTCACTCTATGTGCAGTTCGTGGTGAACGAATAGGATCCAGGACATGATTTCTTAGGGTTTCTCTCCTTTTTCCCCTTCCAAAAAAATAATTCCCTACTTCTGCATACTCTAGTCATTAATTTCATTTCACCACAATCGCATAGTGCGACAAGCCTAGTCAGTCGGAATTCTTGCTTATCGCATACTTTCGATATTAGATGTTTAATCTTATTCCATCCCTTCATGTGGGATGGTAGAGGTTTAGTTTTGACTACCACCCGATTTAAAATACACAAATACTTGTATCTATTGTAAAAAACATTATAATTACTAAAAAACTAACATGTCAGAAAGTTAAAGCAACGATTTATAGTATAGTAAGTATCGTTTAATGCCTTAAGCTCCTTGGTACAGCCATTTCATTGCCTTTACCATATTTAAGCATTACTATTTACACATTTTTGAGAGTGTATGCAGAGTGCCCTGAAAAAAGTTCCAAAATTTAAAGAAAAACATGGTATACATAACATCAATAAAAAATAATCCTACATACATAAGTCCTTAATTTATTATATTCTGATATATGTGAGCGATCCTTCGCAAACGCTACGAATTTGTATTGTAAAAGTATTTTGGCTTCTAGTTATCTTTATATTTTGATACACGCGATACTTAAATAGCACTTGGTATACATAAAAAATGTAAACACGATGCAAGAGCGCGTCGTCATTACCTGTCAGATTATCTGGCACTAATAAGGTATGTTTCAAAGAATAACGACTTTCACATAAATAGGGCACAAGGATGTATTATAATGGAAGGAGATCACATTGTATTCTTTATTTTGTGAAGTTTAGACGATGTAAACTCTGTACGTCTATTCGAAGTTACACAGCGCTATATTAGGAACATCGAAGTCTAGGAATTAATTTTAAATCCCAAGTACTTTGTTCCTATTATCATGCATAAAGGACTTAGATATCAGTTCCTCTACAATATTGGAATAGTTATTCAGAATACCCTGTAGAACAATAAAATATCATAATCGCTTATATTTTAAAACGTTAATTTATTTAAAATTATAAGCCTACTATTGATTCGAAATTTTTCAAACATATTATTTTCAGACACAACTCCTCTAAAAATCGTTGATAAAAAACGTAGACACAAAATAAGCAATGACGGGATTGTAAAAGAGACGGGAATCAAGTCAATTAAATCAAAATTAAAATCCAAACAATTAAAATGGGTTGGAGTAACTAACTCAACTCCGCCATGGCCGGTCCCAAGCCCGGATGAGAAAGGAGGAGGGGGAGGAGTAACAACCTCGTTAAAAAACCAGGGTTCAGTTGGCTCCGACTGATAGTACTCTGTAAGGGCCCCTAGCCAGGGTTACGGTGAAGACCTCAACGGCAGAGTCGGCGCAGAAGGAGTCCTTCATCACGGCGGATCTGGCGGAAGAGGCAACCCTATCTCTAAGGGAAATAGAGAAACGCTGCCTTGCGGTGAAGAGGGATCTTCAAAGGCTATGGGAGGAAAACCCAGACAGAAATTTTCCTGGTCCTCCAGGTTGGGGGTTTATGCTGTGGGCCAGCTCCCCACACATTAGAAAAAAAAACAAAATGCTAAAAGACCAAATCAATCAAAGCCGGACGGAAAAACGTATGAAAGACAAAAGCAACGAAATAATCCAAATAAAGCAAGTGAAACAAACTAAATATTTGGGAATGATTATGGATAACATCGAAGGTATAGGCAAAGAGAACATAAAACATAGAATTGAATTGAGTAGCAAAATAATATCATCATTAAATTCCATATGGTGGGATAAGCATATTTGGAAAGACACAAAAAAATATATTGGTAAAACAATGGTGGAATCAGTTGCAATGTATGGAAGTGAGGTATGGACAATCAATAAGTACTACAAGAATAGACTAATAGCTCTAGAAATGGATTATTTACGAAGAAGTGCCAGAAAGTTTAAATTAGAACGTGTCACAAATAAGGAAATTAGAAAAAAAATGGAAGCAGAAGAAAGCATAATTGAAAGAATTGAGGAAAAGGAATTAAAGTGGTTAGGACATGTTTTAAGAATGGAAGATGAGCGATGGCCGAAGCAACTATATGAATGGCATCCTAACAGAAAGAAGAAAAGAGGAAGACCAAGGTTAACATGGAAGGAAAACATGAAGACAGTAATGCAAGCTAGAGGGCTAAGCATCGAAGATGCCCAAGACAGTAGGCTTTGGAGGTTTGGCACGGGAAGACGGCAGCAGCTGTAAAAACCCGAAGATAGATAGATAGTAACTAACTCACTGGTACTATCAAACCCGCAAGTTCATTGCCGCGCGGACATACGCTCTCCATACACCCTTATTTTGAGCTGAAGTTTTTCAATTGTTTCCTGTATAATCTACTTCCCTCAAATCATGGTTAATGTTATTCTCCCACATCATCCGTGGCCTACTAACTGACCGTTTTCCATTCTGGAATCACATATCCCTCTTTCATTTCCTATTCGTGCCACAAGCCACAAAGATCATGTAACTAACTGTTATGTAATCTTCTCCACACACCTGTCTGTTCATTTCTCTTTGGGCGAAAAAAAATTGCCTAAGAATTTTATTCTCAAATACTTGTAATCGTTTCTGCTCCCTTAAAGTAAGAGTCCATGTTTCACATCCATATAATATAATCATTTTTATGGTGTTTAAACTTTTTTATCTCCCTTATTATTTAGTGAACGTATTAAGTAGTCCGGAGAATAACAGTTTTACTCGTATATATTTTCAGTTTAACTTTCTTTTATAGAGACGTTGGGACGACAAAAGTCCCTGTAATGCATCCATCCATACTAATTCTACCCCGAGGGCAGGTCTTCCACTGCAATCATAGAATTTCCGTGCTATGTTTAGCAGCTTTACTAGGGAATAATAGGTGTGGTAGCTTCCAGTTGCTTTCCACACCGGTGAGGGATGAAGATGAAAATTAAAAGGATGATGATGGCCGGATTATTTTCGGAGACCGTTGGGCCCTACGATTCCTGACATTTGTCTTACAGGTGAGGAGAAACCCCGAAAAAAACCTCACCTAGGAGCCTGTCCCAACCGGGAATCGAACCCGGTCCCACTGCGTGACAAGGCAGCACGCTACCTCGAGACCATAGCGGTGGACCTGTAATGCATAATAGCAAGTATTTCCAAAATTGAGCCTATATTTAATTTGTATGTACAACTCATTCATGTTTGCTATTATTGTTCCTAGATATGTCAATAATATAAATATAATTAAATTAAATCATGTAACAACAATTTTAAAAATGTGTTTAAATTATTGTATTTTTATTCATCCATTTCTTCAAAATTTCCCTCATTTGTCATTAACTGGTTTATATATGAATTATAATAAAAAAAAGTTCCCTTAAGTTGGGAAAAGAATATCAGAACAAGAGAAAGGCGTAGGAAGTGTTACCTTGATGCTAGTGACGGAATAAGATCGACAAGGGAATGATATTGCACGAATGAAAAATCCTAACAAGAAATAGAAATGGAGGAAGTGGACCGAACAACCATAAAGTGAATTTTACGTATGACAGTAAAGTATTCTTTATGAAACATAATTTTAATAAAATAAATTAATATCGATGATCATAAAATATTGCAAGAAATACTATGAACATTGCAGTAAGCGTATTGGTACACTAGGGTAGTGAATGTATGCAATATATTATTGAGAATGTAGTATCAATAAATTTTAATGATCATCACGTGAACAAAAATGTATTCTGCTCTCATGGTTGAACAATCTGATTAGAATACAATAACACAGTTCAGACTTTGAGTGCACTGGACCATTACCTTCGGAATATAACTAATAGCGTACTCATATAACTAGATTGACGACTGAACAAAATCATGGAGAGTTTTATTTACACCAGAAATGGGGTTTTTATTTTCAGTGTAGGTTGCGTATTTCAAATGCAATATGCAGTTATGTGTAATTTCATTTGTGTGCAAATTTAGTTATATATTAATTAATTATCGGGGCACGCCATAGCGTAGTGGTTAAGGCACTGCGCTACAAGCTGGAAGGTCGAGGGTTCGAGTCCCGGTGGGGTTAGGGTTTTTAAACTGACCCAAACCTTCTGGCGGCACTGTGACCCTGGATTCGACTCAGCCTCTAATGGAAACGAGTACAAGACCTTGTTCTGGGGTAAAGGTGGCCGTCACGCAGAGCTGACACAACTCGGCTGACATCAAGTGCCGATTGTCTATAAAAAAATGGGAGCCTTAACCTCCACTACCCTAAGGGCCTCCTGAGGCCTGTAGTGGGATCGCTTTACCTTTACCTTTTATTAATTAATTATCAATGCAGAATCGATAATTGAAAATCAATACTTGCCTTCACGAATAATTAGTTCTTCTTCTTCTTCTTCTTACAAGAATTGAATCTTATTAGTTCGTCCCGGTTCCAAGCATCATAGCTGCTCTGTCCATCTCTTTCGTGGGCGTCACCGATCTCTTTTTCCTCCTCTTGGTTGATAGTTCAGACTTTCCCTAGGCCGTCTGTTGGTATCCATTCTGGAGACATGTTCATACCATTTTCTCCTATACTCTTCTATTTTTATCTGTCAAACTGAATATTTATTGTTCTTTACGGATATCTTCACTTCATTGTTTATCCATTAAAGTATATCCTGCCATAAATCGTAAATATTTCATTTCTGTGGCTTATATTATTTTAATTGTCTGTTTATTCAGAGTCCTTATTTTTGAGCCATACTATGTTGCAGATATAGCCAATACTTTATAAAAATTTTAAATGTGTTTATTTTCTTACTTTCTTTCTCGGTGTTCTTTTAAGGGTGTCACGTAAATATTGAATTATTTGTAACTTATTATTTATTTATTTTTCTCTATTAAAGTCTAAAGATACGCCTGGATAATTGAACTCCTTTACTTGTTCTAGCGTTTTGTCATTATTACTATTTTTGTTCTTTCCACTTCTTTACCACACTGGGCCATTGCTTTAGTTTTTGTTCAAGAAATTTCTAGATTGTAATCTTGTGCAATATCATTTAATTTAAAAATGATTCTTTGTAAGTCATTCTCGGAAGAAGCCATTATAACCTGATCATCAGCTAATATGAGTGTGTCGCCACGGATTTTATTACTAGAATTTAAAGTCAGTTGCCATTTTATGATAATTTCGTCAATATACAAATTAAAGAGAGTGGGTGAAAGCATTAACAATGATTTGAGGGAGGGAAGTAGATTATATAAAAAATGATTGGAAATAAATGCAAATGGTTTGAACGTGTACAAAGAATGCCAAATAATCGTTTATCAAAACAGATATTTTATTATAGACCTGAAGGCCGAAGAAATGTATGAAGACCGAAACGACGTTGGAAGGATGACCTGTAATACATTGTGCAGCAGGGAGCGGAACGGGCCAATAGGCTTATACCTTGAAGACGATGATGGTGATAATTGGAAAGCGTTGGCTTAGGATAGGGATGTGTGGAGAGCTTATGTCCGCGCAGCCATGAACTACGGGTTCGATAATGCTAGTTAGTTAGTTAGTTATGTACTTATGTAGGTATTCACGTTTATCTTCGTGGCACTGTGTGTAACATTCCATTGTTTCAGTATTTATTGCTTCCTTTTTCCAATTATACTGATGATCGTGAAAGCCAAATAATATATTAGATATGAATGTGAAAGCGGCTTTAAGAAAACAAAGAAAATTTGAACCTTGATTGATGAAATTTCTCTCACGTATGCAGAC
The DNA here is from genome assembly GCA_030220185.1 of Diploptera punctata. Classification (NCBI taxonomy): domain Eukaryota; kingdom Metazoa; phylum Arthropoda; class Insecta; order Blattodea; family Blaberidae; genus Diploptera; species Diploptera punctata. The sequence continues at coordinate 295,076 of JASPKZ010006459.1, read as the reverse complement.
GTACTCACTGTAAATCCCTATTCTTGAAACATTCTTTTTCTCTGATTCGAGTAGGAAAATATGCGACTGTCCTAGAGGCAGGCAGAAGTTCACGTAACCTCTCAGGAGATACATAAGAAAATGTCTCCCACAGATACATGGTATGTGTCGCAGTAGTACAAGGCGAGGGTAACCGGAAGTAAGGTTTCTTCGATTTCTAATACTTTACATTGAAAAGCGGTCTCTCCCTTCTCCAGGGACTCCGCCCCTAGTCTTGTTTGTTTCACCTCAATTGATTGTATATGTGTAAAACAACTTCACCTAATAAGTAATTATTCACTTAAAATGTTTCACAGTAAATAGTTTAGTGACATTTACTGATGTCTTTACAATACGACTGCACCTCTGAATATTTTGTCTACTTTACTAAATTCTTTCATATAATTATCTTCATTCTAAACTTATTTAAATTTGTCTGCCTCGTATGTTTTCCTTTTAACATTTAATTCATTCCGATTTCTAGCTGTCTCATTAAATGCATATAGGCCCACTCCTATAACGTTGCATTGTATTCTGTACTATGCTTTCACAATAGTATGCCTACACACAGTAAACATAAATTCGTGACAAGCAGAATAGCATGAGATTCTCTATTGAAAATTTTGCAATTACTTAAATATCCAAGAATTATAGAGTGATTAATTCGTAAGTTATTTTCACAAATTATTTTAATAGGCTAATAATCTAATATCGCTACAAGCCGGAAGGTCGAGGGTTCAAGTCCCAGTGGGGTCAGGATTTTTAAACTTACCCAAACCTTCTGGCGGCACTACGGCCCTAGGGCCAACTCAGCCTCTAACGTAAATGAGTACCAGACGCTTGTTCCTGGGGTAAAGGCGGCCGTCACGCAGGGCTGACAACCCGGCTGACATCAAATGCCGATTGTCCAGAAAAAGTGGCAGCCTTAACCTCCTACTACCCCAAGGGCCTCCTGAGGCTTGTAGTGGGACTACTTTACTTTACTTTAATAATCTAATATATAAAAATTAATGTTTGTTTGTTTCTTGGTTTGTTTGTTTGTTTGTTTGTATTTTATATGCGGCCATACCGTTGATCCGATCGTGATGGGGTTTTTTGCAAAATGTTCAGGAGATTCCCGGGATGAACATAGGCTATAAGAGAGTTGAGGTACATCAATTCCTACACCCCTAAAAGTGAAACCCTTTGTAATGAAAAGTCCTTTTTTACCCTTAAATGACTTACGCTGCCTAAACCATAACAAATACACAAAATTAATGTACACAGGATTGAATATCTCAAGAAACTCTACAAAAACGTCCCCGACAGCATATGTTTATATTTTATAGATAACACACAATAGCCATTTTTGTCTTTCATTGATGCCAAGGAGATCGGGATAAATAGATTCCCGGGCAAGCATGTGCTGCCATGTCATTCATTCGATTGTCATGGGGCTTTTTGCAAAATGTTCAGGACTTTCCCGGGAAGGTTATAGTTTATAAGAGGAGTTCAATGTTCAAGCCCTTCACCCTTAAAAATCACCTTCTGTAGTGAAGAAAAACGTTAAAAAAATTGAGCTTTTTGTAAGCTCAAATGGCTTATGCTGCCTAAATCATAACTAACATACAAACGTATTCTACACAGAATTGAATATCTCAAAAAATTCTACACAAAATTGCGTGACAGCATATGTTTATCTTTTAAGGATAACTCAGAATAACCATTTTTGTGTTTCATTGATGCCAAGAAGATCGGGATAAGTAGATTCCCGTGCAAGCATAGCAGCTCACGGCGGGTATTTTTTTATGGATAACTCAAAATAACGAATTTTGTCTTTCAGCTCATTTATGCCTAGTACATCGGGATGCATAGATTCCCGGGCAACGCGGGTAATTAACACGGAGTATCTAAAAATAATAACCATATAAATTTATATTTATTTTTCCTTTTACTTATTCAACTAAATGCAAAACCACATAATTTATTTAGGTGTAGCAGAGCACGCCGGGTATTAGCTAGTAATTTTATAAAAATGAACAATCCTGATTATCGGCAGAAATCCTTCAAACCCTTCCGTTCTATCCTGTTTATCTACCTTTACATCCAAATACTCAAATTCTTCACATTCAATTTCAACACGTGATAACTCACTATTGTTCATTTATATAAAACTATTCTTATCCTATTAAAATCATTTGTGAACATAGTTTGGAGTACTTTTAAACATTGTCGGCACATGCGCTATTGAAATGGCATAAATTACATTAATTTAACACAATTTTTAAATAGTGCTATCAGCGTAAAAAGACTTTATATACATTTACTTACTTTATTTATAGACAGCCATGTACTAAAACAATATTTCGGAGATCGTCGTCGACGGCAGACCAATTATAATGATTTGAGTTTTTAATTACGGCTAAATTATAGGTCTACCCTGGGGCCAATGCTAATTAAAACTAAGTTATTTTTATCATAGAGGGGAAAAAACTGGAGAAAACCTCAAACAGAAAAAATAATCTTGTGGTTTCATGGCGCACCACTGGAAATCGTGATGCTTCCATGGAACCTTCACATGATCTGTTGGTGGCAACTTTGGCATACTGTGTTAAAAGTTTTAATCAGGTCAAAAAAGTTTAGAAAATTAATTAACTAAAGAGTTCAAAGAAACCTTATCGAATGCTCTTTAATATTGCATAAATAATTTCAAAATTTAAAATAAACCAATCTTTAAAATGTATATTATTTCAAATAATTTTAAAATCACATTAACAATGATCAAAACATATGCGTCGTTATCATTCAGGCTAATTAACTACAACTGTTAAACTCAACGCAACATTGCTGTTCAGAATAAGGAAACATACAAAAGACATTTCGGTCATGTGAAACATATATGGGCATAAATAACTCATTGGTTCATTGATGGAAACGGTCCATTCGCGACTAATTTCCCCTCTATATGCACATATTCCTCTAATAATGTAGAGATGTTAAGAAAATGAGTCATAGCAATATGGGCAAGGAAAGTTTAATTTCTGGATTTTAAGGAGTTAGAAGTACATTCCAGAACATTTGTTTGTTGCAATGAAATGCGAGATATTTGTTGAACTTATCCAGGATGTTTACACTGATAGGCCTATAATATAGATAATCTAGTCTGAAATTTGTTAGACAATACAAATGATGCCGAGAATTTGAGAACGTGTCCGGGTGTTAATGAGTTCCAACCTGTATTCAGAGTGAAAGTGGTTATTTTGAAAAAGTTCCTCTAAGAAAAATGTAGACAGGTTGCATAATTAGCGAATTAATTCTAGGGAACAAACATTGCCCTTACAACTTAACCTCTACTGGTGATCTATTAGTTGACTTGCTCGTCTCCGATTTCAATTTCAGGATCCATGGATTTCTTCAGTGCATATAAATTCGTAGTAGATTTTCTTCAGAAAGAATAAACCAATGTACCCCATACTTAAGGCCCAGCAGTTTATTGTAAACAATTTTAATTTGTTAAGGACGACTGTCATCACAGTTACAATTTCTATTGTTTTAAATATTTAGTATACCCATGTTTATATTTATCCCATGTAAAATAACATCAAGCCTAAAAGAAGACTGGACTGTGTAAAATTTGTCTAGTCTTTTATGTCCAACTTCAAATAGAAATATTCATTAATCCGGGGTGTTATCCACCCCGTAAAAAAACTAACCGTTGAGAAGTCCACAGACAATCAAGCCGGACTGATGAAATCATGATGACCACAAAATTGATGGTCAGTCCCCAGGAGTAGAGAAATCTGGGGGAGAGTTCTTAGGGATGCTGTGACACGATCTGGGTTGTTACGCCAAACATGTTGATGATGATGATGATGATGATGATTAAAATAAGAATTGTAATCTGTATATTTCATAGCTCACTCAAAATTGTAGAAAAACTACAGATTTTACTAATACGCCAGATGGCATCTTTTATTCAATAAAATTCTAATAATTAAATAATGAATATGTAATCAATCGTGTAATTTATAATTTTGTTTATATAACAGTTTCGGTTGAAACCCGGCATGGTTGGAATTTTTAGTTGGGGACCTGAATTCCAAAATATACTATATATATATTTTTTAATTTTCAGGAGAAGCATAAAACTGTTTAATCTAGTTGTTATTTTAGTTGTTACTTTAGTCTGAATTTTTTTGTTACGTAAGACACAATAAAAGATATATTTTAAGATAACAAAGAACAACCAGGCTGTTGTTTTGTCCTTCAAAATCAAATCTTAAAAATGGACGTAGCATTATTTAGCAGCAGAATTATGGAAAAGTGCAAAATGTAATAAAAAAGATTACGTATAAATTTAATTCTAAATCATACCAACTCTATGGGCATAGCAAGGATTAGAATTGAAGTGTAAGATATGATTTGCAACGACCAATTTATAATTATAAATTTAGAAATTTAATATGGAAATATCAATTAACAAAACTAAAATTATGGAATTTCATGGGAAGGGCCTCATACAAAGTAAAATCTGTCTGCAGAATAAAAATTTAGAGAGATCTAATCAATTTAAATATCTTGGATATTATCTCTCTATCTGGAATGAAAAGGATATCCCTGCAAAAAATGCTAGTTATAATAAAAGTTTGGGAATTATTAATCAAGTTGTAAAATCATCCCTTGTACAAAAAAACATCAGATTAAGTTTATAAGTTTATATAACACTTTCGCTAAAACAGTGTTGACCTATGGTAGTGAAGCATGGGCACTAAAAAGACAACATGAAGGCAGAATAACGGCTTGTGAAATGAGATCCATGCGCAGAACAGCGGGTTACACCAGATGGGATCGGAAAAGGAACACCGATATCTTAAAAGAATTGAAGACTACGCCAATTTTGGAATATATTAAACAGTACCAACTAAATTGGAAACACCATCTTGAAAGAATGAGTTCAAATCTGATCCCCAAAGCTGTTTATAATTATATACCAAGAGAACGAAGATCACTGGGCCGTCCTATGAAACGCTGGAGGGAAAATTTTCTATAGGATCGTAATACGCCTTGGCCTAATACTTGGAAGGAAGAAGAAGAAAGAAGAATTGAAGTATGCCAATACATATGGAAAAGAGTGTGATTTAGAGAGTTTTTGTCATTCAGGATCATAGCCTGAGACATTACCGTAGCTATGTTGTGTTTAGCTCAATTTGCAATATTTTGGAGTTAGCATGTTTTCGCATTTAGTCCCCCAATTGTACAATTTTCAGTTGTTGGTGCTCAATGTCGTATCGCTAGATACTAAGTTTAATTTTTGTATCCCTCTGCATTTTTTTAAGCCTACATATTATTTAACATTTTCCAATACTGTTATTTTAACACAGTTCCAATAATGGATCATATTATAATATTATATTGATATTGTGAAAAGAAAAATTAATGTCTGAACCAGAAATCGAACCGTGGACCTCTCGTATTCCGTGCGACCGTGCAATACCTCTACACAATTCGAGACATGGCACAAAACATTAAGAATTCTTACCGCATATACAAATCTTTAACTGTCCGCTGCCATGTCTCTCGAATGGTGTAGTGGTCTTGCACGCTCGTACGGAATACGAGAGGTCCACGGTTCAATTCCAAGTTCAGACATTAATTTTTCTTTTCACATTATAATATTATAAGCTACATATGTTGAGGAGGCATGAATTGTGTTAATCGAATTCGAGGTCTTAAACCAGGCTGACCTCTTCATGTTTTTCCACAAGAGTAGCCTACGTGCCTGCATCGAGTTTCACCTTCTCCTTTCACTTTATCATTATCCCTCATACACCACTTCGGCAGACAATTTTACGTAAATGACTAGTAAGTATTTGGCATTCTTTATACATGTTCAAACCATTTACATTTCTTTCTAATCATTTTTATATAATCTATTTCCCTCAAATCATGGTTAATGTTATTCTTCCACTCCGCTCTTTACATTATTTTTGCAATTAAGTTCAAATGTGTTGTACCTTAAATTAATATAATAGCCGCTCTAGGCGGATATATGTCCTCAAGCAGAAATAATATTTTCAGCTCCTATAAGGTAACAATGTTATTGTTTAATTTTAGGGATTGTTTTAATCCTTACTTATAGCTCTTTGAGTCTAATCATAGCCTCTCCTTTGTTAAGAGTTTCTACACGAAGCTAATTTAGTTAGGCTTATTTCCCTACATACTGGTTGAATTTCTTGAACCTGGACAAACCATAAATGCTGCCCGCTATATCCAGACACTTGTGAAGCTCCGTCGTGCATTGCACGACAAACGCCCTGGAAGGAAGATCATTCTGCAACACGATAACGCGCGTCCTCACACTGCCCGTGCCACTGTGGAGAAGATCAGGACATTTGGGGGGGAAACTCTTTCACATCCTCCCTATAGTCCCGATTTGGCACCCTCCGACTACCATCTTTTCGGTTCTGTGAAGGAGCAGGTGAGAGGCCAACGCTACGAGACGCTGGAGGATATTCGGAAAGCAGTGCGCCAGTGTCTTCGAGCAGCTGGAAGGGACTTCTGTCATAAGGGAATTTTCAAGCTTGTAGAACGCTGGACAAAATGTGTGCAAAGAAATGGAGACTATGTTGAAAAGTAGCACAAAGGTCTGTATATTAACATGGTGTACTTGGTTTGTCTAAAATAAATATTATGATTGTTTAAAAAAATGTTACTCATGACTTTCAGTATGACCCTCGTATGTCATGAGTATCATGTGGAAAGCATTACCGAGCCAACAGGACAGCCAGTAGGCAACTAAGATATTACTTGGATTACGAAGGTCATTAAATGTCCTTAGAGGCCTCTCGAGGTACCTTTACGAGCCTGAAAATCTTCAGACTCGGGACTCACGGCTTAAAGTCCCACCCGGAGGACTTGCTTTTCGAATTTTCCATCCTAAAAAAACCCATCGACCCTGATCAGGTTTGAACCCGTGACCCTCGGGACCGAAGGCAAGGAGCACAACTACTAAATCCACCGCGGTCGACTTATTTTTCTATACTTCCACTAATGATGTCCTTAATTAGATGTTTCCTCACTAAACCTATTAGATTACCAATAACACATTTTTTTTTCGTTGTCTGGCACTATCAGCAATTAAGTGTATTGACCAAAACATGCAAATATGGACTTAACCTTAGGTGCCTTAATTTTAATGCATACAAATATATGGTATTAAATGTTGCCTAACCTAGGTTATTAACAGCCCTGACCAGCCGCCACTGCAGTAATATGTTACATTTTGAACTCTCGTCCACGAGAAAATTGGCATTTTTCTGCTATTGTCCTTTTGTCTTGTAAAAATGTAGTAGCGTTCAGTCAAGGACGTGAGATGTTATTTGTCACAACCTCAGTTTAGTAGACTGTATAATCGCTGCAACACGATTTCTAAGGAATGAGGAATCTCTTTTTGCTAGATCGAAAAGTCAAGTCAATTGTATAAAATCGAAAGGAAGATGTAAAATAATTAACACAATCATTCAGATATACGGAAGAGCAAACTTGTGTAATACTTTCCCCTTTGTGATAGTTTAAATAGCTCCAGTAAGACACAGGAAGTTATATCAGCACAAATTCCCTAAACCAGGTGACGGCAGGAAGTAACACAAAGGTAATGTTTGTTTTTTTCCTCAGTATGAAATGTTACAATGTATATCATTCAAAACAGTTCATTCCATGTTATTTTTAAATTAATTGTCAACATAAATGTAACTTTTATTTAGTTGTTTACTTGATCTTTGACTCCTCATCTTCATAACATCACTACAATAATAAACCACCCTCTTACATTAAGTTTTTTTTTCCTCCCATTTTTATTTACATCTTCCTTAATCATTCTCACCAACTTTCTCTAGGTTTGTCATTTTCTTCGTCCTGGTTAAAACTTTTGAACGTTATAGGTATCAATTATATCAATTTTTTATTTAAAAAATATATTGAGACTAACACCTCAATGAAATTTTATCGTGCTTTATGTAAGTGTTGTCCTCATTCTCACTTTGGGTATTTCCATACCGATATTCTTGATATTTTTAAAATCCCAGGAGCAACCTAAGATTTGTACAAAATTTTGTATATTGAAAACTTAAATTTGTCCCAGTATTTTACGGATTGCGCAGAAATATAATAGTATAATATTTTGATAAAGTAATGTCTGTGCATCGTGAGACTACTTCAAAAAGTCCTGTTATTTCCATTTTATAATAAATTGTTTATAATGACCAGGATTCTTGGACGTATTTTCATATAATTTCTTTTACCTCTATATGTGAAATGTTTGTACCTTAATTTGCGCCTCTATTTTCATTACATCGTGGGTATACAAGTTATTTAGGATGACAAAAAAATTGGCTATTCATGTATGTGTGTGTATATATATATATATATATATATATATATATGTGTGACATAAAATAAAAATAAATGCCTGAGTTGGGGTTTGAACCCGAGACTCTAAACTCTGTACGTTTAGCGCTCTAACCATCTGAGCCACTCAGGAATCCTAACACAAAATGTATTTTTCTTATACATGTAGTGTTCTCAATTTACACATATTCTGAATTTACACACACACACACATATATATATATATATATATATATATATATTATTCAAGAAAAAAGCATTGGCAATTAATTTCAAATATGAACATACTTCACTCTAGCCATGCCATATTTTATTGAAAACAAATAATTTGTCTTCTTGGCTCCTTGTAAATTCATGTTATTAATTCGAATGCTATTGTTCCAAAGTATGAATATGTTAAATTAAAACTAATTAAATACGATTATCTAGGTTCAAAATAAAATGATAAAAATTCGGAAATAATTGTGTTAAAAATCCAATGATCAAATCCTGGAATACACGTGACTTATTCTCTCTACTGCTATCAGATCATATTTTTATTTTTGCAGGGTAACTATTTACTTATTGTAGATTTTACAATTTTATATTTGTATGATTTAAAGTTAAAACAAATATTAAATAACTTAAAGATGCTGTTTAACAACTCGCATAATTAGCGTCGCGATTCAAAATTAGGTTTGAGGTTATTTTATGAGCCGTAAATCTACATACAAGACTACGGCTATACTTCTCTTTCGAAGGAAACCGTGTTCAGAATTCTTACGCCCTTAAAATTCCATCGATCCCAACTTCGAACGTCATAACCAGAGTCGAGAATGATAAATTGATAACCAATAGTCCTCGAGGACATATCACCCCTCTTCTCTCTCTCTCTCTCTTTCTCACACACTCTCCCTTTCTCTCACAGTCTATCTCTCTTTACTAGATATGAATTCTCGATCATTTTCATTCAAAAATTTTGGCGCCAAATATTGAATAATTCTATGTCGTCTCCAATACATTTTAGACTCCGCGAGGTTATATTTTGAAGGTGCCCACTGCTGTGGTCTCGAGGTAGCGTGCTGCCTTGTCACGCAGCGGATCCGGGTTCGATCCCCGGTCGGGACAGTTTTTCTGGGTGAGGTTTTTATCGGGGTTTTTCCTCACCTGTAAGACAAACGTCAGGAAAGCTTTAAGGTCCAAACGGTCCCCGAAATCATATGTCCATCGCAATCATCATCATTCATATTCATCTTAGATTAAGCTTAGGATTAGGGACTCTCCTGGCGCACCACTATCATCATCATCATCACTCATCATATCATCGGGACAACGTAACCCCGCCTTCCAGGCGCCCCAACCTCAGAAGTGGGTTACAAGTACGCCATGCCAGGAGAGAACACCAGGAATGTCGAAAGACAACCTGGGGCATTTGCAAAAAAAATACTTTGAAGGTTCTAATTACATTTTATATGTTCTTGTTTTTCACATTAAATGTTTCTTAAAATTAATTTCTGTTCTTTGATATGGAGCTGAATATTGGGTACTTACAAAAAAGATATCTCACACATTCAAGCCAGTGAAATGAATTTTTTTAAGATCCGTAGAAGGATGTACACGCATGAATAGATTACACATTGAATCAATAAGAAATGAACTGAAGATATTTTCAATACTCGATAAACTAGACAATTAGACGAGCACAAATACCAATGGAAAGAACATTTAGACAGAATTGACAATACAATATTACCCAAAAAGATCAACGCCTACGAACCACATGGGAAAAGATCTTTGGGACGGCCAAGAAAACGATGGACTTGAGACCGGAACAGGTCGCATTGACTGTGGCAATTCATTCATCCAGCCTCCTGTGTAAATCTAAATAAATCCCTATCGGCAATAATAATCAGATGAAATTATAACAACATTAAATGAAGCAGTTACTGGACTTAGGTCATATTTATATTCAAATTGATCAGGAAAGCGAGTAGAACCTGATTATGTAGGAGCAAAGGCCATATAAAATGATCCAAAGAAGTCAGCATCAATGTAATCAAATTATTAGTTATTAAAGAAGGCAGACAACTCAGGTAATGTAACCCTTTCTTTTGTGAAGACGGAAGTGGCTGACACATGATAATAACTTACTAATGACAATAATCCTTTGCTAGACAGATTGAGTAGAAATATCTTCTAAGCCTCCAGTTAACTGATTTAGCGTGATAACCATAACTCATTAGCTAAATGTGCAAGCGGGGGTTTTACCCTGACACAAACATCGTTAGCAAAAAGTGTGGGAACATGGCAAGTTTCTAGCGTCGGAAGACTAGGAAAAAACCCAAGCCTAAGAAAAAACCCAAGCCTAGCTAATGTTTGTGACTAGACTGTACGTGAAGCCAGCACGGGGAAAAAAAGGTCCAACCTCTGAAGGCGTAAATCGCCAATAATAAATTTGTAACACCCCCGGGATCAAAATAGGAGGGCGCATTAACCAATTATATGTTTCGTTATATGTGCCTAAGCACAGACCTTAGGTCCACGTGATCGAGGTAGTGGGAGTAACTAATTTACCTATAGGCGAGAGAGGCTTCTCCTCGTCACTTTTTCTTCTCGTATACGATCAAACAAAGTAACTTCTCAAAAACACTGCGTTCCGAGAGTTAGATAAATTCACTTCACATATAGACAATTACTTGCAGTGTATAAAAGTTAAGAATAAACTACTTTTACCAGACATTCTTTACACATTAATTCTGCCCGACGAAGTCCTCGTGGAATCCCGAGATAAGAACCTCGACTCTACCGAATACCAACCGAGCAACCTAAGTTCTCACACATGGAGAACTCCTTCAGTATTCCTAGTGTCACCAAATCCAATCTTTACCTCTATGCCCAACAATAACCCCTTCCCCATATTGGCTCCCTAACGTGCGGGCAGAATAGGTCGTAAAGTAACACACGAATAGAAATCAACGGCAGAACGACTAAGTCCCACGACCACGAGGCAACCAGGACAGAGAAGATGATGGCAACAAGCAGACAGACAGCAACTGAAGGAAGGAAGCAGTAAGTGACACAACAACAGAATAAGCATTTTTTTTACTTTTTACCTATATAAGAAATCAAAATATTACAGTGATTTAACGGAGAATATATCTGTGTGTATTTATGTTGTTAAGAAGTAGGAATAGAAAGAGGCAGGCAAATAAAGATAAAAAAAAATGGATAGGAAACACGAAGAGATTAGGGAGAAGGCTTGTGGGCAACTGATTGAAGGAGAGAACGAAATCGTAAGGATGGGAGAGGACAACGAAGATGGCAGAGAGAACTTAGAGCAGAGCACAGGGGAAAGTAATGAAAACAACGCAAGAGTAGAAGCTAGAGGGGAAGTAGAGGACAAGGGAAATCCAAGCACCGACACCATGAAATACATGGAAATGCTAATGTCGAGAATAGAGGAGATGGATAGAAGTAGGAAAATGGATTTAGAGACGATAGATAGAAGTAGGAAAATGGATTTAGAGACGATAGATAGAAATAGGAAAATGGATTTAGAGGCAATGCAGAGGAATATGAAACAGGAATTTGAAACTTGGAGAGGACAGATGGAGATAAGCAGGGAAAAGGATGTATTTACGTTGAAAGAAACATTAAGGGATGAGATGAGAAAAGATAGAGAGATGCTAGAAGCGAAAATAAATGAATCGTCAGCGTGTGTAGAACTAAAGATAAATAAAACGGAACAAAAACGTATTAAAGACTTAGAGAAAACAGAAAACAGGGTAATAAGTCAAATGAGAACAGGGATGAACAATAGTATAACAACGTTACAAACTAACTTAGGGGAGAAACAGGAGGAATTACAAGGGGAAATAAAACGAGTCGACAAAATGTGCTCTGTAGGTTGGAGAACGCGGACAAAAGGGTGAATGATATGTGTGTATCTGTACAAAAGCTAGCCCACGAACAAGAAACACTAAAGCCCCAAGTAGCTCAGAAAATTGCAGAGCAGGATAAACGCTCTGAATTGATCGAAATGATAGTAGAGCCTAGATTTAATGAGCTAGGCACTAATATAGAGCAGAAAGTGACTAACGAAATCAGCAAACTAAATGATGAAATAAGTGTCATCACAAAGAACATAAATAGTAGAGGTCAAAAGGATAGGAGCCCCGAAAATGAATCATACGCGTCGGAGAGTGTTTCTTGGACGACGGCTAATCACAAAACATATGCACGTATAGAGATACTAGGGAACCCAGAGATCGCTAGTAATTCTGTGGCGCATACTAACATAGATGATAGAAGTAAGAATCATTTGAAAAATTTTGACAAAAGTCTAGTAATTATATGTGAATCTAAGGATGAGATTGAGACTGTAAAGACCCGATAAATTACCATGCGTGTGTTCAGAGTTTGTTTGCGTGTGGGCGTAGTATCGCAAAACATGTATATAATAATAGTACAGGAGGCCTTTGCGAGTTAACAGACTGTGAAATTAGACACTAATAGTATTAAGGGTAGATAGACGGACAGTGAAAATGACACTCGAAAAATAGGAGGGAGAGATTTTTTACACGTAAGAATGACAACGGAATGGATATATTACGTATGTGTGTATGTCTTGCATTGTACTATATTGTATTGTGTGCACAGGTAGACACTACTGTGATTTTAGGTATGAGATAAAGGTCAATGTAAACGCTGAAATTATGCAGTACCCAGGTAAGGAAGTGGTTATATACCGACAAAATTTTGATATAACATACAAAAGGTACAAACATATAAGCTCTACATAATCCCCAAACGAAAAAAAAAAAAAAAAAACAAGACCTGATAAATTATACTTAAATGCATGAACCAGTTTTCACGGGATTCGAACTCAATACTAGCTGAGATTAGGACATAAATGAAAAGTATTAGTGAAAAAAAAATAAATAAGTGTTGTATGGTAAAGTACCAAATATAATCAGTAATTAAAATAAATAACACTAATAAAGTGATTAAATAGGCCTAGATGAAAACGCTAATCGCGAGAGGAAAGGGCACAATGACTGCGAAAAAAAATAAAGTGAAATGTCAATTTAGATATTAATCATGATAATACCCCCATATTGATGAATATGATATAATTAATTGAATTAGGGTGAATACATAACACATGCATGTCCACTTTCAGCTAAGATTGAGGGTGATTAATAACATTGTTGATTTGAACTTATCGATAGAGAATGGATCTATATTTTTAAATGTTTTAACCCAATCGCTCGAGCAGGAAGCTGCAGTATCTACTAATCCAGTAAATGTTAAAATGAGCCCAGATAGGCCATTGTCATTGTTTAATACATATAGGTAATTGAAGAAACTTGTACAACAAATCTGAATACGAATAATATCAATGATGATTATGATTCTTTTGTCTAAAATAACAATCAGACAGCGTAAATATAGGAGCTAATGAGACAGGGTGAAGCTCAATGCACCTTAATTGAAAGGCCGAGTGACGGTGTGAACCTATAAAGCGTGAGGAATTTATTTGTTGATTATATTTACAGAATTTAATTTGTAGACGTGGGCCGAAGCGGCACGTCACTGTGTTTGTATAACACGTGCTATTTTGTTGAAAATATTTGAGGGCAAGGGATCCCGTATTATCTAATAATGAGATGAGATGAAGTCATGGTCGCTGGTGAAAGCGAATGTGACAATTTGTGCGAATTTGTATTCGATGTTAATAATGAGATGAGATGAGGTCATGATCGCTGATGGAAGCGAATGTGACAATTTGTGCGAATTTGTATTCGATGTTAATAATGAGATGAGATGAAGTCATGGTCGCTGGTGAAAGCGAATGTGACAATTTGTGCGAATTTGTATTCGATGTTAATAATGAGATGAGATGAGGTCATGATCGCTGATGGAAGCGAATGTGACAATTTGTGCGAATTTGTATTCGATGTTAATAATGAGATGAGATGAAGTCATGGTCGCTGGTGGAAGCGAATGTGACATACTATACGATTCTGCATTCGAAGGAAATGATTTTGCACGCTTAAGAAAATAACGTCGTTTGGCTGAGCAATGATATAGCCAGCTATGCTTTGGCAAAGTAAATGGGCCGAAATATGTTGAGAATAAAATATTAAGAATCATGAATATTTCATGGATTAATAATCATGATGAATTCGTATGTATGCAATACCTATGGGGAAAAAAAATGATATCAGGGGGTAATACTATCAATAATAATTGTTTATAACGATAGCACAGCTGCTTAAACGCGATATTTAGTATTTTGGTCGCAAAGATATAGATCCATGTAAATAAGTCTTATTGACTCAATTTAAATTAAATTTAGCAAAACTGAAGTATTATTCGACATATGGTTTGAAGTAGACAAAACTGGTTCATCGCAAATGAATTCCCAAGCTGTAGACGCACATTATAATGTAGGTAGATATTAAGGTGTAGACGAAATTGTAAATAAACAGTTACACATGAAGAAACAATCTATGCTATACTGGTATTCAACTAAATAGTTTTGAATGGTAATTGTATAAGCATGAATGGTTTGAGTAGACCACCAAATATATTAAGGGTGTATCTTTTTTTTTTCTTAATGAATATTTATGTATGTCTATATTGCAGAAAGTGAGTCTATTTAACCTCAAAGAACGATCCCAGGTAAAAGGGATACATATCAGTGTTTACAATCTGAACATAATTGACGTGCTGGCAACACTCTCAGGGTTAACGTGCTCTAACCAAAATATTATAGCCATTTTTTCTTTAAAGGCCACTATAGCTATGATACTAGCATTATATTACGCGAGAGGATTATAAACAAATAAAAAAATCCCTTGATTTTTCCATTTGTTTTATAGGGCATTTGTGGCAATTCATTCATCCAGCCTCCTGTGTAAATCTAAATAAATCCCTATCGGCAATAATAACCAGATGATATTATAACATCATTAAATGAAGCAGTTACTGGACTTAGGTCATATTTATATTCAAATTGATCAGGGAAGAGAGTGGAACCTGATTATGTAAGAGCAAAGGCCGTATAAAAATGATCCAAAGAAGTCAGCATCAATGTAATCAAATTATTAGTTATTAAAGAATACTGACAACTCAGGTAATGTAAACCTTTCTTTTGTGAAGACGGAAGTGGCTGACACATGATAATAACTTACTAATGACAATGATCCTTTGCTCGACAGATTGAGTAGAGATATCTTCTAAGCCTCCAGTTAACTGATTTAGCGTGATAACCATAACCCATTAGCTAATGTACAAGCGGGGGTTTTACCCTGACACAAACATCGTTAGCAAAAAAGTGTGGGAACATGGCAAGTTTCTAGCGTCGGAAGCCTAGGAAAAAACCCAAGCCTAAGAAAAAACCCAAGCCTAGCTAATGTTTGTGACTAGACTGTACGTGAAGCCAGCACGGGGAAAAAAGGTCCAACCTCTGAAGGCGTAAATCGCCAATAATAAATTTGTAACACCCCCGGGATCAAAATAGGAGGGCGCATTAACCAATTATATGTTTCGTTATATGTGCCTAAGCACAGACCTTAGGTCCACGTGATCGAGGTAGTGGGAGTAACTAATTTACCTATAGGCGAGAGAGGCTTCTCCTCGTCACTTACTTCTCGTGTACAATTTCATCAAGTCACTTCAAAACACTACGTTCTAAAAAGTTGGATAAATTCACTTCATATATATACAATTACTTGCAGTTTATAAAAGTCAAGAATAAACTACTTTTACCAGATATTCTTTGCACATTAATTCTGCCCGACGAAGTCCTCGTGGAATCCCGAGATAAGAACCTCGACTCTACCGAATACCAACCGAGCAACCTAAGTTCTCACACATGGAGAACTCCTTCAGTATTCCTAGTGTCACCAAATCCAATCTTTACCTCTTTGCCCAACAATAAACCCTTCTCCATGACCTAATCCTGCAAATGAAGAAGAAGAAGAAGAAGAAGAAGAACAAAAGTAATTGCTATAACTAACGTTTTATATTTTGTCCATAATGTTTATAATTTCTGAATACGGTGCATGTTAATGATTATCACACGCACCTTATCCTCTATTTAATTATAAACTTTAATCGCTCTCCTGAAAAATTAAAAAAAAGGCAGGTAGAACCCTGTGGTTCGAACCTCACGACTCGTCAAATAACAACAGTATATATTATATGACATTTAATTTTTAATTTTCATTTAATTTCTTACATATTTATAAAATTCATAACTAATTCATCAACAAATTTACCATTCATAAACTGTTAACAAATGGAAAGAAGCTAATAAAGAATAAAATTATAAATCAATATCACGACAAAACATAGATTTACAAATGTATTATATTAAAAAATAAGACAGCAACTAAGAGTACAGGAATTAAACACAATAATAGTGAAATACAGACAAACTGGTAATAATACTTAGCAAGGATGACTGAAAACATAATACCAAAAGCAGCATACAACTATTCACCAAGAGGAAGAAGTTGGGAAGACTAAAGAAAAGATGGAGCAGCAATTTGGAGCCGGAACAGACTAGCAAAAAGCCTAAACCGTGACGACGAAGAAGAATGTTATATTCAGGGCTCCCTGAAGAAAGTGAACGTAAAGTAGGAGTAGGTTTTTTATTAGAAATGAGATATATAAAAAACTGATGAACTGTTAAGCTATTACTGAAAATAACTGTGGCAGATTCCAAGGCCCGATATAAAATGTAACTATCATTCAGTTTATTCACCAATTAAACCAAGTGAAGTAGAAAATGAATTACAAAAAAAACACACACACATCGTAGCGATGTAATAATTGTTATGGGGGATTTAAATGCGAAAGTTGGTACTGATAACCGAGGCCTGTAGTATATTATGTGAATAATATGGGAAATGGATAAAATGGATATATTTTATCAGATCTTAATTTTGTCATAGGTGACACATTATTCCCACATAAAGACTGCCATAAACCTATATGGATTTCTCCTCATCAAATATTGGTGAATCAAAATTATCACTTTTGATTAACGAAATTGGCGAAATTGGTCATCTTTTGGTTGCTCTCATAAAATTTGAATTGAGAACAGCAGAGATGAACTTCGAAGTAAGAGCAAGAATGTTAGATACCATCAAAGTGAGGGATAAAGCAGTCAACGAACACATAAGGATAGAACTTCAAAACAGATACCAAATTCTGTGTGGCATCACGAACAGGATGTGTCTGAAATGTGGGAAAAATAATTAAACAGAATTTAACTGCTGTTAGTGAACTCACATTGGGTTATAAAGCTAAAGAAAATAAATGTTGGTAAACTGCAAAATCGTGGAAGCTAGTAGATCAAAGGAAACACGTTTAGGAGAACATTAACGCTAATAAAATGAGAGCTCAAACAGAAACCATCTTTAAGAAATGTTCAGAATATAACAAGCAAGTTAAAGCGAATGCTCGAAAATGTAAGAATGTTTGGATGAACGACCTGGCAAGAAACGCTGAAGAAACTGCAACACAAAAATGATCTCAATTATGCAGCTTACAAGATCCCTCTCTGGAAAGAAGTGGTTTATAAATTATCGTGTAAAAAATAAGTACGATGTCCTGCATGCAGGAGATAATGGCATAATGAAGAGATAGGAACAATTTTAACAAGAAATGTTTATAATAATAATAATAATAATAATAATAATAATAATAATAATAGCCTAATAGACGAATAAGAAAAAAATTCCCTCATTTGTCATGTAGTGACAAATGTGGGAAATTTTGAAGAAGTGACTAAAATTGAAATACCTAGGAACAATAATTAGAAATAGGAATGAGATGCACAAAGAAATTAAACATAGGCTCAATTCTGGAAATGCATGTAATTATGCATTACAGGCTCTCTTGCCGTCCCACCTTCTCTAAAAAAAATGTCAAATTGAAAATACATAAAACCGTTATTCTCCCAATTATATGGATGCGAAAAATGGACTCTTACATAAAGAGAAGAAAAAAAGATTACTAGTAATTGAGAATGAAGTTCTTAGGAAATGTTTGGACCAAAGAAAGATGAACAGACAGAAGAATGGAGAAGACTGCATTACAGTAAGTTACATGACCTCTATAGGAAACCAGATATGAACAGTTAAGTCTCATAGATTATGATGAGTTGGACATGTGGTACGAATGGGGAATGAAAGAGGGGCATGGAAAATTCTTGTATAAAAACTAGAGGGAAAACGCCCAATTAGTAGAACAAGAATGAGATTCGAGAATAACGTTAACTATGATTTGAGGAACGTAGATTACACAGAGAGATTGGAAAACATTAGCTCAGGATAGGGATGTGTAGAGAGCTTATGTCCATGAACCTGCGGGTTCGATAATGCCAGTGAGTGAGTTAGTTAGTTAGCTTAATAATAATAATATAATAATAATAATAACAACAATAATAATAATAATAATAATAATAATAATAAATAATAATAATAATAATAATAATAATAATAATAATAATAATATAGACGTAATGATGGAATCTGAGTTAAGACCAGAATACATTAAAAATGTAATTATTGTGCCTCATCAAGATATAAACACAGGTTCTCTTAGTCTAACTGAAATTAGGAAAGCATTAAAACAAAGAAAAAATGAAAAAGCCCCAGGAAAAGATAACATTTGTCCAGAGATTCTCACTTGTGTTATTGAAACAACTGCACATATAATGCATCCCCTTTTTAATAGCGTTTGAATGAATGGGAAAATCCCAATAGCTTGAAAAACTGGTTTAATAATGAAGATACAAAAAAAAAAAAGGACGATAAGTCAAAGTGTGAGAACTGGTGCGGCCACTTATTTTTTATCCGTTCAAACTAAAGTTTTTTTAAGAGTTATTTTAAATGGAATTGAAGCTGTTTTGGTAAAACCAGATTAGGAAAGAGCAAGCAGGTTTCAGACATAAACGCAGTTTCGTGGACCAGATAATTACACTGCGTATCATTATAGAACACAATTCTGAATGGAATTCGTAATTATGCCACACCTTATTGACTTCCAGCAAGGTTTTGATTCCCAAAATATATGTAGGCCTAGTCATTGTATCTGAAATTATTGTAAACGACATTCATAAAAATTGTAAATGCCAGGTAATTCGTAATAATAGCTTATCTCAACCCATAAAAATAACAAAGCAGTAGAACAAGGCTGCATTTTATCACCATTATTATTTATTATTACATTGGATGATCTTATGGGTCTGATAACAGAAAGAGGAAAGATGGAAATTCAGTGGGATTAATGGAAACACTAGAAGACCTTGATTATGCAGATGACATCTGTATTCTTTCTCATCGATGAAAAGATGTGCAAAGAAAGCATCAGGCTTACAAAATGAAGGAAAATCCGCTGGACTGATGATAAAACACAAAGAAAACTAAATAAATGTTAATTAAATCCTTTGCAGATAGTAGAATAAAACTCGAAGACCAGATTACAGATGAAGTTTGAGAAGTACCGACACAAAACAGGAGGTAGTCTAAATGATTTAGCTCAGAAAAATAAATAAAGCAAAAATTGTCTTTATGGCCACGATAAATACTTTTACAAATAAAATTATTTCAAGAAATACTAAACACATATATTTCAGAAGCAATGTTAAATATGTATTATTATATGGATCAGAAAATTAGTTATTTAATAATAGAATGCAACAAATGCTGCACACATTTATATATCGCTGTTTGCGTAGAATATTCAATATATACTGACCTGAAGTTGTAAGAAACGAAGTATTGTGAGATAAAGCTGGTGCAAAAATGAGGAGGATATGGCGCTGGATAGACCACACTCTTAGGAAAAACCTTACTCTGTGGGAAGATGTGCCCTTGATTGGAATCCTCAGGGAACCAGGAAGAGAGGACGTCCATATGGAACCTGGAAGTGAACTGTGTATTATGAGTGAAGAGAATAGGAAAATCCTGGAATTATGTGAAAGCTGTTACCAGTAAATCGTGACCGGTGGAAGTTCTTTCTGATGTCCTGCGCTACTAAATGGAGCTGCAGGATCACGTTGATGATGATAATGTTGATAAATACATTTAACAGGCTACATTTCAGTGTAGGCTAATATTTTACAGCACTACAGTGTTACCAAATTTAATGTTATGACTTTTCTTTTAATATTAAGCCTTCTTTTACAGACTAAATATTGTGATATATTTTATGATTATAATAAAGGAATTTCAATTCTCTGATCACAGAAAAGCCACAATTAATAGTATTATAAAGAAATATTTAAAAACATTTTCGCTTTTGATTTAACAAGGCAGTCAGACATTTGGTTAGTAAAATGGCGTGACCAATGTATTTACCACATGACAGATGGCTGCGTATAGATCAGTTATACCAATAAAAATGCAATGAGTCGATTAGAAATCAGTGTTGTCTGGCAACGTCACGTTAAATAATACGGCTATACTTTAAAGCTTTAAGCTTGTGCTGACCCTGAACTTGGCTGTCTTGGCTCCAGATCCAGATTTCACCTGCTGGCAGCCTTCGTGACGTGCTGCTACACGGCTACTCGCGCATTGAAATCACTCTCCCGTATTTCTATAAATATCTTTATTAGACTGTTTAATTCACGAAATTACAATCTGCGTTTCACATCACTCCATTCCCTTCATCAAAACTTCTTTATTGATTTCCTTCATACGCTCCTTTACACGCGCAGTGAAGCACTTCCACGTGTTTCTAAGAATAGGCTATGTTTATTATTTCAGCTACCAAACTACAATCCGATTTTCATAAATTTAAACAAAACACAATGTCCTTCAGTGTTTCTATTGTTATTGTTATTGTTATATATATTTAACAACGCTCTTTAACAGCTCAGGTCATTAGCGTCACAATTAAATTTGAGAATGAAAGAAATGCCGTCAAATTTTGCTCAGAGGTCTCTTGTTTCAGGCTTGAGGTTGTTTTACGTGCAATAAATGTACGACACTAAACCCACACCTTTACTTCCGTTACGAAGGAACCATCCTCAGAATTTTACGCCCTATAAATTCATCAACCCTGGCAGGGTTTGAACCCTGAACTTTAGAACCAGAGGAGAGCATAGTTTGCCAGCATATTCTTTTTGTACACCGGAGAAATTATTTTGTTACATTTCACTCAAGCTAATCTAAAGAAAATATTACTTTAAATAGTTATGTCCGTACATGCCCACGTGGGTGCATACGTTTTCCTTAGTGGGCGTTTCTTAAGAAGCTAATTTATTTACGCCTTTTTCCCCATAGATGTCAGCGAATGACATGTGGTTGGCACATCGCCTTAAAGAGGCACTTAGTAGGCAAATAAGGTTTTACTTAGATTGGAAAGGCCGATTAAATTTTGTCCAGAGGCTCTAATTTAGGCATTAGTTATTTTACGAGCTCGAAAATCTTCACTCTCAGAATCCAAAGCTTATAGTCCTTCCAGAAGGACTTATCCCTTGGTTTTTTTCCATTCTAAAAAATCCATCGACCCCTGCCGGGTTTTAACCCTCGACCCTCAGAGCCAGAGGCAAGGAAATTAATCCCTACATCACCAGGCCGATATAAATTTACTCGAAAATAATTTATATTTTTTACTGATATATTCCTCAGAAAGAGCTACTTGTAATTCGTCATCGTATGTGAAGTAGGTCGTTGTCTCCTTCAGAAAACACGATTCCAAAGGTTGTGCATTATCGAGTATTAATAATGTTATTATCATTGCATCAATCGGTAAGTACTTTGTTAGTACTAAGCAATGGTAAATACACTGCCTTTGCTATTAAAATATTCAGGTAAAATTATGAATCGATTACCTACATGTATAATCAAGAATTTGGAAATAGTGGGTAAAAAATGGAATCGAAAAGTATTAAATTTAAAATGCAGGTGGGAAAAAAACATATTCCCCGAAAATAAATCGTACATCTTATTCAAAATTTAACTGGAATAAAATTAGGTCAATATTAATTTCACTCTCCTATCTTTTATTAGGCAATGAATACTATTAGCAAACACTAATATCACAGTAAATAAGGCAAAAAAAATATGATAGATGACCAATATATTCTTATAACTAAAGAGGAAATATCTGCCTCAATCGAGATTAGATCTTCAGCTTTGCGTGGTGTACTCTACCACTAGGGCTATCCAGGCAATTCCAAGAGCAGATACAAATTTCTCTCTTTTTAAAATCACTTGTATCCATATTAGTGGACACTGTTCACATTTTACCAGGGTTGCTTCTACAAGAAGGCATTAACTAACTAAGTCACTGGGACTATTAAACCCATAGGTTCATGGCCGCACGGACATAATCTCCCCATACATCCCTTTCCTGAGCTAATGTTGTTCAATCATCTTGTGTATAATTTACTTCCTTCAAATAATGGTTAATGTTATTCTCCCACATTATTCTTGGCGTATCAACTAGGTGTTTTCCTTTTAGTTTTCCTACAAAAAGTTTCTTTGCATTATTCAATTCACCATTCGTGCCACATGTCCTGCCCATTCCAGTCTACGAGACTTAATTGTTATTATATCTGATTCCTTGTAAAGATAATGTAGCTCATGTCTTCACCATTCACCTTGCCTGTTTATCTCTCTACAATCCAATATTCTTTCCTAAGAACTTTATTCTCAAATACTCCTGATATCTTCTCCTCCCTTATAGTAAGAGTCCATCTTTCGCATTCATATAATATAAATGGGAGAATAACAGTTTAATACATCTTCAATTTAACGTTTTTTTAGAGAAGTTGGAGCGACAAGAGTCGCTGTAATGCATAATAGAATGCATTTTCAGATTTAAGCCTATGCTTAATTTCTTTGTGCGCTTCATTCCTGTTTGAAATTATTGTTCTTTTTTTTTAATTCCCCAGGTTGTAATATTTCGACATTTCTGGTGTTCTCTCCTGGCATTCGCGTGTGCGTGTGCGTGTGCGTGTTTGCCCTTGGTATCTGCTCGCTATCGTCTGATGGGATTTTATTCCCTGCTATATCAGCTAAATACAAACTCAATATTGTAATTAATATACTTACTCAGGAAAGTCATCCGCATGCATTGGTTAATACAAATATCATACGTGAAAAAATAAAATTTGGATACTAGCAGAGTGCACTCTACCTATGTTAGAACAATAATAAAGTGCACTTTCAAACCAAATTGGCATTTTTAAAAATAGTCTATTTGATATTTATAGCAAAAATTAAGTTTTTTTGTGCTTGTGTTTATGAAAATATTTGCTTCTGGTAATAAAATCGAAAATTTTAAACATAAAATGAGACTTCGATAAGCAATAATCCATCCATTATAATATTTAACCAGGCGTTCGAAGTTATTTGTTTAAATGGAATATACCAGTAAAATAATAATGATATGCAAAAATAAATTACTTTTACTAGGAAATAAAACCAGTTATGTTTTGCTATGAAGCACAAACAACGTGAGAGCAGTCTGCTTTTAAGTTGAAGTTGAAGTGTGTGTTCAATCGTTCATTAAACACATTTTCTCTTCTCTTACATTACAACAGTGACAGTTAATGTCAATAAAGAAACTTGAAAACTAAGAGAATTTCTATGAAGTAGTTCTTGGAAAAAAAAAAAGGTAATTTTTATAAAAATAATTGTGCCTATACTTTATTAAATTAACTTCCTCATTCTTATATTTTTTTAACGAGGTATCTGTAATAATATGAAGGATGATTGACCTGTATAATTCTGAAGGCACAATATTTTAATGATCCACCGCTGTGGTCTCGAGGTAGCGTGCTGCCTTGTCACGCAGTGGGCCCGGGTTCGATCCCCGGTCGGGACAGTTTTTCTGGGTGAGGTGTTTATCGGGGTTTTTCTTCACCTGTAAGACAAATGTCAGGAAAACTTAAGGCCCAAACGGTCCTCAAAATCATATGGCCATCATCATTATCATCCTTACCATTATCATTATCATCATCATCCTTCACCGGTGTGGAAAGCAACGGGAAGCTACCACACCTACACAATTCCCTAGTAAAGCTGCAAGCATAGCATGAAAATGCTATGATCGCAGTGAAGGACCTGCCTTCGGTCAGAATTACTATGGATGGAATATTTTAATGATTATCTATTTGTATACATTTTTAATAAACATTACCGCTGTGGTCTCGAGGTAGCGTCCTGCCTTGCCACGCAGCGGGCCCGGGTTCGATCCCCGATCGGGGCAGTTTTTCTGGGTGAGGTTTTTATCGGGGTTTTTCCTCACCTGTAAGACAAATGTCAGGAAAACTTTAAGGCCCAAACGGTCCCCGAAATCATACGGCCATCATCATCATCATCATCATCATCATCCTTATCATTATCATCATCATCATCATCCTTCACCGGTGTGGAAAGTAACGGGAAGCTACCACACCTACACAATTCCCTAGTAAAGCTGCAAGCATAGCATGAAAATGCTATGATTGCAGTGAAGGACCTGTCTTCGGGCAGAATTACTATGGATGGATGGATGGATGGATAATAATATTCTTCTGTTTCAACAGAATTTACATATATTTATTAAACCATAAGATTAGCTACTCCTTTTTAAGATTTACTAAAATGCGCAGAATAGTAAAAAAGGTGAGTTTTGGGAATTCCTAAAAAGTTAGTTAGACTTATACGAATGTGTCTAAATGGCACAAAGAGTAGAGTGCGTGTAGGAAAAGAGTTTTCGGACACTTTTGAAATCCATAATGGGTTGAAGCAAGGAGATGCACTATCTCCTCTACTATTTAATTTTGTACTAGAGCATGCCATTAAATCTTTAGAGAATGAGGAAGGCTTGCAAATCAATGGTATTAATAAGCTGTTAGTTTATGCTGATGATGTAGTATTGTTGGCCGATAGCGAGGAGATACTAAAGGACAATACGCACACACTGTTGAGTAACACTAAGAAATTAGGATTGGAAAGTAAATATAAATAAAACTAAATATATGGTCACACGTAGAAATGCATTATATAATGGAAATGGACAGCTAATGACAAATGAGGGAAATTTTGAGGAAGTGGCTGAATTCAAATACCTAGGAACAATAATCACAAATAGGAATGAGATGCACAAAGAAATTAAACATAGGCTTAATTCTGGAAATGCGTGCTATTATGCATTGCAGAGACTCTTGATGTTCCAACTTCTTTCAAGAAATGTTAAACTGAAAATATATAAAACTATTATTCTACCAGTTATATTATATGGATGCGAAACATGGACTCTTACTTTAAGGGAGGAAATGAGATTACAAGTATTTGAGAATAAAGTACTTAGGAAAATTTTTGGACCAAAGAGAGATGAACAGACAGGTAAATGGAGAAGACTTTCATAACAATGAACTACATGGTCTTTATAGGAAGCCAGATATAATAAGAACAGTTAAGTCTCGTAGACTGCGATGGGCAGGACATGTTGCACGTATGGGGAATGAAAGACTTGCATGGAAGCTTCTTGTAGGAAAGCCAGACGGAAAACGCCAAGTTGGTAGACCAAAAATGAGGTGAGTGAATAACATTAACTATGATTTGAGAGAAGTAGATTATACAGGGAAAGATTGGAAAGCATTAGCTCAGGATAGGGATGAATGGAGAGCTTATGTCCGCGCGGCCATGAACTTATGGGTTCGATAGTGCCAGTGAGTAAGTAAGTAAGTTAGGTTTTGGATGATGTTGTGAATAAAATAATGCTAATAAATTACAAGCCCACCGCGGTTGCCTCGAGGTAGAGTGCTGCCTTGTCACGCAGCAGGCCCAGGTTCCATTCGCGGTTGCAATAGGCTCTTGGGTGAGGTTTTTTTCTTTCGGGGTTTTCCTCACCGTTAAGACAAATGTCAGGAAGCACCCCGATAATCATCCGGCCATTATCATCATCCTTATCATTATCATCATCCATCACCGGTGTGGAAAGACTACCACACTTA
Source organism: Diploptera punctata (assembly GCA_030220185.1). NCBI lineage: Eukaryota > Metazoa > Arthropoda > Insecta > Blattodea > Blaberidae > Diploptera > Diploptera punctata. The sequence goes on along the minus strand of JASPKZ010006459.1, from coordinate 268,720 downwards.
TAGTTCCCTAGTAAAGCTGCAAAGCATAATGTGAAAATGCTATGAGTGCGAAAGACCTACCCTCGGGCAGAATTACTATGGGATGGAATAAATTACATTACATTGTAAGACAAGATAGTTAGATAATGTTATCTCTTACATTGATTAAAATTAAACGAAAAAATGTTATTTTTAATATTATTATTTGAGAATATAAAAAATATTATTTTCTAGGTGTTCAAAATGATAATGGGATAGATTAGACATATTTTAGAATGATTTCATATTTTATAAAATACATAATCATAAAATTGTACAATATACAATACATGGATGAAATAAAATATTAAATCTGTTTGTTTTATTTAAGGAAAAAGTTAAAATGTTATCCTAATTGCATATATTTTTATTTTAAATAAATGCACAATCAAATACTTTTGTCTTATTAAATTTATTTTCCTCTTCTGTCTCCTAGAATTAGGCTCTTTCCGCATAGAGAGATTGAGTCCTTCCATCTCGTTATGGGATAATTAATATTTATTTCCCACTTTCGGTTTTACAGTTGAATAACATGTATGGGAACCTATATTCCGATATTATTTCAATGTGTTTGAAGCAATTAATTTTAATTTTGTCTATAATTCTATTCTATATTCCTATTTTTTAATTTGTCTTAATTTATAAATTTATAAATTTTATAAAATACAATCTATCGTTATATTATAAATAACTCATATCTCTAACAGTGATTTTTTTTCGATTCAAGGCTATCTTGTGTGTCAGAAATTTTCGTGGCACCCAATTCAAAACATATACCTATTTTTACGTTACTGTGTTGTTACATGATTCGATTCTAACGCCACATTGGTATTGTGGCATTTGGTAAAATTATTGGAAATTTGACGACCTCACAGTATATATCAGATCATGGGAACCCCATGGCCCGCCAAAACACAGCTTGGGCGCAATTAATTTATAAATATCAATATAAAGTTATGTTTTATATCTTTATCGTTGTTTTATCTTTCTTACTTCCGATTTCCCCCTCTGGAACTTGCAGCTCAGTGCAGTGCCTTCATATGACTTTAGGAAGTTATCAGGAACTCTGAACCACACTTTAAACAGTTACACAGTGTGACAGGTCTAACGTGGACCAAGACAGATCAAGACATTCACCCAGACCCAGATGTAGATTCGAAACCCCTGTAAATCTCTCCCTGTAATCAAATTCAGGTCGTCGAGTATCATGGCGATGGACAAACAGCAAATCAAGAAATAAAAACTGTAATAGTGTAAATTAAACTTATAATTAAGTTAATTTATATTAATTTATGTATTAAGTTTAATTCAGCTTTCGAAATTAGTATAATTTAATAAAACGTTTAGCTGAACTATAACTTACAAATATTTATTAAACAAGTTAAAGCTATAATAAATATTTTTCACTTGAAATTCTTACAAGAATTTCTTACTTATCTTTCTGAAAAGGAACTTAATGAATCTAACGTACACTTTGAATAATCAAGATTCGGTTATGGGAAACTTGTCAGTATTCCTGTTGATCTTGAGCATGTTTCATTAGTATGTGGACAAAAAGTTGACTTTCTCCTGCAGCAGGATGTTTCTGTATTAGTACAAGTGAAACCCCTAGTATATGAGAGGAGTAAATACTTTAAACAAAGAGAAACGTTTAGAATTAATATTCTCTCTGACCTTGAGGCTCAGCTTTAAAAACCATTAACACCATATTTGTATTTGACGTGTGGACAATAAACAGGAAAAACTTGCATTCTAAGAATGTTAATATGTTCATCAACAAGTGGTAGCTATGATCTTCGTAATCTTGGTATGGTCGTAGAGTCTCTAATTTCCACTCAGGCGACTCCAGTTTGTTTCCTGCTCGCAGGGTAGGGGATTTTTAATCTCCATCTTGAATGTGCCTTGTCTTATGATGTCCTTTGTGTCTTTGATGGAGATCCTATTCTCATAGCACCGACTACTATATACCTGCCTATTGATACTGCCTATTGATATGTGGTTCGGAGTTTCTAGTTTATGCTTACAGTTGGAGTCTATGTTGCTGGTAAGGCTCCTCGCCGGTGGTAGAACACATCCCCGGTTGGCGGTTGGTGGAACTACGAAGCGCGGACAGACTTAGTAATCCTCCCGGCTAAGTCCGATGGACCGAATGTGGAGTCGTCAGGAGGAGAATGTACTGACGTACTATTCACCAAATAGCCGAAATATAGGCCGGTCCATAAATCTTGATGATGAACTGGAAGTAGAGTAGGGACACAGAACAGCAGTCTCGGGGGTATCGGCAAACAACCCGAGATAATCCAGGGAATCGATGGAAGGTTCAAGATGGTAGGCTTACATGTCTAAGAAAATGTCCCAGAGTGTTGAATACACACCGTTAAACGACAGGCCTACATCTCGACCTACTAAATATGACGTGTAGTAACATTTTTATTTTGTAATTCTATTTCTGTTTTGAATCCTTAAAGTACCGCCTCTTTATGAATCATAGTTTAAAATGAATCTCATTGCTAATGACCTTCAATCGCGCGGCACGTGTCATTTGAAGTAAACAATGACTGTCTACTACAATTACTGTTATATTGTGAGTTGAACAACCCGCTGTAGGGGAGTGAATGAACGTAAACAAACCAGGTTGAAGAGCTGTTGCAATTGCATGTAAGAAATAGAGTACATTAATCTAGAAACGTTGACCTAAAAGCCGCCAACTCCAATCTCATTGTTTTGTCCTTAACGTTCAGTATGTTTTATAAATGTCTGAACACGCTCACCCGACCCCTGACGTCACTGCAACATTAGCCCTATAGCGGGTTGTTCAGCTCAGCATATAACAGTAATAAAACTATTATTCTGACTTTTTTCTGGAGAAACGACAAAAATTATACTTTTTATACTGACATTAATGCTCTATTATCAGTCTTTTATTGGCACTTTATTTCGTTTTCACTCTGCATACCGTATCGAATAATTGAATGATGCCTAGAATAATTAAAAATCAACAAACGAAAAATGATAGTTATTTTTATGAAGAACTAGCCAATACCCGGCGTGCGCTGCTACGCCTAAATAAATGAAAATTAATGTGCTTTGTGTTTAGTTGAAAAAGTAGAAGGAAAAATAATTATACATTTATATTTTTAGATACCCCGTGCTGATTACCTGGCGTTACCCGGGAATCTACTTATTCCGATCTTCTTGACATAAATGAGCTGAAATACGAAAATCAATGTGTTTTATGTTTAGTTAAATAAATAAGAGGAAACATTTATATCGCATTATTTTTAGATACCCCGTGCTGTTTACCCGGCGTTATCTGGGAATCTATTCATCCCGATCATCTTGGCATAAATGAGCTGGAAGACGAAAATTAATGTACTTCTTATGATTAGTTGAATAAGTAAAATGAAAAATATTTATAAATGTATATCGTAATTATTTTAAGATTCCCCGTGCTGATTACCCGGTGTTGCCAGGGAATCTACTTATCTCCATCTTCTTGGCATAAATGAGCTAAAACACAAAATTCGTTATGTGCTGCTATGCTTGCACAGGAATCTACGTAGTTGTGTCGATCTTCTTGGCATCAATGAAAGATAAAAATGGTTATTGTGAGTTATCTCTAAGAGATAAACATATACTGTATCGGGCTCTTTGTAGAGCTTTTCGAGATATTCAATTCTGTGTACATTACTTTTGTGTATTCGTTATGGTTTAGGCAGCGTAAGCCATTTAAGCGTCCAAAGAGCTACTTTTTTTTCACGTTTTTCACTACAAAGGGCGATTTTAAGGGTGTAGGAGTTGAGTATCACAACTCTCTTATAGCGTATGTTCATCCCGGGAATCTCCTGAACATTTTACAAAAAGTCCCATCACAATCGGATCAACGGTATGGCCGCGCATAAAGTACGAACAAACAAACAAACAAACAAAAATGTTTATATGTTAGATATAGAAGTATGTCCATCCCTTTAACTAAACTTATGCGACCAAGAATTTAATATTCTCTCCAAAGTACTTAGATTAGAAGTCCACAAAGGCGGGAGTAAAACTTAAAGGAAAATAAATGTAACAATTTCAGTTGTTTATAATATTATAACTTAGTAACATATCTATGTTCGTACGGCGTGACGCTTGTAAAATTACCTATAATGGACGAGGTTAAACTAAGGTAAAAAGGAATAAAGCAGTTTTTATTTCTTAACCTAAATATTTATAAGTTTTAAACTTTTTCTAAAATCGATTAATTAAGATTAATCTAAAAAATAATTCTAATAATCATATTTTTTTATTTCGCTATGCCTCTATTTCCTGAAGTATATTGCACCTAACAGTCTTTATATATATGATATGAAAAGAAAAATGAATGCTTGAGTCGGGATTTTAACCCGAGTTTAGCGCTCTAAACGTACAGAGTTTAGAGACTCGGGTTTAAATCCCGACTCAAGCATTCATTTTTCTTTTCATATCGTATTTGCCTTCATTGCCAAATGTCAAAAATGTAGTTATAATACATATATATATATATATATATATATATATATATATATATATATCGATTCAAAAGATTGCGCACAAATTTCAGGAGCTTATAGAGGGGTTCAAAATACAACTTTTGATTAGTAACTTATGGTCTGGAAAGTAATCCTGGGTCAGTACAAGCACTGGAATGTCTGCATGGACAAGATATTATTTTGTGCACACACTTAAGCAAATCTAAATTTATTCATCAATTTGGTTTTATAAAACTAGGCGTTCAAAATGCCTACCAGCAGCTTGAATACAAGCATGTTCTTCCACGTGAGCAAGAACTTCCTCTTCCATAGGGACTGTTCGAATCGTACGTAGCCGGCCTACATGATGCCATGAACGCTAGGAACCTGTCTCCCGAGTCGGTAGTGAACATTTTGAAATGTTCGAGGATATGGTTAACGTCTGTTCGGACATTGTGCTCTATACAGGCCTTGAGCTTCGCGTGCATTACCATTCGCTTTACTATACATGAAATGCATGTCTCGAAGTTCTGACAATGTGTATTCCATTTCACAAAAGTCACAAATCTTCAAAGTAATGCTGTAGTGGACCTTTACAATACACTGCAGATACCATACTGAAATGAAAACAACCTACAGAGCGCACGAATGACTATCAGATGTGAACAGAAGAGTACACAAATATTATACTGCACTGCACTGAACGGTATGACAACAGACGGAGCGTCTTAATAAATTCATAAAGTAGGCCTGGTGTATCGAACCCAGTGTCTCTCTGAAAAGTAAGATTAGACCCGCATTGAAGTTACCGACTTTCTCAGGCTCATACTGACCCAGGATTACTTTCCAGACCATAAGTTACTATTCAAAAGTTGTTGTATTTCGACCCCTCAACAAGCTCCTGAAATTTGTGCGCAACCTTTTGAATCATCCTGTATATATAGTCCTAGTTACATTTTCTTTCGTACTAAGTCTCATTTCAATGTTTTACGATTTACGAAAAGACCGGAATATGGAAAATTACAGTATTATCGCCTCACTATGATGGTTGTCCAACAGCTCGCTTTGTTTCCAGCTGTTATATATAATCATATATAATTAAATACAAAGATGCCAATTACCGCCACTATAATAATTCCACATGTTAATCATTGTCAAGCATTGTCGCGCGGCACCCGCTTTTATATAAACGGACAACCATCATTGTGAGGCGATTATACCATAAAGTATAATATACATAAAACCAATTAATTTTCTCCAACATTTGAATAAACCATGTCAAACTTAATTAAAAATAACAAGTTTTGTTTTAATTTATTCTTCATGTAAGTATATACATACCTGAATGAACAGTAGCTTGTCCTCTCGGATACAATCAAAACTCACAAAAAAAGAAATATTACAAATATGAGATACAAATATCCACATTAATAATTATTATAATATTCATATTTGGTATATACATCGAATATACGAAAACTAAAAGTAAAAAAAACATAATGAAAGCAAGACTAAACATTAAAAATATGTGGGTATTAGGGGATCCGGAAGACTCTATACTGACAATATTAAATTCATGAAATTAAGATATATTTTTGTCTCAAACCATTTCAAGTGTGGCACTGAAATTTTACAGCATTAACCTTGCACTTCAATGCACACTTTAACTCGGGGGTTTTGTAATAAATACCTTAGTTTATGAGTTTTAATATTTTCGTGTCTATTTGCTATTTAATAAATAATAGTTTTAAAAAACTAAAAGAACACGCTTTATTAGAAAACAAAAAATTAAAAATAATTTTAATTCCAATACGTTTGGGATAAAATTAAAGTGGTCAACAAAAAAAATCATCTCCAACACATATAGAATAAAACTAGAGTTGTCAACAAAAAGAAAATAATTTTACCATCAAAAGCGTGGGGTGCTCTATATAAATTAATATATTTGATAATAAACAGATATTGGTAAAAGTAAGCTCTCTAAGAAGAAAATGTAAACATAATAAAAAGCACCCCACTCTTTTGATGGTAAAATTATTTTCTTTTTGTTGATAACTCTAGTTTTATTCTATATGTGTTGGAGATGATTTTTTTGTTGACCACTTTAATTTTATCCCAAACGTATTGGAAATTAAAATTATTTTTCATTTTTTAGTTTTCTAATAAAGCGTGTTCTTTTAGTTTTTTTTAAACTATTATTTATCTTTTATTTTTTAGTTTTAATATTTTGCAGAATAAGATAAAAATGTAAATATCTTTAAATTCGATACTATTGTAGTATGAGCTAAAAGAAATACTCTTCTATAAAAAAAAACCCTCCCAGGCGGATTTGAACCAGCGACGTATGGATTACTGAAATTATATACCGCTAAGAGTTCACTGCTCTACCAACTGAGCTCTTATAACGATTGACTAAAAGTCGACAAGTCCGCAACCTATTATACCAGTTTTAATTTTTTTGATTTTCGGACGATTCTGGCCAGGATTTTAGAAACAAAATATGAAATTATTGTATTGTCACGGGTCCTCTAAACGTATACAAAGTTTCAAGTCGATCCAATATTTCTAAGTGGGTGAAAATCGCGTTGAAAGATTCCGTTACATTGATACAAAAACACTTTTTTTGATTTTCTGATGATTATGGCCAGAATTTTACAAAATAAATATGAAATTATTGTATTGTCACGGGTCCTCTACAAGTATACAAAGTGTCAAGTCGATCCAATGTTTCTAAGTGGGTGAAAATCGCGTTGAAAGATTCCGTTACATTGATACAAAAACACGTTTTTTTTTATTTTCTGATGATTATGGCCAGGATTTTAGAAAATAAATATGAAATTATTGTATTGTCACGGGTCCTCTACAAGTATACAAAGTTTCAAGTCGATCCAATGATCTTAAGTAGGTGAAAATCGCGTTGAAATATTCCGTTACATAGATAGATAGATAGATAGATAGATAGAGGTCAAGCTAATATAAAGCGTGTAAAAATATGTTGTTAATATTCTACAAATTTTCTAGTGGTTTAGTATATTTAAAATTTGTATATAAAGCACATTAGTGAACAAGTCTTGACATTTTGAGCCGTATACCTCCATTACTTATAGAGTAAATATACCATTGTGTTAACGAATGTTAATTTTGAGAAATAATCTTTAAAGAATGCACTAACCTTATTAATATATTTCAGGACCACATGAAGGATTATATCGGGGTACTCTTCCATTTCATCCTCAAGTTTCCTTTTCACACTCTTCTTATGTTGTCTTGCATGTTTTTCCCAGTCACTTTGAGCCCTTTGTGTTTTTTATACGTTCATGGTCGATTGTTTTCATTGATTTGATAGTACACTGGTCTGGTTTCAATCCCAGTCATCGCAACACATCACACTTTATAATGGTTCCCTTGTTATATGTGGCTATAGCATTATACAGCCCAAACTGTAAGGTTTTGATTTCAACAAAAACCCTCTTAGGAATGTTGCTCAAATAATATTATTGACGCTCTCATTGCAGTTTTGTGTTGTCCTATGTAGACATTTCTCGAGCAGTCGTGGTTCAGAAAGATCCCTGAATATAGGTTTGATTACATCCATTATAACAGTTGGTAACGTGTGACTGTATGTCTTGCCTGTTTCTTTCAATTTATTAACATTTCACCAAGAATCTGGACCTGATGGACACAGCTCATATTCAGGTTTTTCATCACTAACAGAGTATGAAACAGTAATGCCCATATTGCCCTTTTCATATCTTGGGCACTCTTGGTATTCTGTCTAATAGCTAGACCATAGTATATTTGCAGCCTATCTACTGTCTCATCTGTTAGTCTATTTCTCCCTCCAATAGGCTCTACATCTTCGAGAAGTTTTTTTTTTCTCTGGACTAGTCTTCAGGCGTCGCAATCGAATACCCATCCGTTTTTAACGTTCCCATAACATTCCCGCTCTTGATGGCACTTCTTCACCATAAGGTTTTAATTCGTCCATGGATTTGAACTTTTTGGAATAACCATGCCCTAAAATGTTTACATATCTCAGATTATACAATGAAAGGGATTTTCATAAATTTGCATTTCCATGTCACCACTACTTCCACTATAGTTTGCTTCACAACTTTCTATATGTTTGTTTTTACTTTTCTCAGGACATCTGAAATATTTTGATAAAATTACATCATCCACAACTTTAGCTGTATCACCACTGGTAGCTGTCACTATCTCATTGAGCGGCTGATGTCCTCTTTTGCCATGAGCCATCTAAGTCTATAGTAAGGTCTCGCTTTTCACTGTTATTTTCAATAAATGTCTCCTCAACAGCCTCCACCATGCTTTATTGTACAACATCCTCAACTACTGATCCTATAATTTTGTTCTAGATGTAAAACTTTTTAGGAGATTCATAGCTCTACATAACATCTGAACTGCATAGAGCCCTTTTCCAATAGAACGAAGAGCAGATACCAACCGTATATTTAAATCATAGGCCTACAATTTGTTTTTTCAACCATTTTTGTCACAGTTTAAAAATCATTGTGTTATTACACTTCTCACACACTAAAAAATGCCATAGGCAAGTCGAGTATGCTGATTCACAGAAAGAGAACATCAAATTCTATATAGGATCACATTATTTTCAAAAATATCTGAGATAATTTAAATGCCGAATATTTCATTTATAGGACTGGCAACAGTTTATTTCAATAATTCGTCATGTTCTAGTGAGTTATATTAGAAACACTACTTGCAGCTACTGCCATTAGAATGCATGCTGATTTTGGAGATTGGAGTTGACTCATCGCTAATTGATTGTTTATGTTTTTGTGAATTATCAACAGCCATAGGCTTAATTTCACTCGAATCTTTTGGTTTCCTTACATATCTATATTTCTTAAACACTCTATTACTGAATTGATCCGGGTTAGAATCTGCGACCCCAGGACTAGAACCAAGGAACATAACCGTTAGAACACCGAGACAGACATATATTATTAATATGAAATAACATTATTTACATTGCAAGTATTAAACCATTTTTTTTTCGAATTCGTTTTTAAATTCCGGTCTCAGCATTCATCTCAATTCATCCGCAATACTCATTTTCAATACTTGTAATTTAAATTACTATTTCGGTTCCGGTGTACTTTTACCTAACTCGCTTTTAGTTCCGAGGTTCACGGGCTTTGATCATCATCATCATCATCACTCCAGGGATTAGGCAATTGCCCGTTCCGACTTCATATTGCATCAGCCCAACGTCTTCTAGGTCTTCCAACATCACGCCTTCCTCTTGCTTGATAATTTCTGGCTAACAATGGATATCTCTCCTTACTCATTCCATCCATATGATCGATCCATTTCTGTCTGTAATTCGTGGCTTTATCCAATAAAGGCTGTACTTTCAATTCTTCTCTTATATCCTCATTTCTTATTCTATCAAGTCTTGTACATCCTTTTACTTGTCTTAGGAACCGCATCTCTGCCGTCTGTATTCTATCCCTCTGTCTTTTCACTGGAGCCCAAGTTTCACATCCATACAATATTGTGGGAACCGCCATAACATTATACATTTTTGTCTTGGTTTTCTTTTCTAATTTTATTTTTGAATGTTCTCTGTATTGTTCCACACACCGTCTGAAATTTATTTATTTTGGAGTCAATATCTCTTTCCACATTGTAGCCAACATCACAGCCCAAATATTTGAAACTAGACACCTGTTCTATACTTTGATTTTCTAAAATAATTTTGGTTCTCACTGGATCTCTTCCTCTAAAAGCCATGGTCTTCGTTTTCCTTACAGAAATCTTTAGATCGTATAATTTACATATTTCATTTAATACATGCATTGATTTCTGTAAGTCGTCTTCATTTTTCTGTATTATGATTACATCGTCAGCAAATAGAAGATTATTTATGCACATTTTATTATCCATTCTTATTCCTGGATTTACTAAAACTTTCCATTTATTAAAAATATCGTCTATATATATATTAAACAAAGTGGGTGATAAACTACATCCTTGTCGTAATCCAGTATTGTTTTGATTGCATCTGTTCTTTTGAATCCGGTATCTATAATTATATTTGTGTCTTCATATAATGTCTTTATTGTTTCAACAAGGCACAGCGGGTATCCTTTCATTCGTAATATTTCCCATAATTTTTGTCTGTTTACTCGATCGAAGGCCTTATCCAAATCTATAAATCCTATGTGAGTTTCTAAGTTATGTTCTCTTCTCTTTTCTATGAGTTGTTTCAGTGTAAAGACATTGTCTATACATGACCTTCCCTTTCTGAATCCACTTTGATTTCACTTATTATTACTTCTGTTATGTTTCTCAATCTATTATTTATTATTTTCGTATATATCTTGTAGCCAGTATTCATTAAGCTAATCCCTCTGTAATTCTCGCAATTTCTCCGGTCTCCTCTTTTGAATATATTCTTCACAATTGCTGTTTTCCAAGTGTTTGGAATCCCATAAGTCTGCCAACATATATTAATTAGATGAAGTATTCGTAGTTTACACAATATTCCACTATATTTGATTAATTCCATATTTATATTATCTAATCCTGTTGCTTTCCTATTCTTAGTGGTTTTCAAAGCCATTTCTATTTCATTTATGTCTATTACATCAATATTTTCCACTTTTATTTCTTCCTCATTGTTCTCTTTTCCTTCAATTTCCTCCTTTTTCCAAAGTTTTTCATAATGTTGGATCCATTCTTGTTCTGGGATTTGATGGACATGAAAATCCTTCGGAAGTGAAATAAAGTCTATTTATGATAGATGAAAGGACCTGAAGCCTAAATTAATAAGCCTCTCAGTAAAATGTGTGGGATCTCTTCACATACTGAATTGAATTTCGAGGTAAATTATTTGAAAGGATAAATAAAATATAAATTAATCTATAATTACATTTGAACTGACATTTAAAGAGTAATAGATGATAAAATAAATAAGGAACAATGATAATGGATATTTTAAAATTTAGAACAGATGAACGTACGCCATTCTTGAATTTAATACTAGATAAAACTTACTCCTGTAACCAATATATTTGTCATTTTTGTCCAGTGTTGGTTTAATAGGTCACTTTTCGGTTAGATTTTAATACCTACCAAATGACTTCGATCGAGAACCGACATACGCGCATCCGAGGAATCTAAATAAATTATCGAAATTAGTATAAACTTTAAATTGAATATGATTTTCGAGCGGTTTGACTCGAGTGGTAGTTTTAAGACTCATATTCGGAAGGCCCCATGTTAAAACCCTGGGACCGAGCTACCTGATTGCTCTTTCTTCCTTGCTTTTCTCGATCTTCAAGCAAATGCTGAATTGGAATTTCACTTCCGGGAGTTATTTCATAATATCTAAACTAAACTGAACTCACTGGCACTATCGAACCCGTAGGTTATGGCCGCGCGGACATAACCTCTCCATACATCCCTATCATGAGCTAATGTTTTCCAATCATTCCCTGTATAATCTACTTCCCTCAAATCATAGTTAATGTTATTCTCCCACCTCATTCTTGGTCTACCAACTGGGCGTTTTCCCTCTGGTCTTCCTACAAGAAGCTTCCATGCACGTGTTTCATTCCCCATACGCGCAACATGTCCTGCCCATCGCAGTCTACGAGACTTAACTGTTCTTATTATATCTGGCTTCCTATAAAGACCATGTAGTTCATTGTTATGTAGTCATCTCCATTCACCTGTCTGTTCATCTCTCTTTGGCCCAAAAATTTTCTTAACAACTTTATTCTCAAATACTCGTAATCTCTTTTCCTCCCTTAAAGTATGTCCACTAATACATAATCTATCTGGTTCCGAGTTTCCCCGTGCGGAGACGTCCAGGTGTATTAATGAATATCCTTATGCTGAAATGTTGTGCTCTTAACATTAAGACGCTTTGATGTGCCGAAGGTGACTAATCTAACCCCATTGTCGTTACTATCTTCATGAAGACTGAATTTGCGTATTGTTGGTTTGAGTATATCTTCCCAGCCGACTTTTGCATTAAAATCTCCTAAGACAATTTTCATATGATATCGTGAAAGGCTATCAAATTAGCATTCTAATTCTTCATAGAACTCATCCTTGATCTTGTCATCTTTATCTTCTGTACATTTACGATCATTAAAATAAATAAAAAACAGACGCGATACGTCCTTACGTGTTAAGTTGTTTATAAATAAGAATAAAATTAAAATGTCCATTATATAACGAGCTCGTAATTGAAGTAATTAAGATGTTAATGAATTTATATCAAGCATGACTTTCATTAATTTTCATACTAACTCTCTGTCATTATCGAATCCAAAAATTCATGGCCGTGCGGACATAAGCTCATCATACTTCCTTGTACTGAGTTAATGTTTTCCAATCATTCCCTGCATAATTTAACTCCCTCAAATCATGGTTAATATTATTCTCCCTCCTCATTCTTGCCTGCTTACTGGGCATTTTCCTCTGGATTCCAACTATAAGTTTCCATGCCCCTCATTCAATTCCCATTAATGCCACCTGTCATTATGTCTATAGCTCATTGTTATAGAGTATTCTCCATTCACCTGTATGTTCGTCTCTCTTTGCTCCAGACGTTTTCCTAAGTTTTATTCTCAAATATTCGTAAACAAGAACCTTAATTATAATTATAGGTAAAATATGTATGACTTTTCTGTTCGACCATGATTAAATGTCTAAGTTTTGAGGTTTAAAAGAAAGAACTATACGTTCTTGAATGTTTACAGAGATTTGATATTTGTTTTGGAAATTTTAACCTAGAGAAGAACACATACTAACACACATAAAATTAACTCATTGTATTAGAATATTAAAATTAATATGAACATAATTTGTTTTATTTTAAATACACAACGTTTATTGCGCAGTTTGTGAAATTTAAATAAATGGAATAGCGGTAATTCGAAACCAAAATCACTTTTAAAACTCTTCCCTGTCATTTAAGATTGCATTTTTTTTCTTTATGTATAGGCCCTTTAATATCTAATGACATACAGCATTTATTTATTATCTATAGACTGTTTTATTGTTTTAATGACACCATTAATTGCTGAAAGTGATGAAATGGGTTCTGGTAATGAATTTCCATCCCAGAATTTGCTTTGACAACTGAGAAAAGCCGGAAAAACTGGGTCAGATGGTCGGTACCAGGATTTGAACACGGGATCTACCCAATATGAGCTTCAAACACAATTCGCTACATGACCCAATTAGCTACTTGTTTGTTACTCTCAAACCTTCCAACTGCTCGCATATGATGTTAATTTATATCGGATATGTTATTTTAAAATCTATATTTGGCTGTACTTTAATGAATGACAATGTTCGTATGCTAACATTTATTAAGATGCAGTTATATTGTTGTCCCATCTCCAGATTTAACTACCGGAACCTTCTGAATAAAAGTATCAAACGCTAGCGTATGAACCAACTCAGTCGGTGTCAAAATATTTAAAAATGTATAATATTCCAACTACTTAGGGTTTAACTATCTTGCTGCCAAAATAACAATAAAAAAGTATCCTCAACTCGTGACCAACTCAGGGCCGGGTCAGGGATGATATGAGATGAAGCCTCTTATATAGAGGTCTGTGAATGACAAGGGTGCCGGCCGACCACAGTGATGCACCTTCAAAGGGGCAGATGAACGAAATGAAACGAAATGGATGAATCTGGAGAAATGGTAGAATGATATTGTGGCAGGGAAAAACGGGAGAAACTCCGAGAAAAACCTGCCCAAGCTCCGTTTCGTCCACCACGAAACCCACATGGAGTGACCGAGACTCGATCTCGGGACCCCAGCAGTGAGAGGCGAGCGTCTAACCGCTTGCGCCACGGAGCCGCCTCAAATGAACGATCTAAACTTAGAATTAAATTTTATAATATATGCGTAACAATAAGAAGAACTCTAAAAAAATGAAACATTAAAAATTACACAATTAAAATTCTATAAAACTGTGCTATTACCTATGTCAACATCCATCCATCCTGTTATAACGAGATCATAGCATTTTCATGCTATGCTTTGCAGCTTTACTAGGGAATTGTAGGTGTGGTAGCTTCCCGTTGCTTTCCACACAGGTGAAGAATGATGATGATAATGATAAGGATGATTTCGGGGACCGTTTGGGCCTTTAAGTTTTCCTGACATTTGTCTTACAGGTGAGGAAAACCCCCCATAAAAACCTCACCCAGAAAAACTGTCCCGACCGGGGATCGAACCCGGGCCCGCTACCTCGTGACCACAGCGGTAGACTTATGTTAACATGTACTTCTGAAAACTGGGCATTGAATAGATCAGATAAAAGGAAAATACAAGCAGCTGAAATTAAAATTGTATGCTCAGTAGCAGGCTATACATTGTTAGATAAGTAATGTAATGAAGAAATAAGAACTGGCTCCAACATATAGAAAGAATGACACCCAATAGACTTCAACAAATTTTACTTCGCTACCAACCCAAAGGAAGAAGAAATATTGGGCGCCCTATAATTAGATGGAGGATCACGGTCTCTTGATGTGGAAATAGATCTATGACCTAATTCCATGACGTTAGAAGAAGAAGAAATAATGCATGTGTTAGAAATTTCCCCTCATACCTCCATAGAGTTTATAACAATGCCCCTCTTCCTCTGTCTCTCTCTTTCTTTTCTCTCCCTGAAATGCCTTTGGCTCATTTCTATCTGACTGCCTTGTGTAGTCTGTGGTTTCCTGCGACCTTGGCATCACTTTGGTGATGTAACATAAAAAATTATGAATATGCCTTCACGGTAAAGAGACAAACAAGAATGTGTGTCGAAGGATTTTCATGTATCCCGTCTTTCATGAATATTCCTGGCTAGCGGTATGTCAAGTTAAACCACCTTTCTCTACGCCGGAATTTCATTATGAATCTAGGATCCTCATGAAATTATGGATTTTATCAAAACTTGACATCACCAAGTGAGTTGGCTCAGTCGATAGTGTTCAACATATGTAATCGTAATCGGTGTTAATATAACTGAGGTTATTTCTTCGTTTTCCTCGGTCGTTAAAGGCAGGTGTCTAGACCAATTTCATTATATCGCCATTTCGTAAACATATTTTTAAAATATAAAAACGTTGAAGCGATACGATATTAGATGTTAAAAAATGAAATTCACAATATGCCGATAGTTTATTATACATACGATTTTAACTTCAATCCATAAGTTTACATTTTTTATCTCCTGAACTAGACTTTCTACCTCAAATTTTAGTCAAGTTGGATTGTAAGCTTTATTTTGATTTATACAATATAAAAAGCAACGGTACAGATGAATTAATATAGAATGACCCTTAAATTCTTCATCAGCAATCAAATCAAATAGTAGGACTTGTGGGTGTGTCTTCTATATCTTCAAGTGACGGCAGACCAAACATATTTTTCCTCAAGGTGCATATCATTAAAATATTTATCACCTACATCTCTTACTTACTTACTTATTTACTGGCACTATCGAACCCGTGGGTTCATGGCCGCGCGGATATAAGCTCTCCATACATCCCTATCCTGAGCTAATGCTTTCCAATCATTCCCTGTATAATCTACTTCCCTCAAATCATAGTTAATGTTATTCTCCCACCTCATTCTTGGTCTACCAACTGGGCGTTTTCCCTTTGGCTTTCCTACAAGAAGCTTCCCTGCAAGTATTTCATTCCCCATACGTGCAACATGTCCTGCCCATCGCAGTCTACGAGACTTAACTGTTCTTATTATATCTGGCTTCCTATAAAGACCAGTGTAATTCATTGTTAGGTAGTCTTCTCCATTCACCTGTCTGTTCATCTCTCTTTGGTCCAAAAATGTTCCTAAGTACTTTATTCTCGAATTATCGTAATCTCCTTTCCTCCCTTAAAGTAAGAGTCCATGTTTCGCACCCATATAGGCCTAATAAAACTGGTAGAATAATAAGTTTTATATATTTTCAGTTTAACGTTTTTTGAAAGGAGTTGGGACATCAAGAATCTCTGTAATGCATAATAGCACGCAATTTCCAGAATTGAGCCTATGTTTAATTTCTTTGTGCATCTCATTCCTATTTGTGATTATTGTTCCTAGGTATTTGAATTCAGCCACTTCCTCAAAATTTCCCTCATTTGTCATTAGCTGTCCATTTCCATTATATAATGAATTTCTACGTGTGACCATATATTTAGTTTTATTGATATTTACTTCCAGTCTTAATTCCTTAGTGTTACTCAATAGTGTGTGCGTGTTGTCCTTTAGTATCTCCTCGCTATCGGCCAATAATACTACATCATCAGCATAAACTAACAGCTTATTAATACCATTGAGTTGTACATCTCACTCATAAAATTAATTTTCTCAATTGGAGACCTTCTTCCTCACTCTTAACAAAATTCCAAATATTTGAGTCGAATATCCAATATTTCCTCATTTTCGTATCTCTAATTGTGGATTGGATTCACTCTAGCACAAAAGTTCGGAGCACTGAAACATTGAATCCGTTGGAGGTAGTAAGAGTTCAGAGAATATCAATGTAGAAGTCTCCATACACTACTGTGAGTTAGGGTACGCACTTGTTTGCCAATTGTCCTCGTCGACGTTCCTGAAGAGCGTTCTGCTCTTTCCAACAATAAATCCTCAAATTTAGACACACAAAAATGAATATTTGAACATGGCTGTTAGTTTTTGAAAGAATTTTAGTTTTAGCTTGAAACTTGAGAATTTATAAACTTAGCCTACTTCAGCAATCTCGTTTTAAATCTAACAAAATCAAAATACACTCTCGGTAGGAATTATATAACCTCTTCGAAAAATTTTAATTTCTGTCAATTATGTATATAACTTATATTAAAACCAGGGATACCACAAAATATCCGGAGTTTAGGACAAATATCAATTAATAAACATTAACTTCATTATCTCTGCTACCATCACCATATTTACAGTGATTATCAAAATATACTCCCTCAGGGGTCCTCATCTAGGGGATATGTGGATGGCGACCACAAGGTGCCCAAGCTGAGTAAAACATTTCTTCCACTTACTTGTGTTTTGCACTCTTTTAACTTTACTATCTAACCTCTCTTGGTTAACTCTTGTTTTTTTCGACTCCGATGCTATTAGGGCATCCGAGGGCTAGGAAGTCTTTCCTTTCTTCCATTTCTTCTTTCCTTTATTTTCTTTTCTTCTCCAGAAAAGCCTGACCAGAGGCTATAAGATGGCAGCCCCATCACTGGTCTTGCCTTCCTTTGGCCAGCAACCAATCGAAGAGACTATTATTATGCTTTCAAGTCTTATACGAGAATTTCCCGGAAGGATCAAAACGCTGGAGGGAAAATTTTCTATAGGATCGTAACAGTCCTTGGCCTAATACTTGGAAGGAAGAAGAAGAAGATCAAAATATACTACTTCCAATTTTTATGTATTCAACCTGAATCACATTGCATGTAAACTCATATTTATTAAAGCAACATGAATCACCGCTTATTTTTATTTTCTTCACATTGTTGAGAAATAATAAAAACAAAATATTTATGTGGAGAATAACAAGGGTAAGAAAAATCTTGTCATCTGGTACAACATCCCGTTTTAAATCCGTAATTGTCTGGAAAACAGACGGATGTCTCATGTAATCTTCCAGTGATAGAAATGTACCTACCCTCCTTGAAAAGTGAAGGCATCGTAGAGACGTGCAGTACTTTCCAATCAGTAACTCATCTTCAGCATTAAATTCGTTATACGTGAATCTCTTAATATGGACTTCGTGATAAACCAAATGTCTACCATTTCCCTGACAATTTGATTTAAATCTCTCAAAGTGGTGTATATACATCAAGAATATGTAAATTCTTTAAACCAGATAAGTCATCCAGCTTAACACGAATACAATAGGATGAATATACTGAATACTGATTTTCAACAATGGGAGAGCTTTAAGAATTCTCATAATTTGTCCATTGCTTTCTGATAATGCCAAACATTTCAATTTAATACTTCTCCTTTCTCAATCAAAGTTTTCAATAAATCTATATTACCTTTACATGTGATGTTTGTTTGTCTATATTCGATTTCTCCGAAAGTTTAATCTGCAAAATTGTAGTGATAATATTATTAGTTATGCTCATCATACCACACAGATTCAGAGCCTTTATAAATATACAAGAAGTAGCAATATTTTTAGACTTTTATCATAAGTAATGCCACGAGTGATTTTCAAATTATCGATAAATACACGACTCAAGAAGTGAGGAGTGAATTTATCTACAGAATTTGGAAATCAAGAGTAGTATTTGTTAGGACTATTTAACGAATAAAATTAAGCTGTTTACTCACAAATCATTACTTAAATACCATCCATCCATAGTAATTCTGCCCGAGGGCAGGTCCTTCACTGCAATCATAGCAATTGCATGCTATGCTTGCAGCTTTACTAGGGAATTGGAGGTGTGGTAGCTCCCCGTTGCTTTCCACACCGGTGAAGGATGATGATGATGATGATGATGGCCATATGATTTCGGGGACCGTTTGGGCCTTAAAATGTTCCTGACATTTGTCTTACAGGTGAGGAAAAACCCCGATCAAAACCTCACCCAGAAAAACTGCCCCGACCGGGGATCGTACCCGAGCCCGCTGCGTGACAAGGCAACACGCTACCTCGAGACCACAATGGTGGACTTTTTAAATACAGCCGTTTTAAATTATTTATACATTTAATATAAATGGCGATGCTTGAAAACAAATGACAAACGTTTGTTATGCATCATTTGTTCATCTCTGCAACCAGATCATATTATTTATTGCCAAATGATCGCAATATTGTAAGAATGCACCCTAGTGGAGAAAAAAATGAAACACATCAAACTGTTTATAAATAACATTATTGGTTATTAATTAATTTCTGATGTCCTATGATGTAAATTATATTTTTCTGGAACGTAAATTTCTGGAAAATAATACGTTTAAGAAAGTGCAAACAGTGGTTTCTTTTTATTGTGGTATAATCAATTACTATGAATGTTTTTCTATTATATCCCGCAAGCCGTACATGTTTACATTCGTGCACTATATATATATATATATATATATATATATACAATCTGGTAGCTGTATATCCTAGAGAGTCAGTCACCATGTCAGTCACTGCAAAATGATGCTCTGACCTATTCAGAATGTTAAAAAAGGATGAGCTTGATTTTAATATGATAAAATTAAACTGATAAAAATCGAGGTGAAAAACGATTGTGATTGGTTGTAAATCAAAACTCATTGAAATGTGATTGGTCATCGTATCCCATTTGGGGCATGAGTCATAATAAAAATCCAGAAAATTCTTCCAGGGATGGAGGAAACTCAATATCAGTTAAGTCATATTTCTCATTAGTAATGCCACGGGTGATTTCCAAATTATCGATAAATTCACGGCTCACGAAGTGAGTCGTGAATTTATCGATAATTTGGAAATCAAGAGTGGCATTTGTTAGGACCATTTAACGAATACAATTAACCTGTTTACTCACAAATCATTATTTAACTATAGTTATTTTAAAATATTTATATATTTAGTGTAACGGCGAGGTTTGAAAACAAATGAGATACGATTGGTACGCTTCTATTGCTTCTTTTGTTCATCACTGCAACCAGATCATATTATTTGTTGCCAAAGGATCGCAATATTGTAAGAATGCACCCTAGTGCAGAAATGTATAACGAACATTATAGGTATTAATTAATCTCTAATGTCCTATGATGTAAATATGTCAATTATATTTTTCTGTAACGTTATTTCCTGGAAAATAATTCGTTTAAGAAAGTGCAAACAGTGTTTTTTTTTTTTGTGCTATATTCAATTGCTACAAATGTTTTTATATTATCTCCCGCAAGCACTGTCAGCTGAAATTCGTGCACTATATATATACAATCTGGTAGCCATATTTCTTACAGAGTCAATCACTGCAAAGTAATGCTATGACCTATACAGAATGTTAAAAGGAGGAGCTTTCTTTAATATGATAAACTTCTTTCATAAATTCGAGGTGAAACACGATTGTGATTGGTTGTAATTAAAAAATCATTGAAATGTGATTGGTCATTGAATCCCATTTGAGGCATGAGTTAAATAGTCAAATAAAGACCTCAAATCCAGAGCCTATAAATTATTCACAAGTCTGAAACTACTGAATTTATGGGTGTAGGGACATAATACCGTAACAATCTAGAATATCCATTTTGGGAGCAATTCTTGTTCCTGCTAGATGAATGAAATAGTTTATTAATTCTTCGCAAATGTATTTCTTTAATTTATTTCCCTTAACCAAAGAGTAAATACATGGTAATAGTTTGTAAGTTGCCTCATTTGCAAGAGTTACTGGAATATTCTCTGTAAGAAGACGATGAAAATTTCTACATGTAAAGTTGAGTTCCTGTTCGTTTATAGAGAGTAATTGTTCTTTTTTCTCATTTCTATTATTTCTTGTAATTGCATTACAAAGTGATACAAGTTATAGCGAAGGTCACAAAAATATTTTCCAATCGCTCCCAGAGACGGTCTCGAAAGATTTTGAAGCTGAGCCATGGACATGGTGCACTCCCTGCCACATAATTAACTCATCATTAATATTATAAAATTAGCTTCTAGTCTTCATCCATATATGTGTTGGTCCTATAAGAACTGAATGAAATGCGGTGTTTTCAAGCCATATTTTCCTTTTTGTTCTTTAGACATGTGATTGATACAATTGTATAGCTCTAGGAATTCTTGGTCTATCATTCTGTTATGATGTTGCTGCCAATTTATATGATAATCATGGGCGTAGTTTACGATTGGTGTCACATTTAGATGAGGCTATATTCATTAGTTTTCCGATCCTGTTTGGTGAAGTATATAATTAGACGCATAATCATCATCTCGCCATAGCGAGGAAATACTGAAGGCCAACCACACACACACACACACACTATTGAGTAACACTAAGAAATTGGGACTGGAAGTAAATATCAATAAAACTAAATATATGGTCACACATAGAAGTACATTATATAATGGAAATGGGCACCTAATGACAAATGAGGGAAATTTTGAGGAAGTGACTGAATTCAAATACCTAGGAACAATAATCACAAATAGGAATGAGATGCACAAAGGAATTAAACATAGGCTCAATTCTGGAAATGCATGATATTATGCATTACAGAGACTCTTGACGTCTCAACTCCTTTCAAAAAACGTTAAACTGAAAATATATAAAACTATTATTCTACCAGTTATATTAGGCCTGTATGGTTGCGAAACATGGACTCTTACTTTAAGGGAGGAAATGAGATTACGAGTAATTGAGAATGAAGTTCTTAGGAAAATTTTTGGACCAAAGAGAGATGAACGGACAGGTGAATGGAGAAGACTACATAACAATGAACTACATGGTCTTTGTAGGAAGCCAGATATAGTACGAACAGTTGTCTCGTAGACTGTGATGGGCAGGACATGTGGCAGAAATGGGGAATGAAAGACGTGTATTGAAGCTTCTTGTAGGAAAACCAGAAAGAAAACATCCAGTTGGTAGACCAAGGATGAGGTGGGAGAATAACATTAACTATGATTTGAGGGAAGTAGATTATACAGGGAATGATTGGAAAGCATTAGCTCAGGATAGGGATGCATGGAGAGGTTATGTCCGCGCGGCCATGAACCTACGGGTTCGATAGTGTTAATTAGTTAATTATCATCTCACTATATGTCATGCTCCTCTCGTCATACTTTCGTAAAATTTATGCTTCACTACCGTAAGTATTCTTGTCTTGCCGGAGAGGGGAAAATATTAGGTTCTATATTGTTTAATGTAAAAAAGTAACTTCCACATGTTTTAATGTGCTGATAAATACAAATGAGGGGTCTAGTGAGAGAGGGAGCTATGCAACTTTGAGAAGAAATGGAAATGAATTGGGTTTTATAAAGCATTATATTACTAAATTATTTGTAGAGTAAAGGGGTAACATCTTTCTTCTTTAACTTACTGTTATGTAAACTATGCAAAAGAAAAAATATAAATTTTAATATAAATTTCACTGATTATTTCCATTCTTTTTCAAAGTGACATAGCTCCTTCTCGCACTAGACCCTTCAAATGTTACGAAACACTACATTGTGATTATAAAGTCCCAGTACATTTTGTGGATAACGTAGCGCAAATAAAACAAAAATTATAAGGTAGTTTCTAGTATCAAGTTAGTGTTAAACATAACCTCCATCAATCCCAAAACATGTTTCCCAACGACGCACCGTCACGTCGCCCGGAAAACATGCACCGACATATCCTCTGTAATCATTTCACTCGCTTGGCGTATGCGTTCTTCCAGCACTTGCAGATTAGGAAACTTGGTTCTGTACACCTGTTGCTTGATGAACCCCCAAGCAAAAAAAGTCCAGGGGTGCGAGGTCTGGCGAACGAGGTGCGCAGATACGAGGAGATGCCCTTCCAATCCACCTTTTGGGAAACCTGTCATTGAGATACCCGCGTATAGCCAGAGAAAAGTGTGGTTGGTGGTGCTCCATCTTGTTGCAACACCACTGTATCAATGATACCATCTTGCTGTAACTGTGGCTGTAAGAATAGTTGCAACATATCAAGATACACGTCTCCCTTGATGGTTTCCTTTGTAATCTGTCTCTAACTTCCTCGTACGACTGGCATCTTAAAACGCGCAGCAACAATCTCGATCCGCTCTTCTATGGTGAACATATTTGTATCTTTCGAATGGCTGTAACAGAAATACGATATGTAAGCGATTTCTTTAAAATGTACTGAGACTTTATAATCACACTGTATTTTTAATCCTGATTCTTAACGTTGTAGGAGAGGGAAAATAATGTACTTAATTTCAAAATTAAATTTAAGAGTGCTCAGAGTTCTACACAAGACTAGAAATTATCTTTATAAAATTATTTTAACGTTGTTTATACATCTTCAAGTTCCCAATGTCCCATGTATTTAATATTGAATTAAAATGATTTTGCAATCTTCTCAATTACTGCATTGTCTTTCCCTATTCTATCTCACATTGTTGTTTTATACTCTTTGAGTCCAAATAGCATTTGGACACGGACACCTTCTCTTCTACTTCTTGGGCGGCAGCCATTCCAACACTTTCTTTGGTAGTCATTTTTCAATCGTTCTTTTCACATGCCAGTACAATACAGTTTTTTGTGTTGTATAAAAAGACCTAGTAGAATTAAAGATTACAGATAATTCACTAATCGATCGAACAGCTAAATTAATTGTTCAAGATGAAAACATAAGGTTCCAAGATAAATCTCGGAAGAAGAGAGGAAAATAATATCTGTAAGAATTAAGAAATACTAGGCACTAAGAAAGAAACAACACACGAAGAAATGATTGATCTAATGTACCCCAAAGAGAGTGAAACGAATAAAAAAATAGAAATTATTAAATATGAAAAGTGAGGATTTCGATAATATAACTGTAAGAGTATTTCGGGCAGAGGTTAGATTTATCGCCTAAGAGCTTAACCCAATATATTCTGTGACAGCATCGGTCCTAGTTGACTAGTCTCCTCTAGTTCCAAGATTCGCTCTTCAAACCGGCCAAGAAGAATTTGAACAAAAATCTTGAATAACAATTATTATTATTCTTTCCTCTTTCATATAAAACATCAAAACCTTAATAATTATGATGTAATTTCTTTAAACTGGCAGAGTTATGCTAAGAGGCCACTCAAACAATGAAAAAATATCATATGTGGAGAAAAAATACATAACAATATGTTAAATAAATTATATAATGAGGAAAGTATAAGAAATAAAAAAACTGTGTGATTACTGTGGATTTTTACTATACAGTTTCAGGTTTTTCTTTGACTCCATCTAAAAAAAAAGAATCACAAAACCATGCAATGAAATCCCCATTTAAACATTGAATGTCAAATTTTTGAAGTAATAATTGTTATGAAAAAAGTATGAAGTTGACAGAGAGAATTATGATAAAGAAAAGATAGATAATGAACACAGGAATAGAGAATGAGTTTGAAGAAAACGTAATACACAGGAAAATTAATAAATTCAGAAGAAAACATGGTAAATGAAAGTACACTTAGAATTAAAAAGAAAAATATATAAAATTCAAGAACTTTAAGTACCATTATAAGAAATACCACAAGTTTTTAAAACAATTCAAAAGGATCAAAATAAGTTTGGCACCGAAAAATTATTTTAGTCTTAATAGAATAACAACATCCAACTATAATGAAAAAATGGAAGAAGAATATATATCACATATTTATCAGATAAAACATGGGGTTTGTGATAAAATCGACATAGGGAAAAAAATAAAATTTCAAAACCAGAATGAAACAACACCTTAAGAATGTTAAAAATGAGGAAGAAGAAAAATGTACAGTAACCGCTCATGCTCTGTCAGAAACACATGAAATAGAGATAAGGCTTAACGTGCTGGGCGCACTATCCATTATGGTATTTAGACAAACGAGGAGAAAAAATAAATGTGAGTCAGTTTGTAATCCCAGTGTACCCCTATTAGTGAACATCGCGTCATAACAGGATCACTTCTGCTAAGAAGACATTATTATGGAATGTATTATTATTGTTGAATTAAATTCTTATTTACAGTAATGTACTGCGAGTAGCCTAAAAGACTTTTAGCATGACTAATCATTTTATTCATTGAAGCGCATCCAACCAGATCCCAGTACATTACAAAAACATCTTACTTAAAATAAGTGTAAAATGTATTATGTAATAGAAAAATTGTTCACGCTTTTTACTTCTTTAAGGGCACCCGGTACTAATTTTCTTGCAATTTGATTTAAAAATATTCAACAAACAAAAATCATTTTTTCAGCTTATTCTTAAGTTATGTGTATCAAAATAATGTCACTAATTAAACAAGTCTTCCTGAACATAATGGCTCTCTGGTTAGCTTTTTAGACATCTTTTTTCATGAGTGATTAAAAATACAAACAAATTAAAATAAAAAATCCAACTTCTTAAAAGTAATGTCTTGGTACAATTTTCACAAAAACTATAAATCCTATTGTTTCCAAAATTTAGTATGTTATTGTCCATAGTACTTTTGACAATAATAAGGTCTGCTTATGTTGAGATATGGATTGTGATTTATTTTTAAAAAATTCAATGTTGCATACATTTTTTTTTAAATTTCAAACACTATCAATAGCACACATATAAATTCACCTTATTATTATAGAGCTCTTTAAACTGCATATCTGTGCAAAAAATCATTCTCCTACCTTTCATTGTTTCCGAGAAAAGTGTACCAAAATATGAAAAAAATACAAGTTACGGGAAAATGCAAAAAACAAAAAAATGTGCACATTAGCAAAACACAGAGACGTAATTTTTAAAAATCAATTGTTATCTGTTTAAATGTCCAAAACCGACAAAATAATATTACACATAGATAAAATAGACCTTCTTGAATTTTATGAAGCAAAATGAAAAAATATTTTTTTTCAAACCCAAATAAGCACTGGGTACCCTTAATGAGCAAACCCATTTTGTTTATCTGATTCAGTTCCAATAAATTCACTACACATTTTACCTTGACGAATGTTTATATTCTTTTAATTTACAATTTCAGGTCAGAAAATATTTTTAAAACATTTAACAATATGTTGTCGGCATACGTAGACCTAATATTCTTCTAGGTTTACCACATTTTTACCCCACCCCGTCTTTTACGGATCTCGAAAATAGTGTGAAGAATTTTAGTACTTTGTAGAAAAGTGGCTCTTGCCTCTTTTGAAGGGGGACCCACCTTGAAAGATATCAAATTTCAGGAGACCCATCAACTACATTTAAATTTTAAAAAATAAACTGTTTTCATAAACATTCTCTACGGACATAACATGAAAAAATATATAGTTTTTTTAATAAAACCTGCCAGAAGAAAAACCTATCCGTTACAAATTATAGAAAAAATAACGAAATTCGCCCATCTAGAACAGAAATAACTAATAAGTTGTAATAAATGGATAAATCTTCAACATTTCAGCCTCCCTGAAGCAGAATTTTGAGATATATATATATATATATATATATATATTGGTATTTTGAGTATAAAAATAAATAACATTAATGTAAAACAGTCCACCGCTGTGGTCTCGAGGTAGCGTGCTGCCTTGTCACGCAGCGGGCCCGGGTTCGATCCCCGGTCAGGGCAGTTTTTCTGGGTGAGGTTTTTATCTGGGTTTTTCCTCACCTGTAAGACAAATGTCAGGAAAACTTTAAGGTCCAAACGGTCCCCGAAATACTCTTCTTCCGGGCCGGATTTGAAGCAGCGACCTATGAATTACTAAATTAATACCACTACAGTCCACCGCTCTACCAACTGAGCTCTTACAATGATTGACTAAAAAGTCGATAAGTCCACAACCTATTATACCGGTTTTTATTTTTTTATTTTCTGATGATTCTGGCCAGTATTTTAGAAACAAAATTATGAAATTATTGTATTGTCATGGGTCCTTTACAAGTATACAAAGTTTCAAGTCAATCCAATTTTTTAAGTGGGTGGAAATCGTGTTCAAAGATTCCGTTACATAGATACAGGTCCGTTAATAGATAGACAGATACAGGTCAAGCTAATATAAAGCGTGTAAAAATCGCATTAACTTACTTTAAATAACATAATCAAAAACTGTGAAATAAATTGTGAAACAGATCGACTTTGAATCAAGATTAATTAGTCCAAATTGTGAACAAACTTTTAGTGAAAGTTTGTAGAATTAAATAAAGCTAAAATGTAATATTACACGATAATCTGTGTGATTATTTGCGACATTAACTACTTGAAGACGAACCGAAACTGCTACAATATAAAGGTTATACCGTTATTTGCCTCAATTACCTTGTTACAAGAATATAAAAGAAAAATTAATTAAAAAAAGTACTGAGAGATAAATATATTTATAAAGCACCTATAATTCTAAATTGAGTAAGTTGTATATTTTTGTGGGTCCATTGCATTATCGCGCAGTTTTACGATTCTTCATGCACTCCATCAGGACCTGTATGTTGTCCCGGACCAAGAGAGTAATTGCTAAACTGAACACAATGCAGTACTGTATTCATGTGTAATGTCTAAATAGGTATACAATCAGTATTTTTAATATCCTAAATGCATGAACCCTATTTCACTTAAGGTACATTAGGGTTATATTTTGTCAATTTTGTGTCGTTATATAATTTTTATTTAAAATTAAAGTTTTTTTATCAATTTTATTTATAGAAACATTCAAAAGTCTGTAGTTATTTTCTGTCGTAAGCACTTCTGTAATACAATCAGTATTATCACGTACTCTGTCATTTACAACATATGGATTAACCCTTAAATTTTATTTAATACTAGCGAATACCCGGCATGCGCTGCTATACCTTTTATTTAGGTTGAACAAGTAAAAAGAAAATTAGAGGTTAATTAAATTGGTATGGTGTATAGTGCGACAAACCAAACATGGCAGTTGCTAGAGTACATTTTTAATTTTGCATTTCAAGTAAACCCCCAGTTCTAATGGTCAGATGTCGCTGAACTTTGGACAGTACCTACCTCGGTATATTTTAATAGTATATACTGAGTTTCATTGTGAATCGACAAAAATTGTTACCGCTAGAGCGAATTTTGAATTCCTACGCCTTATAGTTTTAGAGCATAACAGATGGCGGATAGGCACTTGCTGTAACTGAAAACGTTCATGTACAAATTTTCATGAAGATCAGTTGAGCGGTTTAGAAGTCTATAAATCACAAACATATGCTGAATTTTTATATAGGCCTTTAACAAGTTAGTACCCGGCGTGCGCTGCTACACCCAAATAAATTAAATGTGTTTTTATGTTTAGTTGAATAAGTAAAAAGAAGAATAATTATATATTTATATCGTAATGATTTTAGATACCCCATTCTGATTTTTTTTAATATCCTAAACATATAAACCCTATTTCACTTAAGGTACATTAGGGTTATATTTTGTCAAATTTGTGTCGTTATATATTTTTGTATCTAAGATTAAAGTTTTTTATGAATTTTATTTATAAAAACGTTAAAAATTCTGTAGTTCTTTTCTGCCATAAGCACTTCTGTATTGGGTGGTTTACTTAAACAGGCGATGTTACTTAGAAGACATGTAATTTAGAATCTTTCGTTTCAGAACAAAGGACAATCAAATATAATATGTTCTACACTTTCATTGCTAATACCACAATTACAGCTTGCATTTTCTATGATCTCTGTAGGTACTGGCCAAATTTTCCGTGCCCAGTAAGGAATTGTGTTAATATAAAATTTGGAACAATGTGTTTGTATTTTATTCTGTCATAAATACTTTGAAAGAACAGGTGTCGTGATAATGTACCTGTGGTATACTTGAGCCACACAGTCTTCCATCTTGTTATTATATGTTCCTTTATTTGTGACTTCAGTAAAAAAATATGGCAGAGATCGTACGCATACTTTAACTGGAATCTGCTGCAGACTTGGCTAATACATCCGCACGTTCATTTTCTAATATCCCGCAATGCCCATGTACCCAAGATAGACAAATATGTTTTGAACATGCTGATTAACCGGCGTTGCCCGGGATTCTACTTATCTCGATTTCCTTGGCATCAATGAGCTGAAAGACAAAATAGTTATTGTGAGTTATCCGTAAAATACTGACATATGCTGTCGCGGACTTTTTTGTAGAATTTTTTAGAAGTTTAATTATTTGTACATTAATTTGGAGTATTTATTATGGTTTAGGCAGCGAAAGCCATTTAAGCGTCCAAAAAGCTACTTGTATAGTGCACCGATACAATTTTTTTAGCTCCGGTCCTATAGTATGTACGATAATATGTTATATACGTTAATTGTCCCTGAAAAATTCTGTAAATGATGGCAAAAAAACCCATTCAAATAGGTAAAGTAATATTTGAGTCCATATAGGACAGTTAGGCCCTAACCAGTCGCCCTCAACTAAATTAAATTTATGTTAGAACATTTCGGTAAGTAGTTAAAACATAGTTTTAAAACGAAGTTTTTTAAACAGAAATTTAATTTAGTTGAGGACGACTGATATCAGGTACTTGTTTTAATATTTTAAACATTTTACTCAGTTTTATATACGAAGATTTTGAATAAAATAATTGAATGACTAACGAATAGAAATTTCTTGAATTTGTGTTGATTTAAACACATCATATTGTTAGTCTATCACTGTGGTCCGACATATTTAAAAAAGTGGCAAGAGAAAATAGTGTTTCGTTTAATTTTAAGATTAAACTTGGATAATAACGCTCTATTCAGCAACAATCCTGGGTAGGACATTCCTACCAGTTGTTCTCACCCCATCTGATATCTAAAGTAGAGGATCTCAGAATATTATGACACAATAGTTTAAAAACAATCGCGGAAATGTATGAATGAATACAAATACAGTTGTATTAAACGCATGGTATTTAAATATCCTGTTTAGAGTACCGTCACGTTGAGAAAGTCTGCCACACTAGCGCCAACTAGTGTCCAAGCATGTGACCTTGATTTCTTGTATGGCCTCGATGTCGATTTCAGTCTTAACTGACCTCTATGACCTCTACATAGCGAGATGTGAACCCCGTACTATTACATTGTGACACTTTCTTCACTCCCCTTTGCGTGATTATTTATAACAAAACGACTTGAAAAACATGGAGGACCTTGAGGCTAGGACCTGGATAATGTCATGTTTACATCTGAATTGCACATAATAAGTACATATCTGTAAGCAGGTCAACAGACAGCAAGCGTTAGTGTTCGGCACTCATCTCCCAGCCTGTAATTAGTTAGTAACGCATGTTGATACAATTATACCTAAACTTCGTTTTCTCCCAAGGCGTACCATTTATTCAACAAGAAATTTATAAAATAATTTCACGAGTCAATATTTATTTTATCACTGACGTTTTCAGTTAGAAAAAGTATTCATAATAATGAAGATAAAAATAATCTAAGTAATGAAACAAAATGGGGAAGTAGCACGTCATAAAAGTTTTTACAATGTTTGAATAATGTATGGAAAAAATAATGTTCTATCATTATATACATTAATTCATTATTAACTAACTAATTAACTCACTGGTACTATCGAACCTGTAGGTTCATGGCTGCGCGGATATAAGTTCTCCACACATCCCTATCCTGGACTTACGTTTTCAAATCATCCCCTGTATAATCTACTTCCTTCAAACCATGATTAATGTTATTCTCCCAACTCATTCTTGGTCTCCCAACTGGGTATTTTTCCTCTGATTTTCCTACAATAAATTTCCATGTCCCCTTTCATTCCCCATTCGTACCACATGTCCTGCCCACCGCTGTCTACGAGACTTAACTGTCCTTATTATATCCGGTTTCCTATAAAGAGCATGTATCTCACTGTTAAGTAGTCTTCTCCATTAGCCGGTCTGTTCATCTCTCTTTGGTCCTTAAATTGCCCTAAGAAATTTATTATCAAATACTCGTAATCTTTTAATCTCCCTTAAAGAAGAGTAATGTTTCGCAGCCATATAATATATCTGGAAGAATAGCAGTTTTATATTTATATTTATTAATAATATTAATATTACTATAATAGTTACTATTATTGTGGAATGCAGGCTTTCGCGG
Source organism: Diploptera punctata (assembly GCA_030220185.1). Lineage (NCBI taxonomy): Eukaryota > Metazoa > Arthropoda > Insecta > Blattodea > Blaberidae > Diploptera > Diploptera punctata. The sequence goes on along the minus strand of JASPKZ010006459.1, from coordinate 237,519 downwards.
CCGGTAATCATAATGTTAAAAGATTCCGGACTATGTGGCCGTGGTCTATAACTGGTGTTTCTTCCAGACGTTTCTCCCTCAACTGCGGAGGGCATCTTCATCTCGACAGTCGAGTCTGCAACAAGGGAACACCACCTAGAAGCACTCGCCACTGAAGATGTCCTCCGCAGTTGAGAGAGAAACGTCTGGAAGAAATACCAATTTTAGACCACGGCCACATAGCCCGGAATCTTTTACCATTAAGTTACTATTATTATTTAATTATTTCTAGAGATTGAATAAGAAGTTAATCTTGGATTTTCCTTAATACAAAGGTCTCTCTTTAACCAAATCCATTTTTTTAAAAGGAAAAATTATTGAAATAGATCAATTGTTTCATTTATCTGGGATGCAATATTTCTTATATGAAGGGTCCAGGGAAATAACCAGGTAAGTTACTTTTTTGTCGAAATAGATTTTGAGATATCATCAGATTCTCCATGGAAAAAACTATATTTTATAAGTTTGAAATATAAAAATAAACAGTTTAGTCGTGAGTTTATTTACTTTCAAAGTTTGGGATACGAAGTAGGCACGTTGTGTAATTAAAATTTGTATTTTCTCGGTTTCAATGAAAAGTGACTTGCCTATACCCTTCATATGAGGAATGAGGAAAGTCAAAATAAAATTAATCAATTCAGCTATGTGTGCGATGTTGACAGTGTTTCCCTATAAATACTAGAAAATAATCTAATATTAAATGTTATAAAATAATGGCAGTACCAATGTTGCTTTATGGTTCTGAGTTTTGAATCTTGACAAAAAAAAATAAGACGAAAAAGAAAGAAGAATTGAATCAATAGAAATTATGTTCTTGGGATCAGTAGCGGACTATATCTTTCAGAGTAAGAAAATAAATGAAAGAAGTGAAAATATAAAGGGTAAATACATTTTTGGAGGAGTAAAATTACCTTAACTATTGTAATGTATAAATTTATTTAATAAAAATATATTGCATATTCATATTTTCTTCTTCTTCACCGTCATCGTTTATGCATCCTTTTTTCCAGAGACTTACGCACCATTGGATTTATAAACCAGTATAGTACATCACAAAAGATGGGGCATTTACCCAAATCCAATCCTACTCTGGCGAAATTCAAATCCGGGCCCCATGAGGACTGAAAGATAAGAACTGTAGGCCTTTCTACAAGCCATGACGACGGATTCAACGCTCATTGCTGCACATCAAATACAAACAATATAAAATTTCTTCAATTTCACATGTTCCCAGTAATTTAAACGTCATTTGTTATTTCAGGTTTGGGAATATGGATTAATACTAATTGGTGTATTAATATTGGTTGTTGGCCTATATACGATTAATGATATCCTTTGAACAAGTAGGTAGATACAGTATGTTGTAGTATTTTTATTTAAATACGTTCTTTAGTCGTTAAAGTATTAGCGTCGCAATTCAAATCTGGGCGTGAAATGGCCGATATTTTTTTTCTCAGACTCCTCTTTTTTCAGGCTTCATGTTCTTTTACGTTCTGTAAATCCACGAAACAAGATCCATTGGGATAATTACCCTTCCGAAGGAAGCCATACTCAGAATTTGTATATCCTTAAAAATGATCTACCCAGACCTGATTTGAACTCTCGAATTCCGGAATCAGAGGCGAGCACGGTAACCACCAGACCATGGAATCGATGTTTATGCAAATAAACTGACAATGTGAGCCTATTTAAATTATAGGCCTACATATAAAGAATTTGTCTTTTACTGCAACTTCATTTTAATAATTTAGTGAAGACATTGAAAAATAACCCAAATAAAGTATTAAATATAATCATTGAAAATAAGTCGACTCTGTGATCAAGGCCCGCCTTCTATCTCCTGTCGGTACAGGTTTCGTAGATGATATTTTCTTTTTTTGGAATTTTTTCTCGCCTCAAAGAAAATGTCACAAAATGTTAAGGTCCAAATATTCCCCGAACCAACATCTGGCGATCGTAATCACCCATATCATATTCGGCTTAAATATTCATATTACATCAGAGGTGACCCCTGCATAGAACTTGATCACTCATCCGGAGAGCCTCTTATCTCCTTCCTGAAATGTATCATCTATCCATAGTAATTCTGCTCGAGGGCAGGTATTTCACTGCAATCATAGTAGTTTCATGCTACGCTTTGCAGCTTTACTAGGGATTTATAGGTGTGGTAGCTTCCCGTTGCTTTCCACACCAGTGAAGGATGATGATGATGGCCGGATGATTTTCGGGGACCGTTGGGCCCTAAGCTTCCTAACATTTGTCTTACAGGTGAGGAAAAACCTCGAAAAAACCTCACCCAGGAGCCTGTCCCGACCGGGATTCGAACCCAGGCACGCTGCGTGTTAAGACAGCACGCTACCTCGAGACCACAGCGGTGGATAAATTGATCATAGTAATTAAATTTCAACCCAACTGACGTCAGAGTTTATGGCAATGTAAACCCAATCAAGTTGGTTAGCGCCTGAATTTAAACTCGGAAGTACGAATCTGAAATCTACTTACTGTCAAGCCCTACTCGTTGGGTGGAAATGTCTCATCTATAGCAAATGTGAAATTTGTTTGAAGTACTAGCATTTGAAGAAGTGGCAAAATTAAAATACCTCACCAAATAATAACAATTACAAACAAGAGTGAGGTACAGAGACATATGAAATATTGGCTCAACTCTGGAAACGCATGCTATTATACAGGATGCTTCAGAATAATATTACAGACTTCCAGGCGTTGTAGAGGAGACTTAGTAGATAAAGTTTTGATAAATAACTCCAATCCGAAAATGTATAATTTCCATGTAAAATAGGTTTGAAGATCGATACACTATGGGCTGATATCGTGTGTCTTGTGTTTTAGAATACGTATTACAGGCTTTTTAGGTGTTGTACTACAAGTGTGGTTCCACGTGGCGATCCTGTTGTTCGTTGCACAAGGTGCATCTGAGACGCATGTTTTCATACACACGCCCCACAAGACCTGATGTGTACTCAATACTTTCTGCTGCAGCCAGAATTCGTGCAAGAAGATCTTCCTCCGGCTCTGACAGGTGTAGTACAATCCCTAGAAGTCTGTAATACTTATTCTGAAACACGAGACAACACTATATCGATCTTCAAACTTATTTTACATCGAAATGCTATGTTTCGGGACAGCGGTTTCTTATCAAAACTTTATCTACTAAGTCCCCTCTCCAACCCCTAGAAGTCTGTAATAATTATTCTGAAACACCCTGTATATTACATGAAATATTGTCATTCCAACTTAACTAAAAAAAAAATTTAAAATAAAAAAATATTTAAAATTGGATACTCCTCCAATGGCAGTGAGCTAAATTATTTTTATGGGAAACCGAATGTATTAAGAACAGTCAAGTGCCACATTTTACGATTAGCAGGACATGTGGTAAGAGGAAATGAAAAAGTACTGTACAGCAAATTTCTTGTTGGAAAACCAGACAGAAAGCGCCCAGTAGGCAGGCCAAAAATGAGGTGGGTTATAGATAATGCAAAAATATTTATTTAATTTTAAATACTTCCATTTTACACAATAATATTAACCATAATTTTAGCGAGGTAAATCATATAGAAATCGATTGGAAAACTTTATCCCAGGATAGAGATGTATGAAGAGCTTATTTCGCATGACCATAACATCCGAGTTCGATAAATCCAATGTCTTAGCTAAATAGTTAGTAGCAAGAAACTGGTCACTAGGGAATACAAACCAAACCATCGATTCTAGTCCGCTTTGTCTGTATCATTAGAATATGTCTGAAAAAAATGACAGTTGTTCTTTTGGTATTCGCAAAATGTATAGGCCTATATAAAGCACATGATGAAAATAACATGAGAAAGCTTTATCTTTTTGTGTGAAAATATAACAGGTTGACAGGTCATAAGGGACCAAGGGAATGTAGACACAAGATCTACAGATTCTCAAGTTGAAAGTCAGAGAAAAAGGCAATGTCGGTTTCGTGTGCATTCTGCATAATTTAAATGTTCAATTATTAAAGACTCTTTATTCTCACTATGATGTTGTCGAAATTTTGTGTTAACACATTATAATATAATTAGTATTTTAATGAGTTTCATTAAGGAGCTACTGATTTTAGTAAATGATAATCGTTTTATAACGCAATTCACAATGGGGTAAGTATAATGAAACATAGTATGAAATTAATAATATCTTTACTATTTTGTAGCAGGTCGTGAGAGAGCCTCTCTTTTAAAGTTAAAGAACAAAACAAGGATTCAATTAGTTGTGGGAATTTGGAGTTAGTCACACAGGAGCTAGATGTTCGACCTGCTTCACGACTGTTTTACTTTTCTTTGAGATGTATGTTAAACAGGTGTACAGTAGTGCTCAGCTTTCTCGACATATTTAAGGTCACCATGACAAGACGAGAAGCCAAGAATGCGGTTTCATCCCATCAGTTTGGTGATCGTTATATAGAATGTCTCTCCATACACATAGCATTTCTATATATGTTAACTGTCAGTGCCTATATGGTATATGACCGATTAGAGTACAAATACACAGAACCTAATTTTGTATTAACACAATTTATGACAGGTCACCGTAAATTTGGGCATTATTTGAAACGATTCAAAATAGGTACAGATACCTGTATCTGCAAGCATTCCAGCCAGATTGTATCATATCTGTTATTTGAAGGTCCTGCGTTTGAATTCCAAGACATGAATTTATTATTATATTAGATTATTGCCAAACTAGATTTCAACTGTCTTCTAAGATTTTTTTATATAAGAAATGCTGATATAAGAACCTGTGTGACTTCTCAAATTCCATTTTTAAGAGACTATGACTTACATTTTGTTTTATTGTTAATTAATGATTTTACTTGTTTATATTACGTTATAATATTATTTATATGTAACTCTAGATATTAATCAAACTATTAAATGAATGTATTCACGTATACTTTCACGGCCGGAGTTGCTATGATGATCTTGATGAAGGTTTTCGGGCTGTAGGCCGTGGTCGTGAGGCTTTCGCCAAAGACTGCGTCTGGCATCCTCAAGGGTCTCAAGACAACCCTTGATGATGCCAGACGCAGTCTTTGGCGAAATGTCGGGGAACTACAAGCCTCACGACCAAGACAACCCTTGAGGATGCCAGACGCAGTCTTTGGCGAAACGTCGGGGAACTACAAGCCTCACGACCACGGCCCACAGCCCGAAAACCTTCATCAAGATCATCATATTAAATGAATGTACATAATTGTATTGTAATTAAAACCCAAGTATACCGGAAGGTAAAATAAGGTCAGTATTATTTGGAGATTGAATGATGATGATGATGATGATAATAATAATATATTATGGTAAATTCAAGAAAGACATTAAGAGATGTTCAGAATAGACCTGTAACTTATTTTTACAGAAGGAAATTCCATGATATGCAGAAAGACTATTTCACGCTTGCATGTTTATTCTTAGCTATATATGGGTCCCATAGAGTACCATAAATATTATGTTAACAAAAATTTAAATTTAGCGAGAGCTGGATTGTTAACGCACTCCAAGAAAAAGAGATCCTAAGGCTACCTAGACCCAAGTTAGTGTAGAAAATATTTGGGCAATATAATATAATAAAGATAATAAACTCCATGGCGCGAAGGCCTAGAAGATCCTTGGCCTATTATCCGGCTGCTGGCCTCACATATATATGTGTTAATCACAGAGGTAGACGATAATCTTGTCAGTGAAGGGGGTGACATGTGGTCAACATGTCTGGTCCCACGCCGTAATAGCTGGTTTTCTCAATCTGGAGCCGCGCTTACTGAAGCTACTCAAATTCCTCACGATGTTGTGTGAGAAAATTTCTTCCCCATGGAGACTCGAACCACCTCAAGGTCTCTTGCTTTAACCACTCGGCTACGGCGCAGAACCATAATAAAGGTATTAGATAATATAATAAAGATATTTGGTGATATATCCATCCATAGTAATTCTGCCCGAGCATTTTTATGCTATGCTTTGCAGCTTTACTGGAGAATTGTAGGTGTAGTAGCTTCCCGTTGCTTTCCACACCGGTGAAGGATAATGATGATGATGGACATATAATTTGGGGGACCATTTGGGCCTTGAAGTTTTGCTGACATTTGTCTTACAGGTGAGGAAAAACCCCGATAAAAACCTCACCTAGAAAAACTGCCCCGACCGGGGATCGAACCCGGGCCCGCTGCGTGACAAGGCAGCACGCTACCTCGAGACTACACCGGTGGACACTTATGATTATTATTATTATTATTATTATTATTATTGTTATTATTATTATTATTATTATATTACAGTATAATATAATTATAATATAATAATTTTTGTTATTATTTTTATTATTATATTAAGATTTTATTTATTTTTATTTAATTAGCAGGTTTCACAGCATCTTCCTGCGCCCAATAAATTATTTAGTAATAACTTAGTCACATTTATAGGTACACATTTGTGTTCAGGTTTTGACCTATGATGGTGCTGTGAATCTAATAGTAGATAAATCAAAGAGATGGAGACATATTTTTAAAAGCATGCAAGGAAATTGTTGGTTTAGAATGTAAACACAGGAAATACTAAGTTTTACCCGTTTCAGCTCACGTTACCGGTGGCGTCTTCTTGAACTAATAATTGCATCATAATCACTGTACCATGCTCTCCACGCCATTCTCGACTGGTTATCCGCAGTCACCATAGTTCTGATGTCAACAGCATCAGAAACGACATCACTCGGAGAGGTAACGTGAACTGAAACGGGTAGTACATGGATGTACGTCATGAATGAAATATAGCACATTAAGACAACAATTCTTATGAAACAAAACAGAAGAAATTAAATACCGACATAAAGTAGAAAATTCGTGTAACAATTCAGTTTAATATTTCCTGTCTTCAAAGTGTTTATCTACAATTCTAAAGATTCGTAACCTCGCCTATGGTACTCTATGAATGTGATACATTAGTAGGCTACGTTTTATTAAAACAAAGTTACATGCTATAATAAACCAAAAAGAAGGTTTTATTATTTATCTTTTGTATGCCCACGTTTTCCCTTAACAGAGATTTAGGTGCGCTCCCCCTACAGGGAAGATATTAAACCATACTAATTTAGTTACACTTGTTTTCGTATAAATGTCACTTGAGTGGTCCGTGGTCAGCGTTCCGCCTCATACTGACATCTAGGAAACCTAGCTAGTACTAGGACAGGAAAATTCGGTAAATTTTGCTTAGAGGCCTTTCATTCAGGCTTAAGGATCTTTTACGAGCCTGCAAATCTTCAGACTCGGGACCCACGCCTTAAAGTCCCTCCCGGAGGACTTGCTCCTTGGATTTTTCCATCCTAAAAAATCCATCGATCCCGGCCGGGTTTGAACCCGTGACCCACGGGACCAGATGCAAGGAGCATAACCACTAGTCCACCGCGGCCGATTTATTTTTCCAAATATTTTACCATTAAAGGAATTTTAAAAATATATGATTTGTATATATATATATATATATATATATATATATATATGTTTAAAATTATTAAGAATCTATCTCACCATAACATGCCCTTAATTTTAATAAAGATATACATAATTATTATACTAGAGGTTGAACTTTATTGCACAAATATACTAGTTTCTCAACAAAATATGGTATAAAAGGATTCGTTATGCATTAATAAACCATTACAATAACTTACCTATTGAATATCAATATTTCACGAATGTTAAACATTTTTCTAATTGTATTAAAAAATATTTTTCTCATTGCCTTTTTAGTTAATTTGATTATTATTATATATTATTATTATTATTATTATTATTATTATTATTATTATCCTGTTTAAATATTGTATTTATATGTGTATATATTTTATGCATCTATAGTAGTTTGTGTTACTTAAACTTATGCCTGATTTTGTTTTCTTGTTTTTATTGTTAATTGTTTCATGTCATTATTTTTTTGTATATTGCCCTTAATATGAGCAATCTTTATCTTTGGGGTCTTTGAAGAAATAAATAAAAAATGCGAGAAATTGGGTCTATATGATAACGAATGGCGAAACTTAACAACGAAAAGATCTAGTTTAGTTTATCTTCCTATTACTGCCAGGGTTATTTAGTGTAATGATTCAGATGGGCACGTCATGTAGATCTAATGACTGAGAGTTGAAATAATTTCAGTTTGTTTTTGGGGAAATTATAGGCCCATACTAAGTGGGAGGAAAATATCCTGTTGAATCGGAGGAATGAACTCGATTCAGTTGGCTGGGGATAGGCATCAGAGGAGGGCTACAGTGAATACAACATTCAGTCTACGGATTTCAGAAACCATAGAATTATTAGTATATCTTATGATATGGCGTGAGCAATTTTGGGTTGGAACAGACCAACAGGTCTAATCATTGAAGACGATGATGATAGTGATTATTATTTTTAACTGTAGATAGAGGTATAATTTCTGAATACTAAATGCGTGTTTTAGAGACTATCGTCTGTATCCATTATCCCACGTGGGCCAAGGGTGCTTCCATCGCCGGAGACAAATGTTCAAGCTATTATAGTTTAGTTACGCTTATTTCTATGTAGATGTCAGCGAGTGACACGTGGTTAGTTCATCGCTTCGAAGAGACGCCTAATAGGCAACTAATTTATGTCTTGGATGGGATAGGCAGATTCAGTTTTGTTCGCAAACTTCTATTTATGGATATTATTAGTTTAGGAGCCCGCGAAAATCTTCAGGCTCAAGACCTCACGTGTTAAATTTGTTATATTTTTCAATCCTAAAAAATAAAACGGCCTCGCTGGGTTTGAACTTTTGAATCTCAGGACCAGAGGGAAGGAACTTACCCCTAGACTATCTACGCCAATTGAAGTTTAGTAGAATAGTATTCATATTTTGTTTCCAACTGTCTGACATATGTGTTTATTAAATTAGTTTTGTTATCATTATTATGATTATTTATTATTATTAGTATTATTATTATTATTATTATTATTATTATTATTATTATTATTATTATTATTATTACAACTAATTTCATATCAGTCTAATAGTGAATATATGTGTATCACAGATGTGATGTTTTAGAAGAACATTGGTATATTTGAAATTGTTCTAATATCTGAATTGTCTTTATGAACTTTATTGTTATTATTATTGTTATTATTATTATTATTATTATTATTATTTTGTTATTATTATTATTATTTAAAAATGAAAAAATAAATAATAAATAAATATTAGTTATTCAATAGTAAATTATATAAGATATCCATCCATCCATAGTAATTCTGCCCGAGGGCAGGTCTCTCACTGCAATCATAGGCGTTTTCATGCTATGCTTTGCAGCTTTACTAGGGAATTGTAGGAGTGGTAGCTTCCCGTTGCTTTCCAAACCGGTGAAAGATGGTGATGATAATGGCCATATGATTTCGGGGACCGTTTGGGCCTTAAAGTTTTCCTGACATTTGTCTTACAGGTGAGGAAAAACCCCGATAAAAACCTCACACAGAAAAACTGTCCCGACCGGGGATGGAACCCGGGCCCGCTGCGTGACAAGGCAGCACGCTACCTCGAGACCACAGCGGTGGACTATATAAGATGTAAGCAATTAAATTTGTATGGGTACGTACGACGAATACAAGAAGAAAGATTACCCAGGAAAACATTGGAATGGTTTCCATCTGTAAGAAGAAGGAAAGGAAGAACTCGAAACTCGTGGATGCAAGAAATAAGAACTGGAATGAGAACAAGAGGACTCGAGGACATGGAGTGGATGGATAGAGACGAGTGGAGAAGAAAAATAAAACTCTAGGCACAGAAAGATATGTAAACATAAAAATTCTGTATATAAATAAAATTATTATTATTATTATTGTTGTTGTTGTTGAAGTTTGTAAAAATCATTCACTGAAAAAACACATGCATCGTTAAAATGAATTGAAAGTCATTTTACTATAGACCTGCTGTCAAATTAACTCTGTCTGTCGAGTATTGTAAGAAGAAAAATAAAGGATTCATGAAAGAAACGAGCACTACACAAATTAAGTTTTTATAGCTATTTCATAAGGTCAAGATTTCCATAATAAGTTTACAGACAGTTATCCTTCAGGCAACAAGTGTGGTTCCCTTGTTAAGCTTGAAAATTGATACCCCGTACTTTCTTCTTACAAGGACGAAAGAGAAAAGTGAACGGTACAGTATTCAAAGTGATCCATGTAATATATTTGAATAAAGATATCTTACTCCTATTTGCTGACATAGTTTAGTTGTTATTGTTTTCCTTCACCTTAAGAAAGAAAAATATTTGACCCTGATTTAAAAAAAAAGCAATATGTCGCTTTTTAATTAAATAATTAATTCTAACTCACTGGTACTAATCGAACCCGGAGGTTAATGACCGCGCGGACATAAGACCTCCATACAACCGTATCCTGAACTAATATTCATTCCCTGTATAATTCACATTCCTCTAATCACAGTTAATAGTACTCTTCTACCTCATTCTTGGCCTGCCTACTGGTCGCTTTCCCTCTTATTTTTGTGCAAGAAAATTCCATGGCTCTTTTGATTTCTGATTCGTGACACTTGCCCTATGTGTTGCACTCTATGAAACTTAACTGTTATCATTAATTTGCTTTCCCATACAGATCATGTAGTCACTAAGATAAAATAAGTTAAATATACATTCTTAGGTAAGATCCGTAGTCCTCAACTTATAAGATATGTATTCTTTATACCTGTAAGCCTTTCAGAACATCCGTTCCATCTTCAGCAGGTTCTTCTTCGCTACAATATCTAGTATGATGCTGCTGGTCCTAGTGTGGTCACCGCTACAATATCTAGTATGATGCTGCTGGTCCTAGTGTGGTGTTGTGGTGACCATGCTGAAGATGGAACGGATGTTCTGAAAGGCTTACAGGCATAAAGAATACATATCCTATAAGTTGAGGACGAAGGATCTTACCTAAGAAGGTATATTTTAACTTATTTTATCTTATGACTCTCCACGTCAACGGTTTTAACAATGAATTTTATTAGTATTGACATGTAGTCACTGTTGTGTAATCTTCACCATTCACCTGTCTCTTCATCTCTCCTTGGTCCAAATATTTTCCTAAGAACTTTTTCTAAAATACTCGTAATTGTAATTCCTCCTATAAAGTAACACATCATGTTTCATATTGATATATTATAACTGAAAAAAATAACTAACTACAGTAACTCACTGGCACTATCGAACCCGAAGGTACATGGCCGCTCGAACATAATCTCTCTATACATCCCTATCCTGAGCTAGGGTTTTCTAATCATTCCCTGAATATTCTACTTCCCTCAAATCATAGTTAATATTATTCTCCCACCTCATTCTTGGTCTACCAACTGGGCGATTTTCCTCTGGTTTTCCTACAAGAAGCTTCCATGCTCGTCTTTCATGCCCCATTCGTGCCACTTGCCCAACCCATCGCAGTTTACGAGACTTAACTGTTCTTATTATATCTGGCTTCCTATAAAGACTATGTAGTTCACTGTTATGTAGTCTTCTCCATTCATCTGTCTGTTCTTCTTTCTTTGGTCCAAGAACTTTATTCTCAAATACTAGTAATATCCTTTCCTCCCTTAAAGTAAGAGTCCATGTTTCGCATCCGTATAATATAACTGGTAGAATGATAATTTTATATATTACTGAAAAAACTGTTTATATATTTTAGATTAATGTATTTGAGAGTAGTTGGAATGACAGAAGTCCCTATAATACTTAATAGCATGGCGTTTCCATAGTTGAGTCTATTTGAATTTATTTCTGCTCCTCGTTCCTATATGTTATTTATTACTGGATATTCGAATGTAGCCACATTTTTAAACTTTTCTTCACTTGTCATTAATAGTTCCTTTCCATTTAATAGTTTATTTCTACTCGTGGCCATACTTCGTTTTATTGATATTTACGCTAGAATCTACAAATCAATATTTAACCACATAATAAAATTATTTATTTTAGTAAATGAGAAATAATTCCGTTTTAGTTGTCATACGATATAGGCAAGCTAATAATGGTGTTATTTGGACGGATTAATATTGTGATAGACTATTTCACTTTTTTTCCCATTAATTAATGTAAATTAAAAGATAAAAAGGTACATTTGGGAACAAAAATCTTGTACTGTAATATAATTTTAGGCGTGTCAATTCTATGGAGGTTTGAAATGAAATAAATATGTACGGCTACAATGGTTATAAATTTATTGCAGAAGAAAATGACTTTTACCACTGTAACTTCATCCCTTCCATTTAAAAAAAGTACGTCATGCAGGAACTGCATAAAATAAGCGAATTCCTCAGAAAGTCGAATTTATGGGCCAAGTAAAGTAAAGTAGTCTGGGTGGAAAGGCCCTGCGGCTAGCCAAATTAATGACAAGCGGTGAGCAATTCCTTTTGGTTCTCCAGGATGTCCTACAAAGGAGAACCCCGGGTTCCTGCTTAAGCATTAGCCCCGGTGTGATTTAGAGATGATTAAGTACCGATATGATAATAAATAATAGCGAATAACCAGCATTCTAACCTGCATGGTAGCGGCGATGTGCTCCGACTTGTGTATAGTTTCGTGATTTTTGAATATGGCGCTTGTGGCCGTCAGCCAATCAGAGGCTGGTGGTTTTTAAAGTGTGATTTTTTGTATTAATTTGTTAGATATCGTGATCGAATGATATCCATGGTGTTCTTAATGATTGTTTTAAGCTAATACTGAGATATTGTTAGTTTAGTTTAATTTAAAATTATTATTATCGCGAATTATGTGTTAGCCATTCGCGTGGCTGTCTGGGGATGCCACGACCCTTTTTTGAAAATGTATTATTTTGTTCGATTCGAAATATATAATTATACTATTTCTTTTCTGTGATATATTATGTGGTACTTGAGTGCATTTGATGTATTTTCAATTAAGTTTGATTATTTAAAATGCCTAAAAAGCAGTAGTGTCTCTGGGCCAATCAGGAGGCTGTGTGATGTTGCCACGCCTATTTCGTGGACTTGTAAATTTTTCGTTTAAATTTTTATCGCGAAGTTTGTACATTAGCAGCCCAAATCCGATCCAGGGAAGTTCGCACCCTATGATGGAATAAAGTAAGTCCGAAAAACCAGCGCCAAGTCGAAATGAAATCTTTCTCATCCTCTTTACCCGGCTCAGTGAAAATTGGGAATGAAATTTACTGGTGGGAGCTAGGGGACCACTCCTGCATTCGCCTTCACGCTAAGGAAACCACCAGAAACCTTTAGCAGAGTAGTTATCTGAAAAAGAATTGATAATTATATTTATGTATGATTTTCTAATGATGTTCTATGACACAGGATGATGCCCATCGGCCATCCGTTGTGCCACGTGCCATAGATGTGTAATTTTTAAGATTAGAGGTGTAATTTTGTTAAATAGCCCATTAATTTTGAATTTAGAAAAGTTATGGGTTAATATTTATTGGTGGAATCAAAGGGCCTACTCCGATATTTATCTTAGCGCTAAGGAAACCACCGAAACCTTAGCAGAGTAGGTTTGAAGTTAGTGAGAATAATCGAAATATGGCCAAATCGGTCGGGCCTTCCAGCTTTTTAGAGGTGATTAGCTGGTTTGTTCACCTGTTTGTAATTAATTCAGGACGGTTATTATAGGCGAATAGCCGTCAAAATCACCTGTCATGTCATTAATTGGGAATGTATGTTCTGTCTTTATAATCTTCAGTTATCGTCCAACCCTTGAGTCTATTATGATCCCATGTTGGTTCAATGAAGATTAATTTCGTACGTGAACGTTTTGTTAGAATCTTATTTATGATCTTGCCAAGAACATGGTCTACTGTAAGTCACGTGTTGAACGTAGGGCAGTGGTAGTTGCATAGGCAAGAATCTTTATCTAGTCGATCGTTTGTCTGAGTCCTTTTATTCAATTTAGGCTCAATGTTTGTTTGAGTTTCTTGATCAGTGATGTATATAACATGTTGCTGATCGTCGACGATTTCCTCCTCTGGCTGAGAGGGAACCGGGTTTTGTTCCTCAGTTTGCGTTTCTTGATCAGTGATGTATATAACATGTTGCTGATCGTCGACGATTTCCTCCTCTAGCTGAGAGGGAACCGGGTTTTGTTCCTGAGAGTTGAACTCAGGACCTTTGCAATTAGTAACTCCAGTTTTCCTTGAGTTTCTATTTTTCCTATTTCGGGATTTTTTTGCTCTCAGGTCGAGGAGCGGCTGGCTCAACTCTAGCTGGAGCTGTTTGTCTTTCAACAGCAGGAGCAGATGGCTCGACTGGAACTGTTTCAGACCGTTGGGTTGCAGTTTGAGCTACACGACGATAGAGCTCTATTTTAACTCTGTAATAATAGAGTCTTCTTATTTTTAGAACCTCGCAGACTGTGGGATCATCCACCAAGACTGCCATAAACATTGGCAGCGGGCCTTTAGTCCTTCCGGATGTCATATTGACTACCTTTAGGGCCGTGAACCCGAGACTTTTTAGGTCTTCTTGGATCAATGATGGATCCACATGGGAGTCTATTCCTTTAATCACGATCTTTTTTTGGTTGCGATGTGATTTTTTTTGGTACCTTCGCAGTAAGGTATCTGACGCCGCTGCAGGAGCTGAACGTATTTGTTGTGGGCCGACAGTGAAGCTAGCCTGACCCTATTTCCTACCCTGGTAACCCCACAATTAATGTGAGAGGGTGGTGATTATTGAACACTCTGTTCACAGCTGCCAATTCGGTAGAAAATTCTCCACGGATGAGCAGGGAAGCAGGTTTGGTTACGCTTTCGCGCTGGTTCGGTGTCCTGAACCTCCGGTGGCCCCCTCGCTGATTTACGGAGACGCCACCGGAGGTAGAGCGACAGTCAATTTTGAACCATTTTTTTCCGTCAGTTGCTGCTGGCGATTTAGTTGTCGGTGAGACTTGTTCGATTAATTCGACAGCCGTTGCTGCCGTATTTGAATTCGAGGTTTTATCCATTTTCGTGTTTTTACGCGTGCGAGTCGCGATTGGGGGCGTCTTTGATGACTTGCCTGAAGATTTGCCATTCCTACCCATGTTGGAGTGTTCTTTGGATATATATTTACAGGAATTTTTTGGTTAACCGGTATGGAATTGCCCTGTCAAAGGCCCTGGTATCTGGGCCGAGCTTGGGGCCGGACGGGAAAGGCCTAGTGCCTTTTTAGGAATAGGTACTAACTGTGTTGAATGTGTAGGATAGAACACTCAACCTGAAAAAGAAGCTGTCGGGACTCGTTTGCTCTAGCCGCGCATGCGCAGACAGTTTTTTAGTAGCGGGAGTCGCTTCTCCAGCTAGGTGGCCGACGAGACGACTATGCTGCGAGGAACGCTGCTGCGGGATACGCCACTGTAGACTCCCATCCGCTGCTGCCAGGAGAACCTCTCTCTACCGCTGCTGACGCTCCAACCAATGGGCCGATTTTGCTGAATTACGGGATATATAGGCTATTGTTAATTAATCTATCTATCTTCGGGTTTTTACAGCTGCTGCCGTCTTCCCGTGCGAAGCCTCCAAAGCCTATGGTCTTGGGCATCTTCGATGCTTAGTCCTCTAGCTTGAATTACTGTCTTCATGTTTTCCCTCCATGTTAACCTTGGTCTTCCTCTTTTCTTCTTTCTGTTCGGATACCATTCATATAGTTGCTTCGGCCATCGCTCATCTTCCATTCTTAAAACATGCCCTAACCACTTTAATTCCTTCTCCTCAATTTTTTCAATTATGCTTTCTTCTGCTTCCATTATGTTTCTAATTTCCTTATTTGTGACATGTTCTAATTTAGACTTTCTGGCACTTCTTCGTAAATAATCCATTTCTAGAGCTATTAGTCTATTCTTGTAGTACTTATTGATTGCCCATACCTCACTTCCATACATTGCAACAGATTCCACCAATGTTTTACCAATATATTTCTTTGTGTTTTTCCAAATATGCTTATCCCACCATATGGAATTTAACGATGATATTATTTTGCTACTCAATTCAATTCTATGTTTTATGTTCTCTTTGCCTATACCTTCAATGTTAACCATAATTATTCCCAAATATTTAGTTTGTTTCACTTGCTTTATTTGGATTCCTTCTTCCAATATTAAATTTTCTCTTTCATTGCTATTATTGCCAGATATTCTGTTTTTTGTAAATTTACTGTGAGACCCCATGATTCATATGTGTTTTTCAACCTTTTTATCATGAATTCCATATCAAATTTGTCTTGCGCTAAAACCAGTTGATCATCGGCAAATTGTAATGTCAGCAAAAATCTGTTGCCTATTGGGATCCCCATACCTTTGCAGCTTTGTTTCCATTTCGTTAATTAATATGTATCCAATTGCGTTTCGAGAAAACAAGCATGGCGGCCCCTAAAACAATTTTTTAATTACGGATCTAAGGTAAACCCCCTCCCTTATCGTTTCAATATCGCTGATTTTTTGAGAATATCCTTCTCGTTTTATTTCGATGGGATATACCTAGTTTCGTTGCAAAACATAAAACATTACGGCGGCTAGAGCAATCTGCTACATGTCTAATTGTTCTGGTTAAAGAACTCGAGCTTCATTTGTGTAAGCAGCCAGTTCACTTCGAGAGCAGACGGGAAGTCTCCTGAAGATGTCGCACACAGTAGATAATGAATCGTCGAGAGGTAGAACGAAGAGCCGAGGTCAGCAGATGGAAAACCGTTGCCGGCTCGGATGAAGAAAAAACTGCAAGATACGCCAAGAAGCCCGAAGAGATACTTTGGATTATATAATGACGGCCGTGAAAGTCTTAATACATTCATTCCTTATGATATCTAAGGTCACTTTAATCCCCATCTGCATAGGGTGAGAAGGAGTGAAAACAAAATATCTAAAACTGTCTAGACTAGGGTCCAATCCACAGTTTTAGGATCGTTAAACTGATCAATTAAAAGCAGATTTTAAATAAATAAATACCCGGGCAATGCCGGATAATCAGCTCTTTTGGAAATACGTTAATATCTTAAAATCGTATTTTATTAGTAAGAGAACATGGTAAATAAAAATATAATTTTATACATAAGCTTAGAAGTTATGCTATTCAAGAGTTGCGAATTCAAATTCCGCGGCCGACTAATTGACTGGTCAAATCAAATTCTAAGATGGAATTTCAATATTACCAAGATATATTTCGCCATTTAATACATCCATCCATAGTAATTCTGCCCGAGGGCAGATCTTTCACTGCAATCATAGCATTTTCATGCTATGTTTTGCAGCTTTACTAGGAAATTATATGTGTGGTACCTTCCCACTGCTTTCCAGACCGATGAAAGATGATGATAATGATAAGGATGATGGCCGGATGATTTTCGGGGACCGTTGGGCCCTAAGCTCCCTGATATTTGTCTTACAGGTGAGAAAAACCCCGAAAAAACTCATCCTGGAGCCTATCCCGACAGGGAATCGAATCCGAGCTCGCTGCGTGACAAGCAAGCACGCTACCTCGAGACCACAGCGGTGGACAAAATGTATATAATTGAACGAAATCTAATATCAATGAATTTACATAAAATACGTTAATACATTCCCGTTTTACCTATCTACAACTATCACTGTAAGTCCTATTCAGGATATGGCTATAAATTTTCAAACGTCTCAAAATATGATTGTAGTAAAAAATATAGCTAGTCATATTTGTATTAAATATATGAGCTCTGGGAAAGTGGACAATATTATATTGTTTTGTTTTTCCATTTTTGGATGTTATTTATTTCAACATATCAAGTTATGCAAGAACAGAATTTTCTCTAATTTTGGTCCGTTCACCAGCAACTGGTTTCGAGTCAAGGGGTCAGCGTGATAAAATACTTTCACAATAGCACGTGGGAATTCGCTTCCAAACACACACCTCACTGAGTGTCCAGTATATGCACTTTTATATCACTTTCACATCCAACTCAAAACTCACGCTACATTGATTATATAGAGCTTTTAAACATTTAATATGAGCTGTGAAAATAAATATTTTGAAGTGAGAAAACTATCTCCATGATATTACAGGTATATGTCCCTTTCTACCAGCCGATTTATGGCATCGCGCGTCTAGATGTGAATGATTATCGAGTCATTTTTGGGTGAATGTGATCAGTATGCTAGGTCCTCCAGCCGTTAGCTGGTTTGAAATATGACAACACTAGACGATTTTCTTAAAAATTCATAAGCATTTTAGTGTTGTAAGATATCTTATTGTTTTACTCATAATTAGCTTATGATCCCTACAGTCACAAACTGAAAGAAGATACCCGTGCAGAACTAAACATGTATCAATCACTGGCACCATCAATATTTACCGAAAAACTGGCAAAACTTCATAACACGAATGACCAATAATATATTGCCTTAGGACTATTCATCTACAGACCTCTTGGGAAAAGAGACCGTGGATGTCCCAAGAAGCGTTTCAGGGACCAGCTTTCAGTCTGAAACTTAAGGTCAGATGGCCTAATCCACGAATGTTGTTATATTATTATATGGCTTACAAATCATATCAACTTTTGAAAGGGCATGTGCCAGTCTCAATGGATGTAAAAAGTTTATCACATTCTTTAACATTGCTGACAGTCCTATCTGTTCCACAACGAGGCTGGCAGCTAAGAATATGCCAATCATTTTTATAAACGATTTCTACTAAAAGCTAAGAATATGCCAACCAATTCTTTAAGATTTACACTAAAGTTCCGTACACTGATGACTTTATATACCTTCATAGAAAAACTCCAGAGATGCATCGCCGGATTGATCCTGCAGTTAGTATCTAATGATCAGAAGGTTGTTATACTTGTTTAACAAAGGTGATCTCTAGGCTTTAACTTTTCTCATCATTAAAATTTCATTAGGTATAAGAAATAAATAAGCTTACAAAAAGCAGAAATGAACTTCCTTAGAAGAACAGAAGGCTGCACAAGATTGGATCGGATAAAAAATGAGATATAAGAACAGAGTTAAATATATATATCCATTGAATGAGAAAATCAGAGAATATAGAGAGCAATGGTTTACACATGTGGAAAGAATCAATGTAACAATATTACCAAGAGCAGCATTCAACTACAAGCCAAGAGTTCAAGGAATGTAGGAAGGCCAGTGAAAAGATGGACAGAACAACTGTGAGGCGGAACAGGCAATTTTTTCCTAGCCCGTGAAGTGAACAAGAAGAAGAAGAAGAAGAAAATATATTTCAAGATCTCCTGGATACATTTTTGTCTAAGGATAACATCATCGTTTCACGCCGAGGACCCAATAACATTTCCTGTCTCATTGGATTTATTGACTGACAACTGTCAAACATTTTATGCTGAAATCTGTCTTCAAATTTCTTTCAAAGAAGCGTTGTGATGTACAAAGGCAATGTCCAAAACAATCTGTCGTTTTTAACTGCCAGTCACTAAAATCAAGCGTCAAATCTCTCATTTAAACTACAGGGAAATAATACAACACCTGTATTGGTAGAAGGATAACCCTCATTACCCGCCGTCCGCTCCGCGTCCTGCCTCACTTCACTCTGCTAATAAGCCATGCAGGGAACTACATCTGTTCCGTACAATGGCTGCCATTGCTGGATTCACGATTTCTGTCCCTTACACTTAAAAAGGCAGATAATTTATTGGACACGCCTTGGTACATCACAACACTTCTCTGGGAGAAATTCAAGGTAGGTTTCCGCATGCAATGGTTGACAGTTCCCTTGTGAGATTTCTCAATATTTTCACCTGTAAAGTAAAGCCTGGAAACGAGCCACATTTTTCCTACAGATCACTGAACTTCGAATTATAACGGATAATATTTATAATAAATTAGATAAATGCAACCATAGCCATCTAGTTTCCAACAATAGAAACAGATCGTCATGTTTCGTCAAACATTAAGAAGTAGCGTCAGTGTCTGCCAAATGAGCACTGAAATTTCCAAGTCGGATATATAATATGGCATTTATGAAGGGTTTAAATGAGCAGGAACTACATACAGTATGTCCACCAAGTCCTGCTACCAAAACAATGTAACTTATCTCGTAAACTGTTTGAGATAGAGACATGCGGGGTTTTGCAACGTATTTTATATCTCTCAAAATTTTGTTTGCATTTGTTACAGATTATGATTTAAACGACAATGATAACACCACAGGAAAATATCTAATGTGTATGGTGGTTTGCTGAGTCTGGTAAATCACCAGTACCCATATCCGAACATTATTGCGGTTAACATGTCTAGACACGAAGAAATTCGCTTCATCTGAGAACATCGCCCTCTACAGGTACTCATTGTTTTCGTCAATTGCGTTCAGGAAATTCCATACGCCGAGTGAAGTCAGTTGGCAACGACGTTTGCGTTATTTGCAACCGCTTATGGAGGACTATATGAATGTTTGGTTTTGGTAAATGCAGTTCCCGTGAAGCATAACGAGGTCTGAGTTGAAATGTGAGTTGCTTATTGTCGATAGTTTCTTGGCTCACACCTGGTCGTCCACTCCGTGGCAAGTCCATTACACTGCCAGTCGCTACAAATTTCTCGGCCCATCTAATTATGGATGATTTGGATGGAGGATCTCTTCCATATTGCCAACGTAAATTTCGCTGAACAGATACTGGTGATTTACCAGACTCAGCATACGACCATACACATTGGACCTTTTCCTGTGGTGTCGTCATTGCCGTTTAAATCACAATCTGCAACAAATGTAGAGAGAACTTTGCGATATGTAGAATATGTTGCATAAAACCGCATGCCTCTACATCAAATAGTTTACGAGCTAAGTTACATTGTTTTGGTAGCAGGAGTTGTGGACACTCTGTAGTATATTCGATGGAATATAGATAGAAATGCCCTCGCTGATGTTGAAGTAACCGTTCGTTACACCGAATGTAGTGGATTGAAAGATTATTCCGATCGGTGCTCCAAATTTCCCTAAGCCGAAAGAGAATACCAACTTCGCAGACCAAACACAGTAATAGCAAAACGTCTGTGATATTATCATAGATATTAAAGCGTCTACAATAAAAATAAATAGTGTATCTTGTAAATTTGAATGGGTATTCCGATCAATCATTCTCTTCTGTTCATAGTTAAATATGGGAAATAACAATATGAGGTTCTTATTTCAATGGATGAATGAGTCACGTCTTATCTTACCTCATATTTCATGTTTTTAAACATGGGAACTGCAGTTTTCAAGAGGAGTCCTCTTATTTTCAGCCGACACTATGACTTTCATTACGATATTACGAGAGTCATAATGCCGGCTGAAGATAAAAGGGACTCCTCTTGAAAACTGCAGATCTCGTGTTAAAAAAAACAAAATATGAGGTAATATAAGAAGTGGTTCATTCATTCAATGAATTCTCTTCTGTGTTTATTTCGCTCAGAAGCTCTGGGACATCCTCTAATGCACTTCTCGTGAATCTTGGACTTACCTTCTAATGATCCTGAGTTTAACTCTGATCTATGTTCCCACTGATTATACAACACATTTGTTCGCTGAAGACAAGAAATTGTTGTAACCTATCTTTTAATGAAATATAACTACATTTTGAAAGGTCAATTGTAGTTTCGCTGAGACATCTTAATGGCGTTCCTGGGTCATAGTTATATAAAACCACAATAATAAATGAAAGGAGTGAATACACCATTATCATTCTTTGGATGAAGAGATGTGTCTATTGCTACTATGAACTCTGTTATTACTTTCACTCGTTAAAAGTGCAGTTAAAGTAAAACATGTTATTACTTTTGTTAAAAATGAACACGACTTTTAAAGGAATCGCTTATAAGTAACTCACTGGCACTATCTAACCCGTAGGTTCATGGTTGCGCACACATAAGCTCTCCATTCATCCCTATCCTGAGCTACTCTTTCTGATCATCCCCTGTATAATCTACTTTCCTCAAATAATGGTTAATATTATTCTCCCACCTTATCCTTGGCAAACTTACTGGTCGCTTTCCTATGGTTTTTCTACAAGGAGTATCCATACTCCTCTTTCATTCCCCATTTGTGTCACATGTCCTGCCCATTATAGTCTACGAGACTTAACTGTTCTTATTATAACCGGTTTCCTATAAAGATCATATAACTCACTTTTACAGTATACAGTCTTCTCCATTCGTCATATCTCTTTGTGGAATTTTTTTCTAAGGACTTCATTCTCAAATGCTCATAATATTTTCTCTTCCCTTAAAGTAAGACTGTTTGAGCCTTTACATTGGTTTCCCTAAGTATTACCTGCCTGGAGACACGATTGGGGGACTATTTTAAATTCTAAAAATGTTATCGCAATGGAACTTGTGTCCGCGTTTATTGACGGTTGTATTTTTACGTGAAAGATGGTCACTCTTTAGATCAACGTACTATTTTTATTTATTATCGCCTTCGACCCTTTCGGCAGCAATGCTACCGTGCCGGCATATCTCTCGGGGTTATTTAAGCACGCAACACTTTCCACCACTACAAGGTAAGACTACCATAGGAGCATATACACCACTGTAATTCTTTGAATGAATACATGCGCCTATTGCTATATTGAATTGTATTATTACTTTCACTTATAAAAGGTGTAGTAAAACAGATTATTACTTTTGATGAAAAATGAACAACGCTTTCACCGGAATCATTTATTCACATATAAATTAGGTACTTTAAAAATATATAAAAGATCATTGGCTAACTGTGCAATTCAGAGAACAATAATTCAGACTTGATTTATGGATCTACCTACTTAGGAGTTTTAAGTCGTGAAATCGTGAAGAATGCCTTATGAGATGTGTTCTATAATTTCTCTATACCCCTACCAAAATAGTAAAAAATAAACTGAATTGAACGTGATACAGTATCCATCCATAGTAATTCTGCCCGAAGGCAGATCCTTCACTGCAATCATAGCATTTTCACGCTATGCTTGCACCTTTACTAGGGAATTGTAGGTGTGGTAGCTTCCCGTTGCTTTCCACACCGGTGAAGGATGATGATGATGATAATGATAAGGATGATGATAATGATGATGGCCATATGATTTCGGGGACCGTTTGGGCCTTAAAGTTTTCCTGACATTTGTCTTACAGGTGAGGAAAAACCCCGATAAAAACCTCACCCAGAATAACTGCCCCGACCGGGGATCGAACCCGGGCCCGCTGCGTGACAAGGCAGCAAGCTACCTCGAGACCACAGTGGTGGACTTATAAACTATAAAGAACTGAATTGTGCCCAATGAAAAACATTTACTCTTTTACATTTCAATTTATGTTTATATAATGTATAACAAACTCACGGACACTGTCGAATTCGAAGGTTAATGTCCGCTAGCACGTAAGATATCCATATATCCTTATCCTCAGCTAATATTTTACATTAATTCTTTGTATAATTTTACTTCTCTCAAATCATAGTTAATGTTATTCTCTAACCTCACTCTTGGCTGATCTACTGGAGAAGTACCCTCTAGTTTTTTTTTTTTTTTCTCCCCACAAGACGTTTTCATGTCCCTTTCAGCTCTCTTTCGTGAAACATCTTCCGCCCATCGCAATCTATGAGACTTAACTGTTTTTATTCCATGAAAATCATATAGCCAACTGTTATATACTACATTCATCTGTCTGTTCGTCTGTCGTTCGTCCATCTTTTCACTAAACTCTTTATTCTTACATCCTTGTAAATTGGAAGAATCGCTATTTTATAAGTTTTTAGTTCAATGTAGCTGCATATATGAAAATGATAAATTCCGGTAACTGAAAGTACATATGTTTTGGTAATTTTCTTCAGATCATATAACGTTCAGTTTAATTTATTTTTAACTATAGTATTATTATGTCATTTCGTCGTTACGATTCTGTTTTTTTTCTGCAAGTCTTTGATTATGATCTTTTCTTCTTTTCTGATTTTGTCTCTTTAACAGGTTAACCCTTAAATTGGCTAAACATAATTTCTTGTGGCAGTTATTTAAATATTTCGAACCGCAATGAAAATCAAATCTTGTAAAACTGTATGTTATTGCACATTATGGCTTAATTTGACACAAATTTAAATAATTTCTACTCATTCGTTTTATTATTGTTTTATAAACAATATTAAATAAATCAAATCAATGCATTTTATAGAATACATTGCCAATTGAAGGATTAATCAGAGAATTCGTTCAGATTTTATATTAATAATTGTATAAATAAAATTATCTTATTTATGTTTGTAATAAAACTTTATGATTGCTATTTCATAATTTATATCTACAATAAATTATGAATGGTAAAAGATTGTTTGTACGGTCAACGATACAAAATTATATAGATTATAATAGTCTGGAGGAAGATCAATGGATGGACAGAGAGGAATGGCGTTTGGTTTCCGGAAGACGGCGGCAGCTGTCATGATACCGGATGATGATGATGATGATGATGATATAATAGTCTTTTAAGGGTTACAAGATGAAAGGAAGATGAAAATGTTATTGAAATCTACAAACGACTCATTGTTTTACTTCCCTTCCAAAGGAAGCTATAGTACTTTTAATATCTTAACATATCAAAACCTCATAAACTTTATTAATCTTAATTTCAGTGAGTCGAGTATGATAATGTCTAGAAACCTGGACCGACTCAGAGTCTGTTATTTGTGCACAAGTCCTTAAGGACACCCAGTACTTACTTGAGTTTTAAAAAAATATATTTTTTTTTATTTTTGCTTCAAAAACCCCAGAAAGGTCTATTTTATCGATCTGTAATATTATATTGCCAATTTTGGAATTAAAACCCATAAACATTTATTTAAATTGCGTCTTTGTGTTCTGCTAATGTGAACTTTTTTTTTGTTTTTTGCATGTTCCCGTAACTTGTGTTTCTGTGTGTGTGTTTTTTTTTCATATCTTGGTACAATTTTCTGTGAAATTATGAAAGATAGGAGAATAATTTTTGGCATGGATATGTAGTTTAAAGAGGTCTATAATAATAAAGTAAATTTATCTTTGTGCTATTGAAAGTGTTTGAAATAAAAAAGTATGCAATTTTTTAACAAAAAAATGTGGCCTTTAATTTTTTTAAATAAATCACAATCCATATCTGAACACAAGCAAACCTTATTATTGCCAAGTGAGCTATGGACAATAACATACTAAATTTTGGAAACAATTGAATAAGTAGTTTTTGAGAAAATTGTACCAACACAATACTTTTAAAAAGTTGGATTATTTATTTACATTTTTATATTAAATTATCAATGAAAAACATGTTTAAAAGGTTAACCTGAGTGTCATTATGTTCAGGAAGACGTGTTTAATTAGTGACATAATTTTTATGCACATAACTTACGAATAACCTGAAAAAATGATGTTTGTATGTTACATGTTTTTAAACCAAATTCCAAGGAATTTAGAACCGGGTGCCCTTAAAGGGGATCTAGAATATCCTAGTTCACTAATTTATCACACAGGAACTATTATATTAGGAGAATGAAACTTTTATAGAACACGTATGTAAGTTCTTATTATAATTCAACGCTTATTTATTCGTAAATTCGTTATGTGCTCATATTTTTTTATCAACATGCATTATTGAATAATCTGAGAACAGTTCTATCTAACAGACTACAGCGTGCTCATAATGCGTGCATTCCATTTGTATTCAATCTCGGTAGTTATGACCACGCGTATCCTTCATTTTAGGCATTATCATGGCTACGTCTTACTGAAAGAACAACTCACCTGTTTTACTATTCCAAATTCTGCACAAGTTATTTATCAACGCGTTCTCAAAATTTAACTGCTCATCACAATTTAGAACAAAATAACAAGTTACATATTTGCTGTCTATACCTCAGCACAGAACATGTCTGTACTCCGAATTAAGATTCTATATCTATGACTAGAGCATGGAACTCACTTCTCAGTCAAATAAAGGAATGTCAATCACTATCATTATTTAAATCCAAATCAATTGATATCTCAATTTCTACATAATGAAAATTTAACTACATAACTATATTCAGCATTTTGTATATACCTATAAATATTCACCAAAGAAGCTTTATTTACTTTTTTATTTTATATTACTTTTTTTATTTCATGTTTTGTTAGTATTAGCTAATATTAAACCACATCCCCATTGTCTTTTGTTCATTTTAACAACATTTTTAAATTGTAATATGTAATTTTTGTATGATTTTATTTTCCACTGGTTGAGTGGAAGAGAAGGCCTTACGGCCTTAACTCTGCCAGTTTTAAAATAAAGCATCATCAGAACTAAGGAAAGGATTTTGAGGTGGGGCACATTTCCAAAAATATAGCTGTTTTCATACTAATACTTCAATATATGTATATAGGAGGATGAAATGAAGTGAAATAAACACAATTTGTTGCACCTTTCTGCACAATTTCGTGAGATTACTACAATTCACCCCCTTTTTTTCCATCTTCTTTTATGCTTCAGCACCTTATCTTCCACTCTTCTCTGCGTTTTTAAAAGATAGGACAAAAAAATGTATATTTTTTCTTCTTGAACAGTTTTTTTTAAATCTCAATCAGAAGTCAACAATATTAAATCTTAAAATATAACTTATGTAATTTATAATTTATACCCCTAATAAGAACAGTTAAGTCTCGTAGACTGCGATGAGCAGGACATATTGCACGTATGGGGAATGAAAGACGTACATGGAAGCTTCTTGTAGGAAAATCAGAGGGAATACGCCCAGTTGGTAGACCAAGAATGAGGTGGGAGAATAGCATTAACTATGATTTGAGGGAAGTAGATTATACAGGGAATGATTGGAAAGCATTAGCTCAGGATAGGGATGTATGGAGAGTTTATGTCCTCGCGGCCATGAACCTACGGGTTTGATAGTGCCAGTGAGTAAGTAATTAATTTATACCCCAGAAACAATGGCTGTGTAAAGTCAACAATAATAAATAATTTATATTTGTTCAATGCCACTAGTTTGTCTCATTTCGACATTGCTGGTATTCTCTTCTGGCATTTGAGTATTGTAACCCACTTTTGAGGTTGGGACGCCTGGAAAGCGGGGTTACGCTACCCCAATGATATGATGGGTAATGATGCGCCAGGAGGGGCCTTAATCCTAAATTTAATCTAATGAGGTGAATATGATATTGATGATAATGATGGCCAGATGATGTTCGGGAACTGTTTGGACTTTAAAGTTTCCTGACATTTGTCTTACAGGTGAGGAAAAACCCCGAAAAAAACCATCACCCAAGAAACATATCGCGACCAGGGATAGAACCCGGGCCCGCTGAGTGACAAGGCAGCACTACCTCGAGATCACAATGGTTAAAATATAATTTATGTTAACCACCAGGCGGGAAGTCAAATTTAAATTTCAACAGTGTTGCTGTAACAGTTTAAAATAAGTTCAGTTAGTACTGGCAACAATTTAACAGTTTTCTATCTATCGGCTTGTTGTTGCCTATGTTTTAGTAGTCTGAACCACAACGTATTTTTATTAGTATTGCAACTGGGTTTTCACAACTTTAACATGGCGAATGTTGTGACTTATGAATGATAAGTTGTATGCACTTTCAGAAGAATTTAAAACGCAGTTTATAG
Organism: Diploptera punctata; assembly: GCA_030220185.1. Lineage (NCBI taxonomy): Eukaryota > Metazoa > Arthropoda > Insecta > Blattodea > Blaberidae > Diploptera > Diploptera punctata. The sequence continues at coordinate 209,883 of JASPKZ010006459.1, read as the reverse complement.
AAACTGATGGCATCATTCTTCTATGTTCCATTTGCGAAGTAAATATTGCATTAAACTAAACTATGAATTACCGGACTCTATAAAGAAGAAAAATTGCATGCAAAATTATATGCATATTATATAAACTGACTTCATGTAACTGGTTTAAACCCTAATTCAATTGATTCAGCAGCACCATTTTTTTTGCACCTTTTTGTATGTATTTTCAGAACCTTTTTCCCCCCTTTTGCGACCAAAATTTGCACCTTAAAATCCTTTCCCTAATCATAATTATTATTATTATTATTATTATTATTATTATTATTATTATTATTATTATTATTATTATCGTTGTTGTTGTTGTTGTAGCTACTTTTGACATTACTTTATAGGTAAATTTAACAATAATTATTTATAAACGAAATCCCTTAATAATTTGTGGATGAGTATTTTGTCCTCTATAAATTTCAGCATATCTATTTACTATACCATGAGAAAACACAAACTTATTATCGGTCGGCTCTGGTGGACTAATGGTTGCCATCGTCTGCCCGGTTTTGAGGATTGCGGATTCAAAGTGGATACAGTCGGTGAGGTTTTAAGGGCATACCAATCCTGAGTACGTGTTCTTTCGAAAGCAAGTAAATCTGGAATCCCGTGTCATAGATTTATACCACGTAAATAAACCAAATTCCTGAAATAAGAGGTCTCTTGCAAAACTTTTAGACCTTGAGATAAAAATTAAAATTAAAAATGTACCTGTTGGCAGGTGCCGTCGTCCTCAACTTTGTTAAAATGATGAGTTTAAATATTTTTGGAGACCTTTCGGAAATCTTGATGCGTCTACAAAATCTTAGATACATCAACTAATAGCGCATACTCATCCTGCTGATGATGGAAGTTAACTTCCGAAAGGCCTCCAAACAATATTTTAAATAGATAATTTTAACAGAGTTGAGGACGACGGCACCTGCCAACAAGTACAATTTTTATTTTTATTTTTATTTTATGACTATTCACTGCAACGGAAGTTGATATGAATTTTATTAGTACTGACTTTCTAGACATGTTCACTCCAAGATTTGAACTCTAATGCCTTACAAGGGAACTGTCAACCATTGCATACCGAAACCTATCTTGAAATTTCTCCCAGAGAAGCGATGTAATGTACAAAGGCTGTGTCAAAAAAAAAAAAAATCTAATGCAGAATCCATGATGGCTGATGTATATCCCTGCATGGAATGAGGCGAGACACGGCGGGTAGTGAGGGTTTTCCAGGCTGGAAATACAAGAGTTGTATTACTTCCCTATAGTTTAAATGAGAGAATATACGCTTGGTTTTAATTTCTTGTAGTTAAAAAGGCAGATATATATATATATATATATATATATATATATATATATATATATATATATATATATACATTTTGACATGGCCTTTGTACATTACAAGCTTCTCTGGAAGACATTTCAAGGTATATTTCCGCATGCAATGGTTGATAGATCCTTGTTAGATGTTATTTTAACATTAACGATACAATGAATAATGGATTCCCTTAATATGTGTCATAATAAACTTTTTTTTTAATATTATTACTGTTATTATTACTATTATATTTTATTACTATTATTATTATTATTATTATTATTATTGGTAGTAGTAGTAGTAGTAGTAGTAGTTGTAGTAGTAGTAGTTGTTGTTGTTGTTGTTACAAAACAGTTATTCCTCCAGTTATAATATATGGATGCGAAACATGGTCTCTTACTTTAAGGGAGGAGATAATATTACGAGTACCGTATTTTGAGTATAAAGTTCTTAGAATTTTTTTTTGACCAAAGAGAGACGAATATATTGTTGATTGACGAAGACTACACTAACAGTGAGCTATATTTATGAGAAACCATATGTAATAAAAACTGTTGGGTCCCATAGACTGCTATGTGCAGGACATGTGACACGAATGGGCAATAAAAAAAGGAGCATGGAAACTTCTTGTAGGAAAATCAGAAGAAAAACGCCCAGTAGGTAGGCCAGAATAAGGGGAGAATAACATTAACCATGATTTGAGGAGGTGAATTATACAGGGAATGATTGGAATACATTAGTTCAGTTGGACCCACTTACTACCCCTGGGGATACATCAGGATAATTCCTCTACTCCCCAGCCAACTGCTTTTTACTCCCAATGTTTACTTCTAAACCACATTGGAACTTCATAAACTTAAAACCAACACCCGGAGGATGTGTTGGAGTTACCAATTTGGGTAAATTGGTGAGCTACATAGTAACGTCAGTTCGCTCAGTCCTGATGACCCCACAGTTGGTTCACGGGCTCCATGAGCCTGGGAGGGAGGACTGCTTTGCTTTGCTTGGGAGCATCGCAGATCCACCGACCGTTCCCCTGTTCTACCTCCAGGGACGCATCCTACAGCCGTTGTGAGACGGCTAGTGCTTTGGTTTCACCAAGCCCTGCAGCGTGAGACTTTAGTACATCCATGTGCTCATCTCCTGGCGACCACACAGTTGGTCCACGAGGCCGTAGCCATAGCCGGGAGGTTCTCCCAGTCAGGGCTGATCCGGGCCGTGCCCTGGTCTACCTCCCAGGGACGTGTCCTGACGCCGTTGTGGGTCAGCTTGGAACTCCCAATTCCTGCAGGAAAGTTTATAGTACGACAGGGCGCCAATCTCCTGCCGACCCCACTAATGGTCACGAGTCCATCGGACTTAGCCGGGAGGACTGATGACCAGATCCACCGACTTTCCCCCTGTGCACCACCCATGGACGCGTTCTGTTGCTGAAGTGAGTCCAGCCTAAGCATTAGTACGTCAGGTCGCTCAATTTCTGACGACTCACAGTTTGTCCTCGGGTCAGTAAGTTCGGCCCTGGATAGTTCAGAATAGGGATTACGGAGAGTTTATATCCGCGAGGCCATTAACCTCCGGGTTCGGTAGTGTCAGCGAGTTAGTAGTAATATTTTCGCCATCACTGACCTCGTCTTCATCACATGCGTAAAGGGAAATTTACGTTGTGGCAAAGATAAATTAGTGTTAATTTGTATTTTAAAATGTTTTCCATTAGTTCATTCCAAATGCTGCCGAAATCACAAAAGGAGTAATGTAAGCTAATAGGCGAAAGCGTGTAAGAATGCATTCTTGTACAATTATGTAGATGTGTCGGAAATGTATCCGTATGCGCACGCGCGTTGAGTCCTTGACACTGATCTTACAGCAACCTCGGCTCTTGGTAAATAACAAATAGAGGACGAGGTGCGGCTGTTTGTCCAGATACAAAGTGAAAGTATGTACCGTACATGTTCATCTCACCTGTCTCGTCTGCATGTGTCACGCATTATCCGTTATTCGCTTGTTCGTTTCTCTCAAGAACCCCCAGTATAATCCGGATTTCTTTCCGATTTTGTTATTATCACAATTCCATACATAACGTATTTGAAGATTGAATCTTCACCATTATCGCCATGGACTCTCGATTATTTCCGTTTATATTTCAAAACTATTTTTCCAAGCACCATTTCCAAAATAATTGAGCATCTGTTTAACTCCTTTGTACATCTCATTCCTATTTGCAGTTATTGTTTCTAGGTATTCGAATTCAAGCACTTCTTAAAATAATTTTCCTTGATTTGTCATGTCATTTACCATTTTATAATGTATTTCTAGTTTAATAATAAACAATAATAACAATTTTCACATATTGATTTATTAGTATTAAAGTTCAAAAGAACTTGTCTCGAAAGATCCAATTAATTTAATTTAATCAGGATACATATGAAAATCGTGCTAAGTAGATATATAGGAAAATTAGGAAGAACATTTTCAGAAACATATTAACACATCTTCCTTCTCTCTCTCTCTCTCTTTTTTTTTTTTTTTTCTTACCGCTGCGGTCTCGAGGTAGCGTGCTACCTTGTCACGCAGCGGGTTCGCTTTCAATCCCCGCTCGGGACAAGTTTCTTGGGTGAGGTTTTTGTCGGGCTTTTTCCTCACCTGTAAGACAAATGGCAGGATACTTTAAGGCCCAAACGGTCCCCGAACATCATCTGGCATCATTATCATCAATATCATATTCACCTCATTAGATTAAGTTTAGGTTTAAGACCTCTCCTGGCGCATCATTACCCATCTACCCATCGTCATCACCCATCATATCATTGGAACAGCGTAACCCCGCCTTCCAGGCGCCCCAACCTCAGAAGTGGGTTATAATATGCCAATGCCAGGAGAGAATACCTGAAATGTCGAATGACAAACTGGTGGCATTGAACAAACTTATTTTTTTTTACTTAGCAAAACATAATTAATTCACCAGTCTAGTCTGCACACCTGACAGGAATTCTTAACTCAAGCCGAGATATGCGGTCAACATTGAGTGGTTTCGCACGCGGAAATGGGAGTTTGTATTAGAAATAGTGCAAATTTTAATGACTTTTTTCTAAAGAAAGGAAAAATACTGTAAATATATTTGAGCGACATTACGCACGGGGCCTGTTATGCCATAAGTGCATAGTTCTATTCCACTAATAACTACATACATGGCTGCAGTCGTTACAACAACAACACCCACTACTAACTACATAAAAAGGTATACAACCTGTATATGTTTTAAGTCCACCACAGCACAATCACCGTGACACACAATTACATTCATACACAAAAAGTCCACATATATAGATATAGAAAATCTCCCTTTGTACAATAATAAACAAAATCTAGGGCTACAAAACATTCCACACACACATGCACGCACGTCCGTACGCATACCATTCTCCTGCAACACAGACTAATGCACATAGAAGACTATTCAAACTAAGACAACTTAATATATATAACATATTCCAATAAGATGTAATATAATCCCGTGCAGATCCGAAATAAATATATTCTTGTTCACATTAGTAATCTTTAACACTAATTATTATTATTATTCTTGTTATTAAGAGTAGTAGTATTAGTCGTAGTAGTATCATTATTATTATTATCATTATTATACTTATCATTATTATTATTATCCTTATCATTATTATTATTATTATTATTATTATTATTATTATTATTATTATTATTATTAATAAGTAGTAAAAGAAAAATTATATATCATATAATTGTTAAAAGCCTCATTACTTTATGGAGCAGAACTTCGGCCATTAACAACAAAAACAAATAAGTATCTTTTGGCAACGGAAATGGATTTTATACGAAGGGCAGCAAGAATTTCAAGGAGAGAAAAAATTAGGAACTCAGTTATAAGGGAAAAAATGGAGATTGAAGACATAATTTTAGATTATATTAAAACTCAGCAATTAAGATGGTACGGCCATGTCCAGCGAATGAAAGAGGATCGGTTACCAAAATGTGTTTTGGAATGGAAATCTCAGGGAAGACGAGGCAGAGGAAGACCTAAAACCTCCTGGAGTCAGGGAATGTATTTATACATGAAGGAGAAACATCTACAACCAGGAGATTGGATGGGACGACAGAATTGGCCATTATGAATCGGATGATGTCAAAGACATTAATCAACCGATGATTTACGAGTATCTAAATTGTATTATTATTATTATTATTATTATTATTATTATTATTATTATTATTATTAACATTTAAATGAGTCCCAATTTTGCCCTCCCTCAATTTACTTACTTGCCCAGAAACAGGCACGTTTTCATTTCGTGTTTGACTTCTCCTAAGAGATCCCAACACGCAATTCGTCTAGGAGCCGTCCTGAGAAATACCTCCGGCAGCAACTACAAAAAGTTGTTCTGCCTCTCTACAAAATGCTGTAATATGTTGTCGGTTTTCCCGCTCATTGAGGGGTTGATAAACTGTTCACGTGAATCTAACGAATTCATATGTGTATGTTAAATAAGTGTTATCTATCTGGCAATTGTTACATTTTTACGCTTGTACGAGTATTTCTATTGTTTCAACATGAGCTCATTGAAAGTAAGAATTTCAATAATTAACGGTAAGCTTTGTCCACCTTAGTTATGTTATGGGGGATGTCAACAACAATGCATGAATTGCTTAAGGTTGAGTCGGACGCTCTGTACATCCCTAAGTGGGGACAAAGGTGCTTCCCTGTCAGGAGTTACTTAACCAATGTAATTATAGTTCGAGAGACATTTCGTTCATTATATTATGAATATATCTTCAAAAAAGCGACCTTAGTATGAAAATCAAATTTTCAGTAGAAACAAAAACCTTCCTCCTTTTGACAGGTAATAGGCCTAAATGAATATTCATTTTACAGTATATTAATAAATTACAGGCCCTTACTTACTCACTGGCACTATCGAACCCGTAGGTTCATGGCCGCGCGGACATAAGCTCTCCATACACCCTATCCTGAGCTAATGCTTTCCAATCATTCCCTGTATAATCTACTTCCCTCAAATCGTAGTTAACGTTATTCTCCCACCTCATTCTTGTTCTACCAACTGGACGTTTTCTCTCTGGTTTTTCCTACAAGAAGCTTCCATGCATCTCTTTCATTCCCAATTCGTGCCACATGTCCTGCCCATCGCAATCTACGAGACTTAACTGTTCTTATTATAACTGGCTTCCTATAAAGACCATGTAGTTCATTGTTAAGTAGTCCTTCTCCATTCACCTGTCTGTTCATCTCTCTTTGGTCCAAACATTTTCCTAAGAACTTTATTCTCAAATACTCGTAATCTTCTTTCCTCCCTTAAAGTAACAGTCCATGTTTCGCATCCATATAATGTAACTGCTTGAATAATAGTTTTATATATTTTCAGTTTAACGTGTTTTCGAAAATAGTTGGGACGTCAAGAGTCTCTGTAATTCATAATAGCACGCATTTCCAGAATTGAACCTATGTTTAGTTTCTTTGTGCATCTCATTCCTATTTGTGATTGTTATTCCTAGAAATTTGAATTCAGCCATTTCCTCAAAATTTCCCTCACTTGCCATTAGCTGTTCATTTCCATTATATAATGTATTTATATGTGTGACCATATATTTAGTTTTATTGATATTTACTTCCAGTCCTAATTTCTTAGTGTTACTCAATAGTGTGTGAATGTTGGCCTTTAGTACCTCTTTGCTATCTCCCAATAGTACTACATCATCAGCATAAACTAACAGCTTATTAATATCATTGATTTGTAGACCTTCTTCATCCTCTAAAGATTTGATGGCATGGTCTAGTACAAAATTAAATAGAGGATATAGTGTTATCTCCTTGCTTCAACCCATTGCGGAATTTCAAAAGTATCCGAAAACTGTTTTCCTACACGCACGCACCCTACTCTTTGTGACATCTAGACACATTCGTATAAGTCTAACTAACTTTTTAGGAATTCCAAACTCCAGTAGGATACTATATAACTTCTCCCTCTTAATTGAATCGTATGCCCTTTTGAAGCCTACGTATAATTGATGTACAGTACCATTATATTAACATTTATTTTCTAAAATCTGTCTTAAACTAAAAATCTGATCTGTTGTAGACCTGTTTCTTCTAAATTCACATTGATGAATATTATTTTCCTTTATTATGTATCTTCATATCTTCAGTGATATCGGTGGCATGATTTTTGATATCTAAGTTATAGCAGAATGTTTTGTTTTCAGCTAACGTTTCTAACAGATAATTCAGTAGAACCAGTGGCGTAGCCAGCAGGCGGGCCTAGGCTCACAAAAATTTGAGCATGGAATTGGCTTCGCAGGACTTCTCCAAGATTTACCAATTATACTGATCTGTTGCATTACAATTGCAACCGCAAAAATGGCTTTATCTGCATTAAGATGAATAAAAACTTACACTAGGATAATCACATGAACCACAAAGTTTCGTGATGTTGCAATTCTATCTATCGAGAGGGGGAAATATTGGAATTTGTTGAAGAATTCATTGACAATGATTGACAGATTCATTGTTAGGAAATGTCGACGACTTCAGTTCACCTTATGAAATGTTTACATAGTTATCCATGATTGTTTATCGTAATTTTGCGTGTTATCAAATATGACTTCTAAGAATGGGAGTGGATGCAGCGACGTTACCAGAAGACGGTCAGTACTTTCTAACCCCGTAATATCTGAGCTTCCCAAAATAATCATTCTGGCTTAGTAATTGAGTAGAGCTATGGTTATAGAATATTAAAAAAAAAAACAAAAGCTAAATGGACATTTTTTGGTAACTTGGTAAACTTTGTAATCTTAATTTAAGTATTATAAAACTAGTGATAAAAAGAAAACATAATTGAAAGAATTAAGGGCAAGGAATTAAAATGGTTAACTAACTAACTCACTGGCAATATCGAACCCGGAGGTTCATGGCCGCGCGGACATAAGCTCTCAATACATCTAATGTTTACCAATCATCCACTGTATAATCTACTTCTCTCAAATCATAGTTAATGTTATTCTCCCACCTCATTCTTGGTCTACCAACTCAGCGTTTTCCCTCTGGTTTTCCTACAAGAAGCTTCCATGCACATCTTTCATTCCCCATTCGTGCCACATGTCCTGTCCATCGCAGTCTATGAGATTTAACTGTTTTCATTATATCTGGCTTCCTATAAAGACCATGTAGTTCCATGTTCCTAGGAACATGCCCCTGTGTTCGAGCCTTTGGCATGGGTTCCCTGAAGTAGTCCCCGCCCGGAGAACCGAATCGGGGACTATTTGACCTCCGGAAAATTTTACCCCAGTTGAACCCATGCCCGCATTTCTTGACGGTTGTATTTTTACGGTGAAAGATCGTCACTATTTCGACCAAGGTACTTTTTTCGTCTGGCTTATCACCTTCGACCATTCCAGCATGGATAACCCTATCGGCAGCAATGCTACCGCCGGCATAGCTCTCGGGACCATTTAAGCACGCAAGCCACTCCACCACGACAAGGTAAAGATACCATGGATGGTTAGGACATATTTTAGAAGAATGGGAGATGAGCGATGGCCGAAATTACTATATCAATGGCAACCAACCAGAAAGAAGAAAAGATGGAGACCAAAGTTAACATTTGAAGGAAAACTTGAGGATAGTAATGCAAGCAAGAAAGGCTAAACATTGGAGATGCACAAGATCGTAGATTTTGGAGGTTTGGCACGGGAAGACGGCAGCAGCTGTAAAAACCAAAGGTAGAGAAGATAGAGATGTTGTCAATGTTCTCATTGTAACTGGGACAAAACTTAAAACACCTGCGACAATTAATTCACGTGGGGTGTAAAGTTTAGATTACACTTTCCAGTGCGCCAGCTAAGTCAAACGGTAAGGTTGGGCGATGACTTTTTTTCATTTTGGCCATCAATAGGGCGGTGACTTCTATATGTCAACGCGATAATACAGAACAAGTTTTGCCATACCATGTAGTGCAACAATCACCAATTGAGTGTAGCTCGTAATAATATAGAAATTCAATTTATTTTTTTTAACCCGCCATTGCCGGTTCCAAGTCCGGCTGATAGTACCTTGTAAGGGTCCCTAGTCAGGGTTACGGTGAAGACCACAACGGCGGATGCAGCAGAGTAAGAGACCTACGGTATGGTGCAGACGGCGGATGAGGCAATAAAGTTGGATCAGACTCTTAGCTGCAGTGAAAGCAACTGATCTATGGTGGAGTCCAGAAAAATTTTCTGTTCCTCCAGGTTTGGGATTGATGCTATGGGCCAGCTCCTCACACATTGTAAAAAAAAACTTAATGCTAAAAAACCAAAATATATAGCCTCGGAAATGAAACACATACATGAAGAAGAGAAATAAGACAAGCGGATGCGCAAGACGGGAAGTGTGGAAGAAAAAAATGTATATTTTGGTTGAGGATACCTATGTATATAACAGAAACAATACTGAAATAATGAAATAAATGTTTTTTATTATGATTGTTTCTGGTGAAAGCTCTTCTTACTGTATGTAGATTAGCCTTTATTTTATTCACATATAGAACACTCTGAAATAAGTTATGTTTTTCATAGCGAAGAATATATTGAAATAATAAAAAGAGGGTACTGTAATATAATTTCATGCCTCTTAGCTCCAAATGTGTATTTAAGAATCTTTTGTAGTAAACTTTTAATCTATGTTCCGTTTCTGAATGTGACGGTCCAATTTTAGTGACGATACAAAGAACCGGCAGTGTAACAGATCAATGAACATGAAATTTGCTTCTGGCAATATTATAATCTTAATTATAGAAAAATACTGTAGGAAGTATTCTGAAAAAAAAATCAACATACAGTTAGGAGTTAGCCCTATAAACATGGACCTATATAACAGTCTTCTCTTATTGAGTGTTGCAACTCATGTCAAACCTTGTCGTGCTTACAGGATATATTTAATTAAACTTGTACAATATGTTGTAATGATAACACTTTTACTACTAATAAAAATTACTTACAGAATTGTAACTTTAATCCATCCGTACATAACAATCTTCACTTGAACAACGATGAAATATTGAGTTACACTAAACTATGCAGAAAACATAGACAACGGCCTCACAATATTAAACAAAGAGAGAAATCCAGCAAAGATAAATATACTGGAGGAGATGGATATTTAAAAAGAGACGCATGATTTTAAAGAACGAACCCAATGTAGGCCTATACAACCCTCTCTGTGGGATAATCAGTGGTCAAACAACCTTTGCTGAAGATGGAACTGGTTCCGAAAAACCTACAGCATTTAAAAATAATAATAAAATTGAGGTAAATCTTATAAGTATTCGATTTTATATTTTTATATTATAATTTTATACTGTTAACTATAGTGTAGACGTTATGTTTCTTCTTCTTCTTCCTCCTCTTCTTCTTCTTCTTAACTTCCTGTTTAAGGCATAAGTTGCCTGTTCCGTCTTCATAATACATCTAAGACCATCTCTTCCGAGGACGTCCGACATCTCTTCTTCCTCTCGGAAAATAATGAAAGATTTTATTTGGTAATCTTCTTTCTTCCATTCTTTCTACATGTTTTTTTCACTGAATCTTGTTGTTAAATATGACGTTATGGTTTATAGCTCATATTGTTTATATTAGAATTGATAGTTTTTAGTGGTTATTGATTAAAAATTATGTTTTCTTGTTTTCGTGTTTACAATACATAGACCTAAGTCATTATGAATCGCCGTTGAGGTTAAGATACAAAATATTAGGTTTATATGGACTAATTTTTTGTCAATATCATGTTCAATTGAAGTCATGCGAGGTTATTATTTCAAACTATTTTCATTTTTTGGCATAAGTTTCAATAAACTTCACTCCAGGCGAAAATGGTTCACACATTTTAGCTTTGATTACCGAAGACCGATTACACGTATGGTCGAGAGTAGAAACGAATCATAGACAAAGTTACTAGTCAACATGCTATTATATTATTATTATTATTATTATTATTATTAATATTATTATTATTATTATTATTATTATTATTAATTTCACATTTAATTTTATTCACTTTCAACTTGCCCGCCCCCTCAAAAAATTGGAGCCTGTGTATATGCATATATTGCAACAACACAGTTGATAAAAACGGTCGTATCTGATTATTCTTCTTAATTTAATCCCTTGGATTTGTATTAAGACGGCATTTAATTGACATGGTATGTGCAATCCCCAGCAGTGACGTATAGTGTGTGAATACGCCTTTAATCCCTACAAGCAGATCCTGAAAGAATGAAAGTGTTAAAAAAATCTGGTACTCATGAATATCCGGAGTTGAGTCACGTCCTTTTTTTTTTTCTCTCGGAAGCTGGAAACTACATAAAACCACATTAAGTTACAAAACTTAACGTTATATTGAAACAAAAAAAATGTAATTTTAATTGCTATAGTTTCTGTCTGAGCAGATGACATAGAGTTTGAGTGTTAATGAAAAACTGTCAGATTTAGAGAAAGTCGAGATGCAATGACACTTCCATACAAAGTGTCGGCACTTTCTTTCCATACATGCGTACATATAGAGATATTTGTTTTCCTTCATCGTAAAGAATAGAACAAAAACATCCTTTGCATTTTAATAGCAATACTCCTTTATAACCCTCACATTCTTTTGTTATGCGTCAGATAATTATTTAGTATGCAAAAAGTAAGTCTCTGTATATTAGAAGACTGGATTATATTATTAATTCGGTGTTTTACCGAAAGAGGCATCTCTAAACTTCTTGTTTACGATTACCTTCAAAAAGATCGCAAGTCTTTTCATACAAAAAGTCGTGATACATTTTATAAAGTAACTAATCCTGCTTCTACCTCAAATGTATACCTTTGTAATTTTCTGCTGCTTCCTTTTCATCTTTTTTCTTCCTTCTCCTCTTGATGGTAGACCTACAGCTTACTTTCCAATGTCCATACTGTTTCTACAAAATTGATAATTCATCAGATATTTCAAAACTCCGAATTTCAAGCTTCAGTGTGTTGTTACGGACACAATCATGTTTATTTTTACATTTCAGTTTGAATTTATTCTAACATTTAACGGAAGATTTATTTGCCTCCAATTTCGTCATTTTTTTTAAATTATCTTCTGAAGTTGATCTCTTAGAAATCCAACAATTTCAATATAAAGTAATTACTTTATTTTTTTTTTTCGTCCAACACCACCATGCTATCTTACTATATTTCTGGTTTCTCTCGAGGCATTGGCGGAATGTAATCAATTTCTGAGGTTGAGGCGCCTGGTAGGAAGTATTACATTACACCTATGAAATGATGTGTGGTGAACGATATTGAAGATCAGGAGACTCCTTAAACCTAAAATTAACCTAAAATCCAACAATAGGCGACTACAGGAATAATTCCCTTAAAGTAAAATTCTCCTGGTTTGACCGAAAATCGAACCCTGGACTTCATGAACTGTTGTCAAAATCAACGCCTTTAAAGGTCGTTATGAAGCACCGTTGAGTTATTGTATAAAATGTTAAAATGAAAAATATGCACTACCTTAGATCCCAACTAATTAAAATACCTTGTAGGACTTCCGGAACATGTTCCGCTGTTAAAAAATACCGAAAGACTTTACAACATGTTGACGCGAACAATTTTTCTAAGTTCCAGTCATACACCATGCGCATGCACCAACAAACCCGAAGCGGTTTACACTATGGAATAACGGAATGTAGCCAACATATACACGATATTTAACGAACCTAAAAGCTAACCTAACGCAATTTAAGCACTCTAACCTGTGAAAAAATGCAACGCCCAAAAATAAATAGTAATTTCTGAAATTCTGAAGTATATGTGTACAGTTAATTAGTAATACACAGTGTTGACTACACTGGAACACGTCTTCATTGTTGCATAGAATATTCGTTAAAATCAATATGGCTGCCACGGTCTTTATGCAACGTATGTCGTTTTAAATACTATAGAAAAATATATTGGAATAATCCTTAGAAAAAATGTAAAAATCATTGTAAATGGTGGAAATAATTTGAAAAACGAAACCCTAAGAATAAACTTTGACAGGAGTTTATGAAGCAGTATAAAGTCGCGTCACAGGTTGGGTTAGCCAAAAATGCTTCTTAACAGCTGATAATGGAATATGTTCCGTAAGTCCTACTAGATTTTTTAATTGAAATTCTAATTAGTTAGAGATCTCAGATACACGTTTTATTATATTAATCTTTCATGCAGAACGAAAATATGACCATAAGAGATTGGTATTTTTTTTATTTATTTATTTGCTTTCCACTAACATATCCTATTGTCCACAAAAATAATTAGCTATAAGATTAATCATCATCATCTTCATTCATGGATTAGGTCTGTTGACCCGTTCCGACTTCAGCCCATCTCTTTCTAGGTCTGCCCACATCTCGGTGCCTTTAGGTTTGTATTTTGTTATTTGTTTTGGATAAATATAAGATTAATATATAAATATAGATTAATATATAAATATATTTTAATTATTGTTTATCAAAAGACTTGTTTAACTATTGTTTATCAAGATGACTTGCCTAATCTTTCCAGAATAAATAAAAATAATGATTTAGGTGTAAGCTGCATCATGCTATACTACCTGTAAGGGTTGAATTAAGCCTAAAAATGCCTATTTTACCCATTGGTATCTATTTTTTTTATTCTGAGCTAAAACTGTCTTTTTTAATGCAAGTGTCCAAAAAAATACTTTTTTTTCATTGTATGATATGCTTAATTTGCGTTTGTGAGCCTAAAATAACCTATTTTTTTACAACCTGTGACGCGACTTTTTTAATTCCTTCATAAACTTTATTCTAGGGTTTCTTTTTTAAAATTATTACCCACCATTTACAATGATTTTTATATATTTTTTCTAATGATTATTTCAATAATTTGTTCTGATATTTAACTACATAAGATGCGGAAACTGTATTGATTTTAACGAATATTCTATACAGCAACGAAGACGTGTTTCAGTGTAGTCAACATAGAGTATGTACTAATTAAACTGTACACATATACTTCAGAATTCCAGAACTTGCTATTTATTTTTGGGTGTTGCATCCTTTCGCAGGTTAGAGTGCTTAAATATCGTTATATTAGCTTTTAGGTTGGTCCACAGGTTAGAGTACTTAAATTGCGTTAGGTTAGCTTTTAGGTTCGTTAAATATTGTGTATATGTTGGCTGCATCCCGTCATTCCATAGTATAAACCTCTTCGCGTTTGTTGGCGATTGCGCAAGGTGTATGATTAGAACTTAGAAAAAATGTTCCCGTCATTTGTTGTAAAGAATCTCCATAACCTTAAGCTCAAATATATTCTACATAATTCATCCGAATTGGGGTTTACCGTGTCTCCTGAGAACGATGAAATTTTATCAGAAATAGAAATAATGTAAAAATATGAGTTGATAGAGATGTTATGGAAAATTATGGAAATACATGACTACCCCGCAAAATTAATGTATATGATAAAAAGTTTGTATGCAAAATCTCAAATTATAATAAATATAGGCACATCAAAGACCGAAGATGTAAGACAAGGGTGTAGTTTATCACCTACTCTTTTTAATCTGTATATTAATGACATCATCCAAAATTGGAAAAGTATTGTTAATATAGGTATAAGAATGGACCGTTTTAAAATATTAAATGTTTTAATGTATGCTGACGATGTAGTTATTATTCAAGAAAATGAAAATAATTTGCAGTACTCTTTACATCAATTAAATCAGTTATGCCAAGAATATAATTTTAAAATATCTAAAGAAAAAACAAAAATAATGGCATTTTGGGAAATGAACATATAATAGACAACAAACCTCTGGAACAAGTAACAGATTTTAATTATTGGGTTATTTTACTATAAACACAAAAACTGAAAGAGACATAAATATGAAACGGTCGAAATTTCAAATGATATGCGGAACTATAGATAAAATATTAAAGAACAAATCAAGAAGAGATACTAGATTGAAGTTTTATAAAACATTGGCAGTTCCTGCATTACTTTATGGGAGTGAAACTTGGGTAATGACCAAAAAATTACAAAGTAGATACAAAGCGCAGAAATGAACTTCCTTAGAAGAACAAAAGGCTGTACAAGATTGGATCGGATAAAGAATGAAGATATAAGAACGGAGTTAAATATATATCCATTGAATGAGAAAATCAAAGAATATATATAAATATAAATAAAATAAATAAAGCCTGATATGTCCCTTTAGGGCAAAGGCCTCCCTGTACAGGGGTTAAGCTCTATTTGAGAGTGTCACTCGGTGAGCTACTCCGTGGTGAGAAGTTGACTTGGGTGTAGCACTTGGTTTGTATACACTGTCTGTTCTGTGATTAGTTAATACACAGTTGGCTCTCCATCGTTCTCCAGCTTTTCCTGCATCTGGCGACTCTGGACCATTGCGCCCCGGCTCGTTCTTTGAAGATGTCAGCCCATCGTCGTCTTGGTCTTCCGCGCTGTCTCTTGCCTGTGTACGGGTCCCACATGGTTGTTTTTATTGTCCACCTGTCGTCCTGTATTCTTGCGATGTGGCCTCCCCAGTTCCATTTTTTCCTGATGGCTTGTTGTGCGGGATCAGTTGTTGAGGATATCGCTTGAAGTGTTGTATTCGAGATTCTGTCCTTCAGAGTTATGCCTAAGATTTACCTCTCCATTTTCCTTTGGCATACTTGGAGTGTGTACTTTAGTTTGGCAGTAAGATTCCAAGTTTGGCAGCCATATAACAGTGTTGGAAGAACACAGGTTTGTAGTGTTTCCATTTTGAGTTTCCGGTTGAGTGACTTGTCCAGCAGTATAAATTTCAGTGACCAGAACGCCTTCAGGCGAGAGCTATTCTTCTGCTTATTTCCTTCTCTACTTTCTGATGGAAGGAGAGTAGTTGTCCTAAGTATATGTACTCGCTTACATATTGAAGATCCATTCCATCGACTTTGATTGGGTTTTCCGGACCATTAGACATAATTTGTGTCTTGCTTTTGTTCATCGAAAAGGCCTGCAATTTTGCTAGTTTCTGAGAGCTCTTGTAGCATTGATTGGAGTTGTTTAGGGGATCTGGCGAACAATACCACGTCGTCAGCGAATCTTAAGTTGGATAGCCTGCTCCCGTTTATATTTACTCCGTATTTCGTGTTCCAGTTTAGTTTTCGAAATATGTCTTCAAGCACGCATGTAAAAAGTTTAGGAGAAATTGGGTCGCCTTGTTCGTACTCCTCTTTTGAGACTGAATGGTTGTCCCACAATTTCTGTCTTCACCTTGGCATAGCTTTGGCTGTAGATCTTATCCAGAACGCGGATGTACTTGTGTTCGATTCCTTGGGTGTGTAATGCCTGGAGGACACTTGAATGTTCTACTGAGTCGAATGCCTTGTTGTAGTCGACGAATGCTAGATATAATGTATGGTGGTATTCAACTGTCTTTTCTATTATTTGGTTAATTGCTTGGAGATGGTCTGTTGTACTAAAGCCTGAGCGGAATCCGGCTTGTTCTGTTGGCTGGTTTTCGTCCAGGACTTTTGTTAGTCTTCTTGTTAGCACGTTTGAAAATAGTTTGTATAGATTGGACATCAGGCTTATGGGTCGGTAATTATTCATGTCATCTTTTGTGCCTTTCTTGTGGAGAAGAATGATGGTGTATGATTTCCATTGCTCGGGTATCTCTTCTGTCTGCAGAATTTTGTTTAAAGATGTTTGTGAGTGATGGTAGTATTTGATCTGAAGCCAGTTTTAGCAATTCGTTGTATATTCCATCCTCTCCGGGTGTTTTGCCATTTTTCATTTCATCTATTGCAGTTCTAATTTCGCTGGCCAGTACTGGGGGAAAGGTGTCGGCGTGGTTTTCGAGTTTAGCATCGAATATGCCTATGTGATTTGTTGCCTGGGTTGTTAGGGAGCTTGTGTATAGGGATTTATAGAAATCTGTGGCTGACTGGATTATATCTGTTCTTAATGTGTTGCGGCCTCCTGTTTGGTTCTTAATTCCTAGCATCCATTCAAAGAATATAGATAGAAATAATTTACACATGTAGAAAGAATGAATGTAACAAGATTACCAAGAGCAGCATTCAACTATAAGCCAAAAGGTTCAAGCAATGTAGGAAGGCCAGCGAAAAGATGGACAGAACAACTTTGAGGCGGAACAGGCAATTTCTGCCTAGCCTGTGAAGTTAATAATAAGAAGAAGATGAAGAAGAAGAAGTAGAAACATGAGAATAATTTTATTTTCTGATCAATATATATATTTAGTATACCTTTGTTAATTATCTTTATTTCCTTAAATTTTATGTAAATTTTGCTGTTAACGATAATGATATGAGGTATTTTAAAAGTCTAAAGATATAGGTATATTTTAGAACCTATATTACAGTTTTAAAGCCCTATTTTAAATGTCCAATTCTGTATTTTAGAGCCTAAAAATCCAAGGTCGAATTATAAGGAATAATCTCTACACTCTGTTCGCGATCGAACTCGCACTTTTCAATTGTCACCATAATTTCTTCTAAAGTTACACAACATTGGAAAATTGGGATCATTTTTTAAAAATATAATTAAACATCTTCATGTGACCAAAGCAGAGTTTGTAAATATGAACACATGTGAAAGAACCAGTTAAGTCACTTTATTGTCGAAATGGAGTTTGAGGTGATTACATTCTTCATGGGAAGCCTATTATTCAGATTGTGAAACGGTGAAAGATACAATTTAGTCATGTGTTTATTTACATCCACATTTTGGTATACAGGTAAGGAAATGTGGATGTTGTATAATTAAAAGTACGTTCGTATGTTCTCTGTGTTTCAAGGAAATTGGCATTTTCCCTCTACCTATCATATAATTTTATCCTAGAAGCCAACCTTATAAATACTCAATTATCCTCATAAACTTAATCTAATAAGAGAACTTTGAATTGGAATAGCTGACAGCGGACTCACTGCTAAGTTAGTTTGGGAAATAAGTATTCGAATACCCCGAAGGACCAAGATTAGCATAATTTAAGTGAAAGCACGTTACTGAATGGATAAAGGGAACACCCACCTGCAACTGATTAGGAGCATGGTATTCTGAGGAATGCATTTTTCCGCCCGAACGACATAGAGAAAGTGGAATTATATGAAAGATAGGATGGAGAGCTTTAGTTGAATGCACAGAGAGTTTAATTATAGAATTCTGAATAACAAAATAAAAATTACGATATTGTTCACATAGTAATCGTAGTGCTAACCTGCTGGCTAAACATCGGGAAATGTATGAAAATACATAAAACTTAGGGTTTACGCGTTTTCGCATACTTGGCACTGCCCAATACGCTACAGCGAAAGTTAAACTGAACGTCCCACATCTCATCCTCCGACCCTCAAACATAGCGAGAAAGTGGCTCGTGACATACCAGTCTTGAAAAACCATGAACTCAGCAATTTTCTCATCAATGAAGATAGTTTTGTGCTATGTCCAAATAATATATTTTTTTGTGATCTACAAAAATCTTAAACTTGTGTATCATCATCCTAAACCTTGACAGATCAATCTTCACTAAAAATTTCTCTTCATGATTATATTCTTAATCTTCTTCTCTCGACATTTAGTGGTTCTTAAATAACTCAGTTTACCAAATAATATAAAAATCTTAATATGTCTACTTAGATAAAAATTCAGAACAAATATAATTTTTTTCCAAGTAAAATATCTACAATCTGATAAATATGTCGTCTCGATGGACGCATGGCTAGCGCACGGTTGACCCAACTGGGATCTCAGATTGGAATCCTGAAGGTCGCGGAGGGATATTGATGGTGGGTACAGAAGAATTTTCTGGATTTTCTCGGGGTTCTCCTATTCCCAGAATCGTGTCCCACCAACACTATTCACTCCTCTTCCCTCCCCCATCATTTTATTTAAACTTAATTGATTTTTATTTCATGTTACATTTCATCTCATATCATGTTAGGTAAAAAAATAACCTGATTTAACAAAATGTGTGTTATTACTATTATCTAATGGACACACTCATGTATTTCCTCATGACTCCGAACCTGTGTATCAATTTAGGGCAGTTCAGGGAAAAAGGGAGCGAAGTAACCCCTCCTCAAGGTCTTGGGCTCAGCTCAAATAACAGGTAGTATGAGTCGTTTCTGAATGTTTGTTGTCGAAGAGGAACAATATAACAGACTACATATCACCGTAGAGTAGATTTCACCCCCTTCATTCCATAAAGTAAAAATGGGTAACAATGAACCTAAATTTTAGTTGTCGTGTTAGGGTCTTAAAACCCGAACTCATCTCTACTAATCTAATATATATATATATATATATATATATATATATATATGATATGAAAAGAAAAAAGAATGCTTGAGTCGGGATTTGAACTCGAGTCTCTAAAATATATATATATATATATATATATATATGCAAACAACGTATACATTGAATATAGGACATTATGTACAAAAATGTGTCGTTGGTACGGGCTTTAAAAAGTATTAATAAAGGAATACCACTAAAAGAGGCATTGATAATCAATGTATAAATAATCATTTGAAACCTCCTCAAGTCGAAAGAGGTCAAGATGATGATGATGTGGTTGATGACATTTCTTATTAAAACAGCTATAATATAAAATAGTAAACAATGGTCCTTGTTGATGAACGTATTCCTTCAGAGAGATATGAGCTACTTAATAAAATTAAAATATTATACATACATATTATCTCTATGAAAAAATGCAAGAAATGTCTACTGTGAATTCGATGGAATAAGAAATATGAGAAAGAGCTCCATGAGGAAGCTGTGATGAACAAAGAAATCTAGAGAAGGATATTATGTACTTTGAGGCTCTTTTCAAAGTAATTATTCGTGTATTATATTCACGTATTCATTTATTAAACGAAACCACAGTTATACTGAAAATATCTATAAAAAATTTAATAAAGGCGACCTAATTGACAAATTCATTTGGTTACACGTACTATCTGAAAAAGGATCAATAGTCGCATAGGATTATTAGAGGAGAAAATTCTCTTCTGACAAATGTCCTGATCTTTACATTCACAATATAATATATTAATGTCATATTGGCACTATTACAGTTCACTATTAAGTAGTAACATGTTTTCGATTGTCATTCTTTATCTGTAGTGTTAACACTAAGAATTGCTCTATTAACTAAACCCTGTTCTACATCACACGAACTCATAGAGACATTCACAAAAACTATCAACTGATTTATATCTACAGTTTTCCAAAACACAATTTTCATTGTGTTTCCTAAAACCCTATTCTTTAAAAAATAATAGTAATAATAATAGCCTAATGTTTTATTTATCCTGGCATAGTTAAGGCCGTAAGGCCTTCTCTTCCATTCAACCAGCACAAATTACAAATAAATGTTCACAGTGTAGATTATATACACTATACTAATCATAAAGAGTTAAAATATATTAAAAGTTGCAATAAAAATGTCATGTACAAACAACATTTTATACGATAAATATAATAATAATAATAATAATAATAATAATAATAATAATAATAGTATAAATATGATAAATTAAACGAGAAACTCTATATCGCACCCCGAGAATAATAAGGCCGTAACTAAAAAAAAATACGGTAGCAAGTTAAGGCACGTTTTAAAAACAGCAACCTCGACTTCATCTAGTAAAACAAGATCATATTAAATAAATCACTATATTCTACTTTTTACAGTAATAAAATAGCACGTCTAAAAAAATCGAAGTGCTGTGTAGGAAACCTGATTTTTATAATATATTTATTACTCTGAAGTACGATAAGTTGCTCTCCTGAAAAATTGGTGTTTCTTAGTTACGGCCTTATTACTCTTAGAGTTGCGATATTTCGGTCACGTGGATTAAGTAAATTGATTATTTCATGGCAGATTATGTGAGTGTGTTGCCAATAACGTGTCTTCTTCGCCAGACGAAGATGCCCAGTTGAGCACCTTGCTACACATCAATGTATAATTCTCTCCTTACTCCCTTAGATACGATGGAATATTTATTTCGGATTTATGTTCTAGAGAAAAATATCATTTTTATCTTCATAACAGTGAAAGCCCCATGTTTTTAGGTGCTATAGTTCCCGAGGAATCATAATATTTTAAATTAAAAACAAGCTATTTCAGTATGTGTAGGTTATTGCATTTTATACCTGCCTCGTTCGTCTAGGGGTTACGTTCTAGTCCCAAAGGTCGCCGGTTATAATATGGCCAGGGTCGATGGACTTTTTATGATGGAAAAATCTAAAGGACGAGTCCTCCGGGAGAGACTTCAACCCGTGGGTATCGAATCTGAAGACTTCCAGGTCCATAAGTACTACAATCTAAATTACAGCCTCTGAGCAAAATGTAATTGGCATTTCCCATTCGTGTAAGACTTTAGTGCCTACTATAGCTTGGAATTAAACAAAATGCAGTCGTGCTGCGCATTCGCTGGAATTCAATGACGTAATCTTTCTGTACCAGCCAGTTTGAGCGGAGTTTCCCCATGAGCATATGATTTAGTTAACATTGCAAAGGGTTCAATTACATCAGCATTATTGTTATTGGTTATTTTACATTATTAAGTAACAGCGTTTTGCTGGCGATACTAGCTCCATTACAAATGATATGGGTTTTGACACTGACCAGTTGAAAATGAGGGCAGAGGAGAATACCGATCTGGGTAGTGAGAGATGCGCTGACAATGCACTACATTTTGTTCGCTGCCAAGCTATAGATATTCTTTCAGGTGATGTGGTAACCACATGTCATTCGTTGACATCTGTAGGAAAACAAGCGTAATTAAATTAGCTTATTTAGTAACTCCCGATAGGGAGCACTCTTGTCCTCATGTGGTGATGTACGGGCATAAAATAGAAATTTATATTATACAATATATGAGTGCTAGATGAAGAAAGTATCTTATAAATTTGCTATATTTATATATATTTTTTCAAATATATGTATAAGCAGTCCACCGCTGTGGTCTCGAGGTAGCGTGCTGCCTTGTCGCTCAGCGGGCCCGGGTTCGATTCACGGTTGGGACAGGCTCCTAGGTGAGGTTTTTTCGGGATTTTTCCTCACCTGTAAGACTAAATTTCAGGACGCTTAGGGCCAACGGTCCCCGAAAATCATCCGGCCATCATTATCATCATCATCATTATTCACCGGTGTGGAAAGCAACCACACCTGCAATTCCCTAGTAAAGCTGCAAAGCATAGCATTAAAATGCTATGATTGCAGTGAAAGACCTGCCCTCGAGCAGAATTACTACGGATACGGATTTGTGTAAGCCTACTCTGTATGTTAGTGCGGTAAATTTAATTAATAATGATGACCAATTTGTTAGGATCATTTCTGGTTCTTGTGGCAATTCATTCATACAGCCTCCTGTGTAAATCTAAATAAATCCCTATCGGCAATAATAATCAGATGAAATTATAACATCATTAAATAAAGCAGTTACTGGACTTAGGTCATATTTATATTCAAATTGATCAGGGAAGAGAGTGGAACCTGATTATGTAGGAGCAAAGGCCGTATAAAATGATCCAAAGAAGTCAGCATCAATGTAATTAAATTATTAGTTATTAGAGAGGATTGACAACTCAGGTAATGTAAACCTTTCTTTTGTGAAGACGGAAGTGGCTGACACACGATAATAACTTACTAATGACAATAATCCTTTGCTCGACAGATTGAGTAGAGATATCTTCTAAGCCTCCAGTTAACTGATTTAGCGTGATAACCATAACCCATTAGCTAATGTACAAGCGGGGGTTTTACCCTGACACAAAAATACGTTAGCAAAAAAGTGTGGGAACATGGCAAGTTTCTAGCGTCGGAAGCCTAGGAAAAAACCCAAGCCTAAGAAGAAAAACCCAAGCCTAGCTAATGTTTGTGACCCGACTGTACGTGAAGCCAGCACGGGGAAAAAAGGTCCAACCTCTGAAGGCGTAAATCGCCAATAATAAATTTGTAACACCCCCGGGATCAAAATAGGAGGGCGCATTAACCAATTATATGTTTCGTTATATGTGCCTAAGCACAGGCCTTAGGTCCACTAGATCGAGGTAGTGGGAGTAACTAATTTACCTATAGGCGAGAGAGGCTTCTCCTCGTCACTTACTTCTCGTGTATAATTTCACCAAGTCACTTACTTCTCGTGTATAATTTCACCAAGTCACTTACTTCTCGTGTATAATTTCACCAAGTCACTTACTTCTCGTGTATAATTTCATCAAGTCACTTCAAAACACTTCGTCAAAACAGTTAAATAAATTCACTTCGTATAGACGATCACTTGCAGTGTATAAAAGTTAAGAATAAACTACATTTACCAGAACTTCTTTGCACATTAATTCTGCCGACGAAGTCCTCGTGGAATCCCGAGATAAGAACCTCAACTCTACCGAATACCAACCCAAGCAACCTAAGTTCTCACATATGGAGAACTCCTTCAGTATTCCTAGTGTCACTAAATCCAATCTTTACCTCTTTGCCCAACAATAACCCCTTCTCCATATTGGCTCCCTAACGTGCGGGCAGAATAGGTCGTAAAGTAACACACGAATAGAAATCAACGGCAGAACGACTAAGTCCCACGACCACGAGGCAACCAGGACAGAGAAGATGATGGCAACAAGCAGACAGACAGCAACTGAAGGAAGGAAGAGCAGTAAGTGACACAACAACAGAATAAGCATTTTTTTTACTTTTTACCTATATAAGAAATCAAAATATTACAGTGATTTAACGGAGAATATATCTGTGTGTATTTATGTTGTTAAGAAGTAGGAATAGAAAGAGGCAGGCAAATAAAGATAAAAAAATTGATAGGAAACACGAAGAGATTAGGGAGAAGGCTTGTGGGCAACTGATTGAAGGAGAGAACGAAATCGCAAGGATGGGAGAGGATAACGAAGATGGCAGAGAGAACTTAGAGCAGAGCACAGGGGAAAATAGTGAAAGCAACGCAGGAGCAGAAGCTAGAGGGGAAGTAGAGGACAAGGGAAATCCAAGCACCGACACCATGAAATACATGGAAATGCTAATGTCGAGAATAGAAGAGACGATAGGTAGAAATAGGAAAATGGATTTAGAGGCAATGCAGAGGAATATGAAACGGGAACTTGAAACTTGGAGAGGACAGATGGAGATAAGCAGGAAAAGGATGTATTTACGTTGAAAGAAACATTAAGGGATGAGATGAGAAAAGATAGAGAGATGCTAGAAGCGAAAATAAATGAATCGTCAGCGTGTGTAGAACTAAAGATAAATAAAATGGAACAAAAACTTATTAAAGACTCAGAGAAAACAGAAAACAGGGTAATAAGTCAAATGAGAACAGAGATGAACACTAGTATAATAACGTTACAAACTAACTTAGGGGAGAAACAGGAGGAATTACAAGGGGAAATAAACGAGTCGACAAGAATGTGCTCTGTAGTGTAGAGAACTCGGACAAAAGGGTAAATTATATGTGTCTATTTGTACAAAAGCCAGCCCACGAACAAGAAACACTAAAGCCCCAAGTAGCTCAGAAAATTGCAGAGCAGGATAAACGCTCTGAATTGATCGAAATGATAGTAGAGCCTAGATTTAATGAGTTAGGCACTAATGTAGAACAGAAAGTGACTAACGAAATCAGCAAACTAAATGATGAAATAAGTGTCATCACAAAGAACATAAATAGTAGAGGTCAAAAGGATAGGAACCCCGAAAATGAATCATACGCGTCGGAGAGTGTTTCTTGGACGACGGCTAACCACAAAACGTATGTACGTACAAAGATACTAGGGAACTCAGAGATCGCTAGTAATTCAGTGGCGCATATTAACATAGATGATAGAAGTAAGAATCATTTGAAAAATTTTGACAAAAGTCTAGTCATCATATGTGAATCTAAGGATAAGATTGAGGCTGTAAAGACCCGATAAATTACCATGCGTGTGTTCAGAGTTTGTTTGCGTGTGAGCGTAGTATCGCAAAATATGTATATAATAATAGTACAGGAGGCCTTTGCGAGTTAACAGACTGTGAAATTAGACACTAATAGTATTAAGGGTAGACAGACGGACAGTGAAAGTTGACACTCGAAAAAAAAAGGGGGAGGGAGAGATTTTAACACGTAAGAATGGCAACGGAATGGATATATTACGTATGTGTGTATGTCTTGCATTGTACTATATTGTATTGTGTGCACAGGTAGACACTACTGTGATTTTAGGTATGAGATAAAGGTCCATGTAAACGCTGAAATTATGCAGTACCCAGGTAAGGAAGTGGTTGTATACCGACAAAATTTTGATATAACATACAAAAGGTACAAACATATAAGCTCTACATAATCCCCAAACGAAATAAAAAAAAAAAAAAAAAAACAAGACCTGATAAATTATACTTAAATGCATGAACCAGTTTTCACGGGATTCGAACTCAATACTAGCTGAGATTAGGACATAAATGAAAAGTATTAGTGAAAAAAAATAAAATAAATGTATGGTAAAATACCAAATATAATCAGTAATTAAAATAAATAACACTAATAAAGTGATTAAATAGGCCTAGATGAAAACGCTAATCGCGAGAGGAAAGGGCACAATGACTGCGAAAAAAATAAATAAAGTGAAATGTCGATTTAGATATTAATCATGATAATACCCCCATATTGATGAATAAGATATAATTAATTGAATTAATGTGAATACATAACACATGCACGTCCACTTTCAGCTAAGATTGAGGGCGATTAATAAATTGTTGATTTGAACTTATCGATAGAGAATGGATCTATATTTTTAAATGTTTTAACCCAATCGCTCGAGCAGAAAGCTGCAGTATCTACTTAATCCAGTAAATGTTAAAATGAGCCCAGATAGGCCATTGTCATTGTTTAATACATATAGGTAATTGAAGAAACTTGTACAACAATCTGAATACGAATAATATCATGATGATTATGATTCTTTTGTCTAAAATAACAATCAGACAGCGTAAACATAGGAGCTAATGAGACAGGGTGAAGCTCAATGCACCTTAATTGAAAGGCCGAGTGGCGGTGTGAACCTATAAAGCGTGAGGAATTTATTTGTTGATTATATTTACAGAATTTAATTTGTAGACGTGGGCCGAAGCGGCACGTCACTGTGTTTGTATAACACGTGCTATTTTGTTGAAAATATTTGAGGGCAAGGGATCCCGTATTATCTAATAATGAGATGAGATGAAGTCATGATCGCTGATGGAAGCGAATGTGACAATTTGTGCGAATTTGTATTCGATGTTAATAATGAGATGAGATGAAGTCATGGTCGCTGGTGAAAGCGAATGTGACAATTTGTGCGAATTTGTATTCGATGTTAATAATGAGATGAGATGAAGTCATGGTCGCTGGTGAAAGCGAATGTGACAATTTGTGCGAATTTGTATTCGATGTTAATAATGAGATGAGATGAAGTCATGGTCGCTGGTGGAAGCGAATGTGACATACTATGCGATTCTGTATTCGAAGGAAATGATTTTGCACGCTTAAGAAAATAACGTCGTTTGGCTGAGTAATGACAGCTATGCGTTGGCAAAGTAAATGGGCCGAAATATGTTGAGAATAAAATATTAAGAAACATGAATAGTTTATGGATTAATAATCATGATGAATTCGTATGTATGTAATACCTATGGGGAAAAAAATATCAGGGTGTAATACTATCAATAATAATTGTTTATAACGATAGCACAGCTGCTTAAACGCGATATTTAGTATTTTGGTCGCAAAGATATAGATCCATGTAAATAAGTCTTATTGACTCAATTTAAATTAAATTTAGCAAAACTGAAGTATTATTTGACATATGGTTTGAAGTAGACAAAACTGGTTCATCGCAAATGAATTCCCAAGCTGTAGACGCACATTATAATGTAGGTAGATATTAAGGTGTAAATTAAATTGAAAATAAACAGTTACACATGAAGAAGCAATTTATGCTATACTGGTATTCAACTAAATAGTTTTGAATGGTAATTGTATAAGCATGAATGGTTTGAGTAGACCACCAAATATATATTAAGGGTGTATCTTTTTTTTCTTTATGAATATTTATGTATGTCTATATTGCAGAAAGTGAGTCTATTTAACCTCAAAGAACGATCTCAGGTAAAAGGGATACATATCAGTGTTTACAATCTGAACATAATTGACGTGCTGGCAACACTCTCAGGATTAACGTGCTCTTACCAAAATATTATAGCCATTTTTTCTTTAAAGGCCACTATAGCTATGATGCTAGCATTATATTATGCGAGAGGATTATAAACAAATGAAAAAAATCCCTTGATTTTTCCATTTGAGTATAGGGCATTTGTGGCAATTCATTCATACAGCCTCCTGTGTAAATCTAAATAAATCCCTATCGGCAATAATAATCAGATGAAATTATAACATCATTAAATGAAGCAGTTACTGGACTTAGGTCATATTTATATTCAAATTGATCAGGGAAGAGAGTGGAACCTGATTATGTAGGAGCAAAGGCCATATAAAATGATCCAAAGAAGTCAGCATCAATGTAATTAAATTATTAGTTATTAGAGAGGATTGACAACTCAGGTAATGTAACCCTTTCTTTTGTTAAGACGGAAGTGGCTGACACATCGATAATAACTTACTAATGACAATAATCCTTTGCTCGACAGATTGAGTAGAGATATCTTCTAAGCCTCCAGTTAACTGATTTAGCGTGATAACCATAACCCATTAGCTAAATGCACAAGCGGGGGTTTTACCCTGACACAAAAATACGTTAGCAAAAAAGTGTGGGAACATGGCAAGTTTCTAGCGTCGGAAGCCTAGGAAAAAACCCAAGCCTAAGAAGAAAAACCCAAGCCTAGCTAATGTTTGTGACCCGACTGTACGTGAAGCCAGCACGGGGAAAAAAGGTCCAACCTCTGAAGGCGTAAATCGCCAATAATAAATTTGTAACACCCCCGGGATCAAAATAGGAGGGCGCATTAACCAATTATATGTTTCGTTATATGTGCCTAAGCACTGACCTTAGGTCCACTAGATCGAGGTAGTGGGAGTAACTAATTTACCTATAGGCGAGAGAGGTTTTCTCCTCGTCACTTACTTCTCGTGTATAATTTCACCAAGTCACTTACTTCTCGTGTATAATTTCACCAAGTCACTTACTTCTCGTGTATAATTTCACCAAGTCACTTACTTCTCGTGTATAATTTCATCAAGTCACTTCAAAACACTTCGTCAAAACAGTTAAATAAATTCACTTCGTATAGACGATCACTTGCAGTGTATAAAAGTTAAGAATAAACTACATTTACCAGAACTTCTTTGCACATTAATTCTGCCGACGAAGTCCTCGTGGAATCCCGAGATAAGAACCTCAACTCTACCGAATACCAACCCAAGCAACCTAAGTTCTCACATATGGAGAACTCCTTCAGTATTCCTAGTGTCACTAAATCCAATCTTTACCTCTTTGCCCAACAATAACCCCTTCTCCATTCTGTGGTTCCAGGTTCAAATCGGGCCGTGGCCAATAATTATTTTCGGAGCGTAGAAATTTTGAATCGTCCCTCGCGCTACATTACGCCGGACACGAGTAAGAACCGTGGCAATTTTCTATGTTTCACAACGAAACTTAGTAATATGGTATTAAAATAAAACCATGAATGTATTCTTCAAAAATCGGCGAAATCCGATCATTAAAATTGAGCGTTTAACTGAAACCCGAAATTAAAAACTCACTCTAATAACAGCCCCATTTACTTCTTCGCAATATATACCATTAAATTGGCAATTTATACTATAAGATACTGTACGTTGATTTAACGTACTTAATATTTTAATAATTTAATGGAAAAACGAATCAGTAAATTTATTTAAAATTTGTGTCAAATTATACAACAATATGCAATACGTGTTCACCGCTGTGGTCTCGAGGTAGCGTGCTGCCTTGTCACTCAGCGGGCCCGGGTTCGATTCCCGGTCGGGACAGTTTTTCTGGGTGAGGTTTTTATCCGGGTTTTTCCTCACCTGTAAGCCAAATGTCAGGAAAACTTTAAGGCCCAAACGGTCCCCGAAATCATATGGCCATCGCAATCATCATCATTCATATTCATCTTAGGTGCACCATTATCATCATCACCCATCATATCATCGGGGCAACGTAACCCCGCCTTCCAGGCGCCCCAATCTCAGAAGTGGGTTACAAGTACGCTATGCCAGGAGAGAAACCAGGAATGTCGAAAGACAAACCTGGGGGCATTTGGGAAAAAAATATATATATTAATAATTTAATGGAAGAACGAATCAGTAAATTTATTTAAATTTGTGTCAAATTATACAATATGAAATACGTGTTCACCGCTGTGGTCTCGAGGTAGCGTGCTGCCTTGTCACGCAGCGGGCCCGGGTTCGATCCCCGTTCGGGACAGGCTCCTAGGTGAGGTTTTTTGGGGGTTTTTCCTCACCTGTAAGATAAATGTCAGGAAGCTTATAGTCCAACGGTCCCCGAAAATCATCCGGCCATCATCACCATCCTTTTCATTATCATCATCATTCTTCATCGGTGTGGAAAGCAACGGGAAGCTAACCACACCTATAACCCCCTAGTAAAGCTGCAAAGCATAGCATGAAAATGCTATGATTGCAGTGCAAGACCTGTTCTCGGGCAGAATTACTATGGATGGATGCAATACGTAATAACTCACGATTGTGCATTATATGTTTTCATTGCAGTCAGGCATTTTTAAATAAGCTAGCAACAGCACTTAAGTTTCTCAAGTTTAACAAAAGAAAGACATATTGCTTAAAGCAGTAAAATTGGCCTATAAATTCGACTTGGTGAGGAATTCGCTTAGTTTATATAGTTCCTGTGTGATTGACTTTTTTCTTCGTTAAAATAAAGAACTATAGGCCCTATATACCCGCGAACAATCGATGTTTTAAACTATATATCTACACGTAACGCTGATTTTTATAAAGTAGACGCTCTACTAGTGTCTGGAGTAATCCTAAATTGAGGGATAAAATGAAAAAGAATTCCTAGCTACTACCTGTGACGAAACTGGAGTCTCGTCGTAATTTATCGAGAGAATATAAGTTTGCGAAGTAAATATATAGTAGCACCTAAACTAAATACCGTATATCGGTTCGATGCACAAGAGATAATTGGCGATACAACGCAACCGATGTCAACAACGCACAATGTTTTTCTTTACTATGAAAATGTATTTTGTACACACATTTCATCGATTCAAATCTATAAAATTAAAATAATTTTTAAAATGTAGTTAATTATCCAATTTACATTCTTATTTAACCAAGACCTTTTCTATGGTTTTTGATCATTTTTTAATGAACATAAAAAATAAGCATAACTAAATTATTAGCTTCATCTAGAAACTCGTAACAATGGAGAGGCTATAATGGTTAGACTCAACGGGCCGTAAAGCCAATAAGTAAGTAAGGGAAATATAGACCTTTACATTTGAAGAAATATACTGATATTGTTTATTTTTATTAATTAGCTGGAACAAACTCCAGCAACGACAATCCAACACAGTATTTGCTTGATAATAATTGAGAAATATAATTTTGGCCTGCTACAATATCTGTTTCGAAAACATGTAATTGTTAATGTGAGCTCTTCAGTGATGCATTTTTAGTTCCATTTTAATTCATATGTTAAAACGTTAAAAATAGCATGAGGTCAAGAAGTTTGTCTTGAATAGCGCATCTCCATAAGATTCCTCAAATATTTCACCTTATGAGCTAATTGAAAAATACATATCAACTCCAAATAAAACTTCGTTAAACACTGTTGGCAATATTTTCTGTATAGAAGCCAAAGATATAAAAAATAGTATATTTTCTTATAGCTCTGTGTTCCTTTAAGTTGTATAGGCCTAGACCTATATAGATGAATAATGGCACTCTGGTATCCATTTTAAACTCACTAGGTTGAAGTTGAAGTTGAAAATATCCTCAAAAATAACATAGGCCTATAACTCACCCAAGTTAAGTCTGCTCGGCTAGAGGGGAAGTGTGTTAGCGCTAGTGTCGCCAAACTATTTTTCTATGGAAGGGAGAATCCCCAAACACATGTGAAATATGATTACATGGTTGTGAAATTAGTAATTTTGTCGACAACTGCTGAATGTTTCGGATCATTTAAAATCAGTGTTTTGTCATCTCTCTATTACCAGTCTTACAACACAGAGGACAGGAATTGGCAATATATAATGAAGAAGACAAAGGAGGAACAGCTCATTTCTCAGTAGTAACATGATTGCCGATTATTCATTTTGTCCACGACTACTGTAGATGACGGATCATTTATAGAGCACAGTATTTTCCAACGCTCCCCTCCCAGTCAAATAACACAATACTAGGAACAGGAGGTGGCAACATAGTAAAAGAAGGAACAGAATCGACAGCACATTCCTATAGCCTAATCTTTTCCGCGTTCAGATTTAACTTGGATGAGTATTGAGTAATAGTAAGTGATCTGGGTACAAAATATTGGGAATTGTCCACCGCTATGGTAGGCTATACTGGTAATGTCGTTGCTTCAGACGCAGCGGGCCAGGGTTCGATTCCCGTCGGGACAAGTTTCCTAGGTGAGATATTTCGGAGTTTTTCCTCACGTGTAAGATAAACGTATTGAAACTTTAGGGTCCAAATAGTCCCCGAACACCATCTGGCCACCACAATCATCCATATCATATTCAATTTGTTTCGTATGAGTGTATGAATGAATGGTGTGTCTTGTTTTAAATGTCCATATTGTCTCGGAAGTGGCCCTATCGACTTACATTGAGCTAATCACTCATCCATGGACTCCTTCCATGGCCTTGTGTCGTCAAAAATAAGTATGTATGTATGTAAGTGATCAAGAATTAAAAATCCTCTCCCGACAGATCGTGTCCCTGTTAGACCCGTGTGACGGGACATGTAGAAGTGTATACAAAGTGAGGTAGGAAAAGATGGGAAGATTAGAAATTGCTTAGATATATTTTAATTGAATTAGTTTTATTAAGACTATCTCGATTTAGCTATATTAACTATAAAACTAATTGTCAGCTGCAGAAGATGATGCTATTGGCCATAGAGACTATTGGCGACCCTGAGAGCTACTTTGTCATCTAGCGGAATTATAAAGAACCACATCATTGCTCTGTGCAGGTTCTGTGACGAAATTTGGATTTTAATCTGTGGTAATGGCGATATTGGTTTGGAATATATTATATTGCTATATTATGGCATTAATTACCTAATTGCGTTCTATATCATTATTTTTACAACATCGTCATACCTTTGATTAGGAGCATTGGTTAAGGAAACATCAGTAAGTTGGTAGTATTCATTCATTTTCATGAGATAAATGTCAGTTACTTAATTTTAACCTAAAAATTTTAAAGTTGAATGGTGCATATACTAGTAACTCAAGTACGTTCATTACATAATTTAATCTTGTAGCATAGCTAATTTTATGAATTAATATGTTAGAGGTGTTTTAGATCATGACTCCTTTTTTAGTAATTTTCTTAATATGATATAAACCTCAGATATTCAGTTATACAGTTTGAGCATAAAGTACTGTGTATGCTTTATACAACCTTTAAGAATGAGAAGAGAAGATAGGATAGCAAAATATCTTAATAAACTTGGAAGCTTTGGAAAGCAAAATAGAACTTCCAGCTCAACTGCGCTTCTACTAGCGCTTGATTTTTTCAGTTATATTGTTGTAAACTATAGCTCTTCATCTGTATTTACTAACATTATTTAATATTTTAAACTTTTTCAAACAATTTTTTATAACATTATTAGACAATTTTGAAGTATTTATATAAATATGCAAATCAAGATATTATGACACTGTTTGACAATATTGTGATGCTAACTGCTATTTTCTCCACAGAGTATATTACTTAGTCGAACTGGAAAAATAAACAAAGATTAAAAAAGGACTCCCCTTTTGGTTTAATTTACTAATGCAATATACGCACAGATAAACTTACAGACACTTTTTTTTTCTCCAAGGCGTGACAGGCCTAGAATACCGTTGTCCTACCAGCTGGCTGCTAGCCTCACATCCAAATGTGCTAATCACAGAGGTAGATGATCATATAGCCAGTATTGTGGTGACATATGGCAGCATGTCGGGTCCTCCAGCCATTATAGCTGGTTTTATCAACCTGGAGCCACTATTTAATCTAGCTACCCAAATTCCTCATGATGTGCACTGGTCCTATACTGGCCGAATTTCTTCCCCATGGAGACTCGAGCCAGCACAAGTTCCATAGCTCTGCGCCAAGGCTCTTGTCTTAACCACTTGACTATGGCGTGGAACAAGTTACAGATACATATGTTCCTAATCCACATATACCGGTAGTATACCAAAAGTATATTTTCGCACAAATTTGTAACAAACTGTTAAAGAAAATGAGCACCCTGAATATCTCAAACAACAACTCTAGAAACTGTAAATATGGTACCTAAAAATGCTATAAAAATATTTACAGATGGAAGTAAGAATGTGTTTGGACATACAGGCAGCAGAATTTTGATAATGGAAAATGGAACAAATAAAAAACTAAAATTGAGAAATTCAGATTACAGCTCAGTATTTAGATTAGAGCTGAAAACAATAGATAGTGCTTTAAATTCCAATGCAAGGAACACAGAATCTACATATATATATAACACAAACTGCAAAAGCTCCATACAACATTTTTAGTGTTACCAGGATGTTCATGATGCAACAGGAATAAACATATTGAAATAGCTCAAAGAACTATCTCAAAAATCGGAAATACACTTCCAGTGGATTCCATCACTTGTGGGTATTCAGGATAATGAAATAGCATACAGTTTGGCAGAAGAAGGGAGCAGACACACATCAGAAAGGGAACAATTGGCTCAACAGTATATTACCTTTACCTTCATTTTCCATAGTACATTCTTTTAATACTGTTACTCTATGTAGTTTTTCTGTCTTTACTAACATTTTGTAATATTTTTAATTTTTGCAACGATTCTTATAACATTATTTTACAATTTTTAGGCACTTATTTATTTACAAGAAACACAATAACATTACGACATTTTTAGACAATATTGTGAAACTCATTTTTCCCTCCTCTTCCAACGTTTCCACCATCAACAACTCAATTACACATATTTTTGTTAGCTTAGTACTATTTTTTTAGGTTAGTGTTAGTGTACATCAGATTAGTGTATACTTCAGTAAATAATATGCATGTAATTTATTTTGTTACATTAGAAAGGGAGAAGTTGGTGTATCCATTTCTAATAAATGTTTTGGAATTTATTTTAAAGGTTGGTACCACACATGCTGCCATCTAGCAACAGCTCTATAAACTTTCTGTAGGACTTCAAAGATATGTAGTTCCACCTATAATAACAGCTCTATAAACTAATGCGCATGCGTGCTGTTATTCTATAGAATTTGGAAAATATATAGGGAAAGGTAAAGTACTGTTTCTCTGAACAATTAACCACAACACAACTAGTATAAAGCAAGAACTCTCAAGACTCCTTCAGAATAACACTGCAATGAAAAGAAAAGATACAGCTAAAGCAAGACTTAAAATAGGACACATTAGAACTCTTAAAAAATAGATGCCAAGAAGATATTTTCACTCTGCCCGAAGTTTAATACAAATGAAACATCACCACAACATATACTCCAATTCATCAGCATCAGGTCTCTGGAATCAACCTGCAGATGTAATAAAATTATATCAAATCATTAACCTCATGGACATGGTTTAGAAGTCCTGGGATAAGCAACAACAAGAAGCCATTTTAATACGAGGGTTGGAACATAAGTCATGGTAACTATTTGTTTTTGTGAGAATTTGAACGTAGGTGAAAAATCTAAAATGTACTATGAAAGAACAAGGGATAAATGAAATTTAAGGAATTTAACAACATGTCAACATTTTGCTCCTCATGTTTATTAAGGTAATTGTCATTATCAGTACAGTTTTCATGTTCCAGAATCATTACATCACACTTTTTTATTTTTTTCACTCTTTTTTTTTTACTCTCTTCCTCACTTTCTAACTCACTCTCTCTCTCATTCTACAGGCCCTTAAAGTAGTCTCCTGCAACGTTCACAACATGCTGCCAACAATGTGGGAGGCATCGAATACCATCTGCTTCGCCATTTTCTGCACCATGTGTGAATCTGGTCATCTGTTGTTGAACAGCATTTGTAATTAAGTTATGTAGATAGGAAATAACACTATGAGGTTTTTTAATATTGTTTATTTTTTATTTCACTCACCTCATACTTCATAACTCCTCGCAAACCCAGGGTTTCGTCACATCATTTGTGACATTCTCAATGCTGTGTCAATGCTGTTCCGTTCACAATTGACGTCCGACTTCCTTCTATCCTGCAGACTGACCTCCGCACCATCTGATGGCTGACCGACGAACTTCCAAATCAGTCCTCTCTCCTTATAACCGGGTATTTCAAAATTCATAGTTGTGTTTTCATTCTTGCATATGTAAATTTTTTCCCAAATTGTGAGTTCCTTCGGTTTTTCAAATTGTTTAAGTAATTTTGTTTTGGTTTATATTCTATGTTTTTCTGACCAGGCATGTGCAGCTATTGCAGATTTTTCGGTTTCTCCACTCTTAACATTTCGGAGGTGTTCTTTTAATCTTGTATTTAGATTCCTTTTTGTTTTTCCTATGTATATCTTTTTACAATCTTTACAATTAATTTGATAAATTCCCAATTTTTTGCAGTCTTCAATCTTTTCATTTTTGTTGGTTTTTATTAAATTACCTAAGCTGTAATCATTTTTCGGTGCTAATTTAATGTTGTATTTGTTGAAGATTTTTTGAAACTTGTCAAATACTAAAGGATGGTATGTGAACTTCTTGAATTTTTTATCAATATTTTTATCTGTCTGAAGAGTACTTTCATTAATCATTTTTTGTTCTTTAAATTTATTTATTTTCTTGTGTATCATCTTCTCTTAAAAACCATTATCCTTCGCAATTTTTATGATGTGTTCTTTCTCTTTATTGTAATTTTCTTTGCTCATGGGGACGTTCACAAGTCTGTGTGTTAAACTATTAAATACTGCCTATTTGTGTAAAAAATGGTTAAATCCAGTAGCTTTTATATAATTGTCAATGTGAGTTTCTTTTCTGTAGATTCCAAATCCTATTTTCTTTTTTCACCGTTCCTAATCAATTTAAGGTCTAAAAATGGTATTTCCTGATTATTTTCTACTTCCATTGTAAATTTGGTTGTTTTATTTTGAATATTTAAAAGTTTAATGGCATCTTCTAATTGTTTCTGTTTTACTATTGCTATAATATCATCTACATATCTTCTCCAAAATTTAAACATCAAAGGGTGTGCTTTGGATGTCCAATCGTGACCCAAACCATAATTGAAAGAGAATGAAAAAATAAAAAGGTGTGATGTAATGATTCTGGAACATGAAAACTGTATTCTTATGACAATTACCTTAATAAACATGAGGAGCAAAATGTTGGCATGTTGTTAAATTCCTTAAATTTAATTTGTTCCTTGTTCTTTCATATGTATATTTTAGATTTTTCATCCATGCTCAAATTCTCACAAAAAAAAAATTGCCATGACTTATGCCCCAACCTTCGTCCTTCAATGCAATATTTGGTAATTATGAAGAAACTATGTATGGCAAATTTATAACAAATGTAACTGATCACAGCTATCCAACACAAGTATTTAAATACTAAATAATATTAAAATCTAACTGGAATGTGACCTAACTAATTACCTATCGTAGAAAAAAAAAATACAATCATAATCTTCTTCTTCTTAATTAGCCAGGTAGGCCCTCGCTTCCTCTATGGCTCTTCTCCATTCATCCCTGCCCCTCGGCAGCTGTCTCCAATTTTCCACTTTTGCCCTCTGCAGATCCCGCCACACACATTCCAACAATCTTGATCTCAGTCGATCCCTTGATCTTGTTCCCTCTGGATATCTTAAATTGGATTTTAACTTTTCTATCAACCTCCGTGTGATTCACAGGCTCCAGCCATCTAAACCTTGACAGTCTGTTATATCTACTTCTATATATAGTTCATACAGTTCACTATTTTATTTGCTTCTCCACATATTTCCACATTTGACTGCACCAAAAATTCTCCTCAGAATCTTTCTTTTAAATGTGGCTATGTGATCACAGATATTCTTTTTTTTAAAGCCCATATCTCAGGTGACTTGTTAGAACTGGTTTCTATAGTTTTTTATAAATATTTATTTTAATATCTTTTGAAATTACGAGTATTTTAATCTTTATTATGCACAGTTGGCTGTGTTTATTCTAGCTGTGTTCTTCAATTAATTATCGTGTGTTAATAATGAATCAAGATATACAAATTCTTTGACTGTTTCAAATTTATTGGGATGAGTTAATTTTGTTAATTATTTACTTGTCAACCAATGTTTTGTTCTGAATTGTTTAAATGAAAAGATATCTTAAAAGGTAACTAACCGAAATTCAACCTAACTAATAATTAACAGTATGATTAATACTGAGTGGAGAACATATTTTAATGTATGAGGTGAGTCGATTAAATATGTTCTCCACTCACTATTAATTATATAACCTCATAAAGTTTACTTCCCAATATTAATTTAAATATAACAGTATGATATTTGTAAAGTTAGGGTGAGTTATTCTAGTTTTGTACATTTTTCAGTTTTAAGAACAATGTGTGTAAATGTGAAATTAACTCAAAGTTAATGGTTAAAATACTAATGTTGAAATCAGGAAACATAATTTCAGAATGGTGTCTCTATATACCGTTTGTTAATATAGTGATTTTATTTTCACCAGAGGTTTCAAGGATATATGAGTGGTCTAATATTCTCCACTGGCAATATCCCACTCCTTATAACATAACTTCTCATGTGACAGTCACATGATAAGCCAGTACACCTGCAGAATTGCCTTGTTATATGAGTATATCTCCGCAGCTTCATGGAGTTGAGAGTGGGTGTTTGTGTGAGTAGTGGGAGATACAGTGACTTGACTTAGAAACTTCTGACAAAAATTAAATCACTTAATACTGTATCTCTATGGTTACAATGGAAAAGTTCACCTTTGTTTGGGAAAAGATTTACATTCAATGGAGCAAAAAGGAGAAATTGATGAACTTTAAAATTCCCGGGGAGAATGGTCTGGTTTCAAGGTTTTTCAGTCTGCCAACGGAAGGAACGAAGGATGGCACTTCAAGACAATAGAACAATTGTCATGATGATACTGAAGATGGAACAGAAACTAAGTTCCAAAACTAGTTTATAGTTAAATAAGAAGAATAATATGAGGTGAGTGATTAAAATTTTACCTAAAAGATCACCTTTGTTCATTTGAATGAAATCCTCGATTGATAACAAATACGTTTCAGACTGGTATGTGTAAATAGTTAGCTATAACTGTTGGATTATTAACAGTTATAACTTCTGGTAGTTTGTGGTATATATTTTCTTCACAGTTACTCCAATATTTTACATATTTAATATAGTACCTTGCCTCTGGTCCCGAGGGTCGCAGGTTCAAACCCGGCCGGGGTCGATGGATTTTTTAGGATGGAAAAATCCAAGGAGAAAGTCTTCTGGGAGGGACTTTAAGCCGTGGGTCCCAAGTCTGATGATTTTCAGGCTCGTAAAAAATCCTTAAGCCTGAATGAAAAGGCCTCTAAGCAAAATTTACTGAATTTTCCCGTCCTAGTACTACCTTGGTTTCCTAGATGTCTGTATGAGGCGGAACACTGACCATGGACCACTCAAAATGACATCTATACGAAAACAAGTGTAACTAAATTATTGTGGTTCAAATTCTTCCCTGTAGGGGAGAGTGCCTAAATCTCTGTAAAGGGAAAACATGGACTTACAAAAATACATATCCATCCTCATTGCTGTTAAGATTGTATCTAATCATCACATAATACTATTTTATATATAGGTATGGTATCAGTTAAGGTGAATATATTTTTAACTATTTACAGGTTATAATGGAAGGTGTAAACATGGAATCTGAAAGATGTCATGAGTCAGAAACTATGTTTCATGTAAAATTAATAAAAATTGATGAAATTAAAATGAAGGAAGAAGTAGACGAGTCTCTCTGTCACAACAAGAATGTAGTCAAAATTGAATTACAGGTAAGACATTAGATATAATGGCACTTTCAGCACTAGTATTAGGTTCATACTATTTTTAAAAAGGGAGTGGAATGCATTCTAACTAAAACCTCTCTTACCTAAATCTCAGCCTCACCTTCGTGAGGTGCAACCTGTTTTTAAAACTACAAACGAGGCTCTGGTGACAGAGTCACAGTGGTATAACTGTACCTACCAAAACAGAGGAAATGTTTTTTTCAAGCTTTTCTAGGAGCTAAAGCACTGGACTATTCATTGTCTGGCTAGTAACCCGATGTGAGGGATTTAATCTTGCTTTCAAATCTCAACAAAATGAAAACCAGATCTCAAATTGTAAAACTCTTGCCCTCCCAACTTTCTTGTAAGGAAATGAAATCTGAGTTCTAAAAAGAAAGACATCACCAGATTAAGAGCTACAAGAATGAGATTCATGCGCCAAACTGATGGAATACTCTACTTGACCATCAGAGGAATGAAGATATTTTAAAGGAACTCCACTTGCAACCTTTAGAAGAAAAGATATCCACCTATGGAGACAGATGGCTACATCATGTATCCCAAATATCACCAACTAGGATCCCCAATGCAGTTCTTTGGTATCACCCACGAGAACAACAATGACCTGGGCATCCAAAAAAAAAAATTTTAATTGTGTTTATTTGAGACCAAAACAGGGCAACATTGGCCTATTTTCATGAATGGTGTATGATGATGATGATGACTATTTTTATTGCTTTTGATTATTTTTATTAGATTTCATTCTATCAATCTAATGTATGTTAAGTAATTCCACTACATGGAATATTTTAAGACTAAAGTGAGTTATTTTGGCAATAATAAGTAAAGTAATCCCACTACAGGCCTCAGGAGGCCCTTGGGGTAGTAGGAGGTTAAGGCTTCCACTTTTTCTGGACAATCGGCACTTGATGTCAGCTGGGTTGTCAGCACTGCATGACGACCGCCTTTACCCCCAGAACAAGTATCTGGTACTCATTTTCGTTTGAGGCTGAGTCGATCCCAGAGCCATAGTGCCACCAGAAGGTTTGGGTCAGTTAAAAATCCTGACTCCACCGGGATTTGAACTCTGGACCTTCCGGCTTGTAGCACAGTGCCATAACCACTACGCTACGGCATGCTCCCTATTTTGGCAATTATAATCCAAATAATACATGTCAGAACAGACCACAGGTTACCTATTATACCAATCGTTATTGAATATCTTTCTTTACATCTCGGACTCGTCATGGTGTAATTTTTTTTTCATTGCAACATCTATTGACGTCATTCACCACTATGTTCTAAGTCATGATTTTATTTTTATAATTTTTTAAATTACGGGACATACTTTAAATTGTGTTAAGATGTTTTGCCAGATTTTATTAAGGCTATTAAGTTAGCTATGTTTAGCTTATGTTAACAATTCTTAACTTAAATTAGGTTACCGGTATATTTGCTTTGATGGTAAAATTGGAAATAACCATTCACATTGCTAGAATTTGAAAACTAAGATACAGAAGGAGTGCAAGGTCAAAATATGGGGTGTGGGTAAAACTGCAAAAATATAGTCTAAGTGAAATATAATAGTATAAAAACAAAAGCTTATCTCAATTCTCCTAGTGCAAACTTATATGTCAGTTACTGTGTGCATCGTCAAAATTATGGATGATTTCCTCCACATCCAGCATTTTGGTGATGTCCTTTTCTATAGCTATACCAGCTAGGTTACTCAGGGGTTCATGGGCCATGCTGTTATGTAAGTAAGTTTACTTGAACTTATATAGGAAAAAATCACTATGAAGTTTAATTTAAGAATTAAATTAAAGTGTTTAATACCTCACCTCATATCCAGTCTTCTATGAAGAAGTATTAGCGTTGTCCCACGTTGTGGTGACGTTTTAAAGAAGTAATTCTCTTCATCCTGATGTGGTAGCAACATTTGGAAGAAGGATTTATGTCCAAAAAAAAAAAGAATTACTGGATCAGGTTGGGTTTAATTTTCGGTAGAGCCTGATTCTCTTCTCAGGGTCGGAAGTTGGTACACTGGATAGGAAAACACTTTAAAAATCACTAAAAACTGTTTCTTGTAGAAATACTTTCACATTTATTTGCTTCTTAAATTGGGGCACGCCGTAGCATAGTGGTTAAGGCACTGAGCTACAAGCAAGAGGGTCGAGGGTTCAAGTCCCATTGGGGTCAGGATTTTTAAACTGACCCAAACCCTCTGGCGGCACTATGGCCCTGGGGTCGACTCAGCCTCTAACGTAAATGAGTACCAGACACATGTTCTGGGGTAAAGGCGGCCGTCACGCAGGGCTGACAACCCGGCTGACATAAAGTGCCGATTGTCTAGAAAAAGTGGGAGCCCTAACCTCCTACTACCCCAAGGGCCTCCGGGTATGTTGTGGGATCACTTTTCACTTTAGTTCCCAGCAGATTCAGTAAATGTAGGTGGTATTATTCTTCACCATCAATGAAAGATAAATTTTATTTTCTTGAATCAATTATTATTCTTGTATTAAATATCGCACTTTATCAGGAGATCTCTTCTTGCTTCTATCTTTGTTGAAAGTTGTATGCAGAATGACTAGTGTAATTCTTTTATAATTTTAAAGAACATTATTATATCACATGATGGTAATTTAAATACTTACTCACTGGCACTATCGAACCCGTAGGTTCATGGCCGCGCGGACATACGCTCTCCATACATTCCTATCCTGAGCTAATACTTTCCAATTATTCCCTGTATAATCTACTTCCCTCAAATCATAGTTAATGTTATTCTCCCACCTCATTCTTGGTCTACCAACTGGGCGTTTTCCCTCTGGCTTTCCTACAAGAAGCTTCCATGCAAGTCTTTCATTCCCCATACGATTGGTTAATAGTTCTTTAAATATAAGGTTTAAATTTGATTTGTTAAATCAAAAAGTTAATTGTTTTAACATCCAATCAGAGTTTAGTTTACTTTCATTTAAAAATAAAGTTAAGCAGGTGTTCTTATTACAGTTATAACAGAAGGATTTATAATTTTGACAACAATGACTTAAAACAATTTTTAAAAGCATTATTTACAAAAACTGTTATGTAATACAATTTCTTTAATTGTTACTGAGACATTCTTATTCAACAATGAATTATTTAGATGTTTTTCTTTATTTAAGTTATATTTAAATATTAAAAGAATTTTAAAATACAAAATTATTAACTTTAACTTTCATATTTATTATGATATTAAAATCCTGCTATATGTAATTAAACCGGTTGGAAACTTGGGCAGTAATTTCCCGCTGTTTATACTAAATACAAAAAGGTAATTATATTTAAAATATTATCTATTCTCAAGTAGGCTCTTATAAAATTAATAGATATTAAATCAAGTTATGTTGAATTGCATAAATAAAATTTTCAATGTAACTCTATCATTAGCCATGCCTCTATGAATTTGATCCAGAAGTTTATTGGTCCACCAACAGAGGGAGGAAGAAGCAGTTCTCCTGATCGACATAACATCAGTCGACAAGAAGTTACTGAAGATGAAGCTGCCAAGGCTTTGAAACTGGTTTAATTAGAAGACTGGATATGAGGTGAGGTATTAAATTCTTTAATTTAATTCATAAGTAAATTTTTCACCTGGAGCAGGCAAAAAAATTACACTCACACTCGATGCTGGTGTTACGATAGAAATCGTAGCACGTTTATGGATCTCATGAAGTGCAAGTTTGTAGTTATCAAGAAAGGCAACAAATTTGAAGATGTCACCTATATGGATTGTCCTCCTTCACATAGTATTTTATAGTTCTGGGAATTAGCTTTATCTCAGCTTGCACACTTCCTTCTTCACATTTGTAATGTTCCACTAATGGCCCAACTGCATTCAAATCTAAGAATTTCTTTGACTTGGGGTTTAAACCCATAATTTATTTTATCAGGGATTATGTTCAGTGAACCTGCATTTCAATTCAGCCAAGATTCTAATAAGTGATACAGTCTTCATGTTGAAGAATTTATAAGATGAAATAAAAATAATCTATATTACAAAAGAACATCAATGACAAGATGATAATCTGATCAACTATCCTAATGGTATGGAACATTCTTATTAAGCTTTGCACATAAGTTTAAAATTTTTCTAAACTGGTTCATGATTAAAAAGTAAAATTTGAATATTATTATATTAATATTCTAGGATATGGTGGATCATTTGTCCTGGAAATATAAGTAATTTGTTTCATGCAGAATCATGTTAAATCTCTGGAAATAGATAATACAGTTACATTGTCAGCTGTACCAGTTCTATCACGGTAAAACTAAACAAGATTAAATTTTTTCAAATATTCACAAAACTTTCATTTTCTAGGACAGAGTCCTGTATGGTAGATTAAAAAGGAAATATCATCAGAAATAATGTCCATCCATCCATAGTAATTCTGCCCAATGGTAGGTCTTTCACTGCAATCATAGCATTTTCATGCTATGCGTTACAGCTTTACTAGGCATACTAGGGAATTATGGATGTGGTAGCTTCCCATTGCTTTCCACACTAGTGAAGGATGATGTTGATAGTAAGGATGATGATGATGATGGCCGGATGATTTTCAGGGACCGTTGGGTCCTACGCTTCTGACATTTGTCTTACAGGTGTGGAAAAACCCCGAAAAAACTTCATCCAGGAGCCTGTCCTGACCAGGAATCAAACCTGGGCCTGCTGTGTGACAAGGCAAGCAGTGGACAGAAATAACGTATATGATGCAATTGTCTTCTGGATGGAAATAATATTCCTCAAGTAACATGATAGATTGTAAACTTCACTAAATTATTATTTACATTTAACTGATGGCTTATAATAACTTTTACCTCTAGTCCCGAGGATCACGATTTCAAATCTGGCCAGTGTTGATGGATTTTTTAGGATGAAAAAATGCAAGAGACAAATCCTCTGTGAGGAATTATCCAAGTATTACCTTAGTTTACCATTAAATGTCTCATTGAGGCAATATGCTGAACATATGTCACTCACTGACATCTATAGGAAACAAGCATAACTAAATTAGCTTGATCAAGAAAATCCTCCTAGGGGAGCACCCATGTCTCCAAGAGGGAGAAAGGAGATCTATACATACATTTCTATAACTTATTGTTCAATTCTATCACTGCAAATGTGAAAGAAGTTATTGTATCTTATTTATAATAATTTGCAACAATATCGCTCAATAAAACTATTATTTTCATATTTACCTATATTTTTCATAAATATTTTTTTCATTTCATAAACATATATACATATACAGGAATGATTTTGAGCAAATAAAATTGATTCTGTGAAGAAGAATAATTAATTTTCAATATGCAATTGAACGTGATTTTTATTACAAAAGAACTCAGAGAAC
This sequence comes from Diploptera punctata, assembly GCA_030220185.1. Lineage (NCBI taxonomy): Eukaryota > Metazoa > Arthropoda > Insecta > Blattodea > Blaberidae > Diploptera > Diploptera punctata. Next base: position 164,884 of record JASPKZ010006459.1, on the reverse strand, counting down.
AAATTTATACCACATTCTTCTTTTGATGGGTAGGCTATTGTATAATCAAAACTTCAAAAACTATTTTCTCAACTGACAACGAAGCACAGAAGCTTTCAAACACATCTTATAAAAAACAACAATTTATGAGGTAAGATGAATACAGACCAAACTTATTTACATAATTTTCAGTTGAAACTGAATGTTTATAGCACTTTCTATGAACATTAAAATAATTTAATTATGAATTCCTGCTTTCCTTCTTTAAGTACGATTGGTTTACTGCCTTCGTGTGTTTATTAGACTCCATCTATAACATCAAGATCAATAGTGATGTGAGTATATAGAAATATATTTATGCTTCTCAATTATAGCTTTAAGCTACTAGCATACTGTAAGTCGATTGTTAGGGGTAGCATAACATTCCTCACAAGCTTCAGAACTAATTACCTACATATCAGCCCCAATGGGCTAGTGGTTGCAAATGCTTGCCTCTACTTTTGAGCTACACAAGTTCTAACAGATTTTTCAGTGTGCAAAAATCCTGAATGTGGTTTCCTTCAGAAGGGAAGTAAAGCTATGTGATGTGGGTGATAGATTTTACAGCATATGAAAGAACCTTAATTGTGAGTTAAGAAAATCCTCTGATCAAAATGTTGTGGATTCTTTCACAAGTGGATTTGAATTGCAATAGTAAACAAATACCTGAATTGTTAAAGAGCGTCATTAAATAAAATTACTATCTGAATTGAGTTCTCTTGAATGACATAACATCAGTCAACAAGAAATTACCAAACATGAAGCCACCTAGGCTTTGAAACCGGTATAATTTGAAGACTGGATATAAAATGAAGTATAAAGAATTTTAATTTAAATCTTAAAAATACTACCTACCCACCTGTTCAAATATCACATAGCATAATAATTTTCACAGACATTCATATAGTGTGCTATGCATAGAACATTACAATGCATGGAAAATATAACAGCTCCATATGTTAATTATACAGTATAAGTGATGAACAATTACAAGGAAATTAAATAAATGAAGAATATGCATTAGTCAAAACTAAAAAGAATTGAATCAGAAGTAAGCGCTAAATTACTATTGATTACTCTTATTTTAGGAATTCACACTATGAGGTATATGCATTTAGGTAGAATTTAATCACTCACCTCATTTTTTTTTTTTCTTATTTTAATTTTAACTAGTTTTGGAACTTTATATTTCAGTTCCATCATATGTATCTCCACGACCTTTGTTCTGTCGCCTTGAAGTGCTGTCTTTCGCTCCTCCTTTTGGGAGACTGAAAAACCTCGAAACCAGGTAATTCTCCCCTGGATCTACATTCAAAGAATTGAAAAGGAGAAATTGATGTACTTTGAAATTCCCAGGGAGAATGACCTGGTTTTGAGGTTTTTCAGTCTGCAGAAGGAGCGATAGATGGCTCTTCAAGACGATAGAACAACGGTTGCAGAGATACTAAAGATGGAACTGAAATGTAAAGTTCCGAAACTAGTTTAAATTAAAATAAGAAGAAAAGTATGAGGTGAGTGATTAAATTTTACCTAAATACTATTGATTAGTTTAAGAGACCATTACTTGCCTTCAGTCATATATTATTTAGATTTATAATGACTATTTAACTCATGCCCCAAATGGGAGTCAATGACCAATCACATTTCAATTATTTTTTATTTACAACCAATCACAGTCGTGTTTCGCCTAGAATTTACCAATTTAAAGTTTATCATAATAAAGAAAGCACCTCCTTTTTAACATTCTGAATAGGTCATAGCATTGTTTTGCAGTGACCGACTCCCTAAGAAATACGGCTACCAGATTGTATATATAGTGCATGAATGTCAACACATAGCGCATGCAGGAGTTAATATAAAAACATTTGTAGCAATTGATTATACCACCAAAAAAATAAACAAAACATTTGTAGCAATTGATTATACCACCAAAAAAAGAAACCACTGTTTGCACTTTTTTAAGTGTATTTTTCCCAGCTAATAATCCAGAAAAATATAATTGTCATATTTACATCATACCTCATCAGAAATGAATTAATATACAATTTGATGTGTTTCATTTTTTCTCCACTAGAGTGCATTCTTACAATATTGTGTCCCTTTGGCAATAAATAATATGATCTGGTTGCAGTGATGGACAAAAGAAGCAAATGAAGCATACCAATCGTTTCTCATTTGTTTTCAAACATCGCCATTTACATTAAATATATAAATATTTTAAAATAACTGTATTTAAATAATGATTTGTGAGTAAACAGCTTAAGTTTATTCGTTAAATAGTCCTAACAAATGCCACTCTTGGTTTCCAAATTCTCCAATTAAATTCACTTCGTGAGTCGTGAACTTATCGATAATTTGGAAATCACTTGTGGCATTACTTATTATCATAATCATAATTATACCAGTAATAATAATAATAGGCCAAAAAAGGCCTAGAAACCTATAGGTGTTTAAAAAAAGATATGTATACTGGCAGGCAAGCTGGCATCTGAGTGTGTGAGTAAATAGTATGATCAGACACATTATGGAAATGTATAGGATCGACGTATATAAGAAGATCTTCTTCTTCTTCTTCCTTCCAAGTATTAGGCCAAGGCCTGTTACGATCCTATAGAAAATTTTCCCTCCAGCGTTTCATAGGACGGCCCAGTGATCTTCGTCCTCTTGGTATATTAATGTGATCAAATACACTTATACTCTTGATTGAATGCACTACAAATATACCTTTATAGTTCTCTTCAAGAACATGGTGCAAGCAGCTAGATGCTCGCCTATCACCACTGGGGTCCCGAGATCGAGTCTCGGTCACTCCATGTGGGTTTGTAGTGGATCAAATTGAGCTTGGCCTCAGGGTTTCTTCCATTTTCCCCTGCAACTATTTCATTCCACCATTTTTCCATACTCATCCATTTCATTTAATTTTGTTCATCGGCCCCTGTGATGGTGTATCAGGCATGGTCGGCCAGCACCCTTGTCATTCACAGACCTCTATATATAGGGGTTCATCTCATCTCATCCCTCGATCCGACCCTGAGTTGAACACAAGTTGAGGATATTTATTTAGTTCTTTTCAAGGAAGTGTGATAACAAGAAAAAAATTATGGTATATTTTTCTCAAAATCCATAATCTCATATTTAAAATCTGGTTTCTAATGTGTAAAGCTGACCAGTTCAGAAGAATGCACTGCATAACCTTATGCAGATCAGTTTCACATTATTTAAAGATTGTGAGTATGTTAAATGTACAAACTTAATTGGCATTGAAGAAGATTTTTAAATATGAAGAGATGTATGCTTATTCCACTAAAATATTTATTATGCATCATTTAGAAAACACGCTTTAACAATTCTAATTATGGAGATCAATTCCTTTTTTGTTACATATATCGAATATTAAGAGAATTTTGAACAGAGGGAAAATGTGCTACTTAGTTTTAAATAGTAGGGTTACCTGAATTTTATCTAAAATTTACAAACTTTTATTTACAAGATATTATATCAACATGATATCATCATCAATCTACTTTTACTCAAGCCAGATTACTTTAAATTCTGTAAACAACATAATCTATGATCTTATGTTTAATCAAACAATCCAATTGAATCAGTGAGCAGAGATATCATAAATATGATGTTTGAGACATAATATAATTACTTCAAACATAATATGGTTGGTTGGTTGGTATCTAATGTCGAGCACTTGATAATGAAATCATTCGCTCTCTTGCACTCCAATATTTAGCAGAAAGGCTGATCTCTTCTACAAAAGCTGGAAAACGCAGGAGATGGTTTCTTTCCATATCTTTAATAATATTTAAACTTGCGACAGTTTGAACGCTTTCTATTATATTTTTTAAGTTTACACTATGTTATGAAAAGTAAAATAATATCTCATAAACAAACAAAGACAACAGCCTAATAAGGGAAAGGGATCCTTTCTTATGCAAACAATGGAGGGAGCTAAACTACTTTGGCTTTCTAGGCCAATACTCTACTAACTGAGCTACCTGAGCAAGTACCAATCTAAATGCAAATTTCTCTTATATACACTGACCCTCTTACTAATAATCCATATATAACTTTTATACAAGGTTTATACACATCTCAGTTGAAAATTCTTACTAATAAACACTGTATTAGCTGTTCAGTGTAGAAGAGGTGTACAACTTTACATGGGAATCGTTATACATGCCTCCACCCTTGTTTAAGGATTCTATAACTAGACAAAATGTCGGACATCAAGATCAACTGACTGTTTTCTTATGATTTTGATGAAAGTTTCCTTAAATTTAACCCAAAATGCAACACTTTAATGACTGTTTGATGGATGCACAGGGCATAAATAATATTAATAAAGCTCTGGGTAGGAAAATAAAGGCATCATAAAATGCCTTTCGTTACACTCATTCTGGATTAGGCCTAAAAATATTTTAAAATTGAACATTGAATCACAAAAGGATATGTTCTACAATAATTGCTGTAGACAAGATTTAACCTGAATGTAGTTTAAATGCTTCATAATATTATTTTAAGAAAACTTTCTTGCATCTATAATACATAACACACACCGATATAAAAATGTATTTTAGTATAGAGGTACTATTATTGCAAGAATCTACATGTTAACTTGGTAGTCTTGTGGTTAGAGCTTCTGGCTGCCATGCGTGAGGTCGTAGGTTCGATTCCCGGTCGAGCTATAGTGATTTTTTTTTTTTCGCTTGAAATGATATTTTGTTGTCGGTAACATTTCCTCTATTTTAAACGTTTTCTAACGCATCTTAAAATACTGCATATAATTCATAAGTAATGGGCAAAGCTTTTATTAGTTTCCAAGAATTGGTCGAAATTCTTGACGTTAGATGGCAGCACATTATCTGTGAAACCAATTCTACGTTTTATTTGACATTGCGTAAAGGAAAATGTATATAAATTAAAACACACTTATTTTTTCCGTACCTCCTCAATTAGGGAATCTCTTTTAATTCTTATCCATATTCATTTCTTACACAATAATCACTAGTTGATGTTGTTTTATTTCTGTTACAAACTGCGAGTAATGTTGTTCTGACGTCACTATGATGACGAATATGTGACGTATTGTGTATAACTGCTGTTTTGTTATATAGCTCCGGCACAACGTTTATTAGTAAGGAAATTATACGTGATCTACATAAGGCTTATATATTGTATAACTAAACAACTGATGAAAGCCTGTATTAGAGATTTTTATTAGTAAGACCGTGAGTGTATAATTTTTTCTCTTCAAATATGATTTATCCATAATTGAGATGTATAAAATTAATAATAAAAAAGTAATTTCTATATTGTAATCAGGTAAATGTAATTGTGGTGACATTATCTTTTTATTCATTGTAATATGTTATTCTTACGTCTTTTGCATGCTTGGTTCATACATGATGGTATACTTTTGATTTGATGTCTACTTTGCCAAATGGGCCTGGGTTTGGTTCAGTTTGGATCACATAGTGATCGAATTCTTGTGAATTCAAAATGTTGGGTGATGTGTGCCCATTCGTTTGATCGACGATGGTCAGTTTGTATTATTTCGGGAAGAAATCCATAATTTGTGACAGTTTCTAGGATTGATGTTTTCTCATATAATGATAACACGAGTTTTTAAATAATTGTATAAAATCTTATTCAACAGTGAACAAAGTATGTCACACAATCTTAGATGTGATAGATTGTGAAATAAATTATGTTCATCACTTGCGACTTTCTGGAGTTAATAATTACTAATACCTATGGATCTTCAACCACTATATTTTAATTTACTACCAGCCTGGATTAAATACCAAGAACATATAAGTGAGTTACCCTTTCTAAAAGTGGACACAATAATATGAATTACATAGAGTGTAAAAAGTGCACCCTTTTCACCTTAAAATATTATGGAAGTAAGTCCTTTTGTTGACATCGACCTGGAAGGCCATCTTACTATTTAGAATGTAGAAACATTATCCATAGTATTGAAGCTGACGATGTTGGACTGTATTGGCATGGTTTCAAGTGCTGCTTTATTTAGGTTTTGTATGTCCCATACCGTCGGCCACGGTGGACTAGTGGTTATGCTCCTTGCCTCTGGTCTCAAGGGTTGCAGGTTCAAACCCGGCCAAGGTCGATGGATTTTTTAGGACGGAAAAATCCAAGGAGCAAGTCCTCTGGGAGGGACTTTAAGCTGTGAGTCCCGAGTCTGAAGATTTTCAGGCTCGTAAAAAAGTCCTTAAGCCTGAATGAAAAGGCCTCTAAGCAAAATTTACCGAATTTTCCCGTCCTAGTACTACCTTGGTTTCCTAGATGTTAGTATGAGGCAGAACGCTGACCACGGACCACTCAAAATGATGTCTATATGAAAACAACTGTAACTAAATTAGTATGGTTCAAATTCTTCCCTGTAGGGGGAGAGCGCCTAAATCTCTGTAAAGGGAAACATGGGCTTAAAAAAATGTCCTATACTATGCAAGAGGAAAGGTAGGAGAACTTGCTGCGCAACAAGGTAAGGATAAAGGAATGGAGACAACAAGACACTATAAAAGGGTGTGTTCATAAATATTCACTGTGGCAATCATGATCCGACATAGTAATGTTGCATTGGACAAGTTTAGATAATATTTAATTAATGTTGGGAAGTAAACATTATGAGGTATAATCATTAAAATTCATCGGAGAACATATTGTTTAAACAACTCACCTCATAGGATTCATGCTTCCATGATATCGCAATTTCAAACATAATCATGTTCATCGTCAGCCATAACTCCGACTGATGAAGTTCTTTGGCCGAAGAATTTCATCAGTCGGAGTTATGGCTGACGATGAACATGATTATGTTTGAAATTGCGATATCATGGAAGCATGAATCCTATGAGGTGAGTTGTTTAAACAATATGTTCTCCGATGAATTTTAAAGTTTAGATAATTCAATTTATCTCACTCTATCCAATTCAGCAGGTTCAAACAAGATGGAATGATATGCCCACATCTAAAAATAAAATCACAGCTGATACTTATTCAGGCACAACTGTCCCGAAGGATCAAGCTCACATTATATGTGGCTGTGATCCATAGTATGCTGTTGTACGGCTGTGAATTTCTGAGTATCCTTACAAAATGCACAAAAATAAACTGCAGATACTGCAAAGTAAATGTCTAAAAATCATGCTTTCGGCCCTGTCTTACACAAGGTTAACAGAGATGCATGAGGCCACGAAGGTACCATATATTGATACTATCATAATGGAAAGGGTCACCACTATGTTTCAAAACATATATGATCATGGAAACCCAATAGTACGCTATATGGGACACTTTCCGCAATGGCGTACTACACATAGAAACATATTCGATGAAATAAACCAACCATAGTACTCAGCATGAAACAACCAAGGACAGAAAGATCAGCACAGAGTGGTGTAGCTCATTCCAGTCCTGAATCGAGCCGAGCTCTTCAGCGACACGGTTTCTGATGCCCCAATCAAGTGAAATCTATTTGCCTTGGCAAAAATATACATATCAAATCACATATTACTTAATGCAACACAATAAATCCCCAAAAAATTGCCGTGTAGGCTAGGGCCAACCAGCTAAGCCCAATACTGAATACACATGCGAATTCGCCGACAAGGAACAAACAAAAGTCCCAGAAAAGGCACACTGGACAGCACCAATAGCTGTCAACAAGTGATGATGATGATGCACAAACAAAACATTAGCCTCTAGCCTTTATAGGTAAATCATATGATTGAATTAAAATACAAATTGTAAAAATATTGTAATAAATCTTTTTTGTCTTCTCTCTGTGAAATATAATTAACTAACTAACTCACTGGCTCTGTCAAACCTCTACGTTCATGTCCACATAGACATAAGCTCTCCATACATTCCTATCCTGAGCTAATGTTTTCCAATCATCCCTTCTATAATCTACTTCCCTCAAATAATCTATAATGTTATTCTCCCACCTCATTCTTGGTCTACCAATTGGGCATTTTCCCTCTGATTTTCCTACCAGAAGTTTCCATGCATCTCTTTCATCCCCTTATGTGCCACATGGTCTGCCCATCGCTGCCTACAATACTTAACTGTTCTTATTATATCTGGCTTCCTATACATATCATGTAGCTTACTATTATGAAGTTTTCTCCATTCACCTGTCTGTTCATTTCTTTTTTTTTTGTCCAAAAATGTTCCTAAGAACTTTATTCTCAAATACTCATAATCTTCTTTCCTCCCTTAAAGAAAGAGTCCATGTTTTGCATCCATATAATATAACTGGGAGAATGACTGTTTTATATATTTTCAGTTTAACATTTTTTTGAAAGGAGCTGGGAAGACAAGAGTCCCTGTGCTGTATGAAGTATACTGAAATTAATTAATTGATTGCTTAATTAGCTAATTAAACCTTTTTTTCATTTTCTACAATTGAAGAATGGCATGTATCAGAAGACTTTGAATCCACACCGTCCCCTTTCAAAGGAGATAATAATTGCATAATTCCGGGGAATAGTATGTCACATCCTAGTAAATCATACCTCTTATTATAATTTCTTGTCCACCGCTGTGGTCTCAAGGTAGCGTGCTGCCTTGTCACGCAGCAGGCCCGGGTTCGATCCCTGGTTGGGGCATTTTTCTGGGTGAGGTTTTTATCGGGGTTTTTCCTCACCTGTAAGACAAATGTCAGGAAAACTTTAAGGCCCAAATGGTCCCCAAAATCATATGGCCATCATCCTTATCATCATCATCATCATCACCCTTCACCAGTGTGGAAAACAACGGGAAACTACCACACCTACAATTCCCTAGTAAAGCTGCAAGCATAGCATGAAGGACCTGCCTTCGGGCAGAAATACTATGGATGGATATAAGTTCTTCACCTATCTCTGTGTTCTGGATCAGAAAATTTCTTAATTGAAGTAGGAAAGCTGTTTGTAGCCAAATTATTTGAACTGCTTCCAGCAAGACTATTTTAGTATTGAATTGGCTAACAAGGGAACTATCAACCATTGCATTCCGAAACCTACCTTAAAATTTCTTCCAGAGAAGCGTTGTGATGTACTAAAGCCATGTCCAAAAAATTATCTGCCTTTTTAACTGCAAGACACTAAAATCCAGCATCAAATTTCTCATTTAAAACTATAGGGAAGTAATGTCCATGCTGTATCCTACCTCACTCCACTCTGCTCTTATTCAAGCAGGGAATCCATCTGCTCCTTACAGTGAGTTGCCATTGCTGGATTCTGGATTCGATTTCTGTGGGAGAAATTTCAAGGTAGGTTTTGGCGTGCAATGGTTGACAGTTCTCATGTCAGTAACAAAGCCTGTGACTTTACTGGATCTGTGACTTAAGAAGTTAACTTTTCAAATTCCAGAAAGATGCAGAAGATGCTCATAAGGAGTGGAGACTGAGATAGGAGACATTATCCAGTTGCAGCCTGTAGAACCTCCTGATCGGCCTCACGTCCCACAAGAAATAGTTGATTCAGTGCTGGCAAGCTTCCAGCAAAGTCCCAAAAAATCAACTTGCCATGCCAGAAGAGAGTTATGTGTATCATAATCAACTGTCAACATGGCATGTATTTCATAAACAATTGAAGTTCAAATCATACCATCTGCACTTGTTGCAAGCATTACAGCCTAATGATTACCATCTGTGGTTCCAATTCTGCATAGACGTTTTCCACCATAGGAAAGAGATGATGATTTCAGTGACAAGTTGATTTTCAGTGATTAGACAACTTTTTTTTTTCACAGTGGGAAAGTAATCAGACACAATGTGAGAATATGGGATATGGAAAATCCTCGGGCTGATGTGGAGCACACTCATAACTCCCTGAAACTTAATGTCTTCTGTACACTTTCCAAATCCCAGGTATATGGTCATTTTTTCTTCTTGAACTCACAGTGTTAGGGATTTCATACCTAGACATATTAAAACAGTGACTGAAGAGTAATAGTGCTGATTTCATCTATCGACAAGATGGTTCTCCACCTCACTTCCAGAATGAAGTCCGAGCATACCTGAATATTCAATTGCCAAACAGATGGATTAGATACACAGGGAGAAATGATATGCAGCTCTTGTCCTGTCGTTGTTCTCTTGACTTATGACCGTGAAACTTCTATCTGTAGAGTTACATTAAAGATTCTGTTTTTCTACCTTCATTACTGGAAAATCTGCAAGAATTATGTGCCCATACATCAACACCACCACTGCAATCAATATGGAGACACTTCACCATGTGAGGGACAAATTGGACTACCAGCTTGATATATGCAGGGTCACAAAGGAAGTGCATATCGAGCACACATAAGGTATGTAAAAAAACTTGTATTTCTCCATATATCCATTTATAAGAAGTTTATCTACATTCAATATGTATCTGCATTGTAAAAAAATTCACCCAACCAGGACAATAATTTAGAACAGGGACGCCCAAACTACAGTCCTCCATCACTTTCTATAAGCCTGTAGCATTCTAATAAATTAAAATATGCTAAAGTAGTTAATATTTAATTTTAGGAAGTTATATTTTGAGGTTATTTTAATTATATTATTTTTGGTCTGGACATCTTACCTCAATATTAATGTTGATTTGTTCTTGGACATGTTTCAAAACAATTCTGTTTTATCGTCAGCTTTCCCAGACTGGTTTTATTTATGTTGCATTATGTTGCACCACCTGGATGTCGATGTCAGCTCCATCCTGTGGTTGGCCAAAGAACCTCCAAACAAGGTCACCCTCCATCGGAATATCAAAATTCATAACTCTGTTTCTGTTCTTCTGAATATAAATTTTTTCCCAAATAGTCAGCTCTTTTGTATTTTCTAACTGTTTTAATAATTTAGTGTCTGAATTTATTAAGTTATGTAGATAGGAAATAACACTATGAGGTTCTTTAATATTGTTTATTTTTTATTATTTCACTCACCTCATACTTCATAATTCATAGCAGACCCTGGGTTTCTTCACATAATTTGTGACATTGTCAATGCTGCGTCACGTTCACAACTGACGTCCAACGGCCTTCTATCCTGCAGACTGACCTCCGCGCCATCTGGTGGCCGACCGAAGAATTTCCAAATCAGTCCTCTTTCTTTATAACCGGGTATTTCAAAATTCATAGTTGTATTTTCATTCTTGCATATGTAAATTTTTTCCCAAATTGTGAGTTCCTTCGGTTTTTCCAATTGTTTAAGTAATTTTGTTTTGGTTTCTATTCTATGTTTTTCTGACCAGGCATGTGCAGCTATTGCAGATTTTTCGGTTTCTCCATTTTTAACATATCTGAGGTGTTCTTTTAATCTTGTATTTAGATTCCTTTTTGTTTTTCCTATGTATATCTTTTCACAATCTTTACAATTAAAAAAAAAAATTCAAGAAGTTCACATACCATCCTTTCGTATTTGACAAGTTTCAAAAAATTTTCAACAAATTCAACATTAAATTAGCACCGAAAAATTATTACAGCTTAGGTAATTTAATAAAAACCAACAAAAATGAAAAGATTGAAGACTGCAAAAAATCGGGAATTTATCAAATTAATTGTAAAGATTGTGAAAAGATATACATAGGAAAAACAAAAAGGAATCTAAATACAAGATTAAAAGAACACCTCAGAAATGTTAAAAATGGAGAAACCGAAAAATCTGCAATAGCTGCACATGCCTGGTCAGAAAAACATAGAATAGAAACCAAAACAAAAATTACTTAAACAATTGGAAAAACCGAAGGAACTCACAATTTGGGAAAAAATTTACATATGCAAGAATGAAAATACAACTATGAATTTTGAAATACCCGGTTATAAAGAAAGAGGACTGATTTGGAAATTCTTCGGTCGGCCACCAGATGGCGCGGAGGTCAGTCTGCAGGATAGAAGGTCGTTGGACGTCAGTTGTGAACGTGACGCAGCATTGACAATGTCACAAATTATGTGAAGAAACCCAGGGTCTGCTATGAATTATGAAGTATGAGGTGAGTGAAATAATAAAAAATAAACAAGTCTGAATTTATATTATGTTTTTCAGACCAAACATGAGCAGCAACTGCAGATTTTTCAATTTCTCCATTTTTAATATTTCTTATATGTTCTTTGGTTCTAATTTTTAGGTTTCTTTTTGTTTTCCCTATATATATCTTTTCACAACCCATGCATTCAATTTGATATATTCCTGACTTTTTATTTTTATCAGTTTTTTCATTTTTGTTGGTTTTTATTAGTTTATTTAAACTGTAATTATTTTTTGGTGCTAATTTAATATTAAACTTCTCAAATATATTTTGAAATTTATTATGTACCCAGGGGTGATATGTGAATTTCTTATATTTTTTCATAGGTGGTTCTTCTTTTTCAAGATTACTTCTGTTTATCATTTTTTGTTTTTTGTACTTTTCTATCCTTTTATGTACCATTTTTTCATCAAACCCATTTTCTCTTGCTACTTTGATTATGTGTTTTTTCTCATGTTTGAAATCTTCTTCGTTTAAGGGTAAGTTTACCAATCTATGAGTTAAACTATTAAATGCTGCTAATTTATGTCCAATTGGATTGAACCCTGTTGATTTTATAAAATTTTAGTTAAGAAATTAGAAAAAGTGGAAATTGAACCCACAGATAGGTTGGTTTCGTTTGATGTAGTTTCACTATTCACAAATGTACTGAAACAAAAAACTTTGGAGATATTGAACAATTGGTTAAGAAAAAACAACATAGACAGAGAGATCAAAGAAGATTATTTGAAATTAACTGAGTTATGCATTGACCGAATGTTTTTTACATTCAATGGGAGTTTCTATAGACAAAAATCAGGGCTCTCAATGGGAAACCCATTATCACCTTTCCTGGCAAATTTATTTATGAGCGATTTTGAATGTAAAATCACTAAAGCACATCCCACTATGTTTAAATTTTGGAGTAGATATGTTGATGATATAATTTGTATTGTTAAAGAAAAACATGTAGAAGATTCCCTAAAACTATTAAATTTACAGAGTACAAACATTAAATTCACCAAAGAAATAGAAGACAATAAACAAATACCTTTTTTGGATCTTAAATTGGTCAGAAATGAAGAAAAAAGAAAAATTGAATTCAGGATTCATAGGAAAGAAACTCATATGGAAAATTTTATAAAATCAACCGGGTTCAATCCAATTGGACATAAATTAGCAGCATTTAATAGTTTAACTCATAGATTGGTAAACTTACCCTTAAACGAAGAAGATTTCAAACATGAGAAAAAACACATAATCAAAGTAGCAAGAGAAAATGGGTTTGATGAAAAAATGGTACATAAAAGGATAGAAAAGTACAAAAAACAAAAAATGATAAACAGAAGTAATCTTGAAAAAGAAGAACCACCTATGAAAAAATATAAGAAATTCACATATCACCCCTGGGTACATAATAAATTTCAAAATATATTTGAGAAGTTTAATATTAAATTAGCACCAAAAAATAACTACAGTTTAAATAAACTAATAAAAACCAACAAAAATGAAAAAACTGATAAAAATAAAAAGTCAGGAATATATCAAATTGAATGCATGGGTTGTGAAAAGATATATATAGGGAAAACAAAAAGAAACCTAAAAATTAGAACCAAAGAACATATAAGAAATATTAAAAATGGAGAAATTGAAAAATCTGCAGTTGCTGCTCATGTTTGGTCTGAAAAACATAATATAAATTCAGACACTAAATTATTAAAACAGTTAGAAACCCTCTCCCTCTTTGGCGAACCTAACCTTTCTTATCAGAATAACAGAAACAGAGTTCATGAATTTTGATATTCCGATGGAGGGTGACCTTGTTTGGAGGTTCTTTGGCCAACCACAGGATGGAGCTGACATCGACATCCAGATGGTTCAACATAATGCAGACATAAATAAAACGCAGTCTGGGAAATCTGAGCGATAAAACCTAATTGTTTTGAAACATGTCGCAAGAACACATCAACATTAATATTGAGGTTACGATGTCCAGTACCAAAAAATAATATAAGTATGCGAAAGTAGACCTCTAATATTCAGTCTAATATCAGTTATGGAAGACTTGTGAAATATGTTATAAAGACATAATTAGTAAATCAACACACACTTCTAATAATAATAATAAGACACAATAAATTGGTATGGTCATGTAAAAAGAATGACAGAAGACAGATTCCCAAAAAAAAAACTAGAATGAGTACCACTTGTTAGAAGAAGAAGAGGACAGTCAAAAATAATGTGGATTGCTGGTGTTTTGAGCAGCATGAGAGAAAAATAATTGAACGATAGAGATTGGAATGACAGAGGAAAATGTAAAAGAGAATGACAGTAGATTAATTTGGTGCAGGAAGATGAAGTGAAACATTGTGGAACCTGCTAAATAAATAATAATAATAATAATCCACAACAGCTATAATAGGGTCTATGGCCCGTGCAACCTTAATGTTTCTTCTATTTGGCCCATCATATAAATAAGTTTGATTTAGAATCACCATGTAGTTAGATTTTTTAAACTGACCCAAACCCTCTGGCGGCACTATGGCCCTGGGGTCGACTCAGCCTCTAACGGAAATGAGTACCAGACGCTTGTTCTGGGGGTAAAGGCGGCCGTCACGCAGGGCTGACAACCCAGCTGACATAAAGTGCCGATTGTCTAGAAAAAGTGGGAGCCTTAACCTCCTACTACCCCAAGGGCCTCCGGGCCTGTTGTGGGATCACTTTACTTTTTACTTTACTTTACTTTATGTAATTAGATAATATTTGGAGGTAATTCCTGTATATTTTTCAGTAGATTCCATCACATTCTGACAGTCCCAGAGTGTCAATGAATATCTTTCCAAAGTTGTGGTTAGGTTGATGTGTATACCCGCTACTTCTGTCCTTGCAGAAAGGATGTTTTTCAAGTCAGGCTGTCTAATTACTAAATGGAGGAGTGCCTATCTGTGGACAGAGCAAGGCTTTAATTTTTCTGAAGGGAAATTCTAATTTTTAACAAACGAAGATAATCCTGATTTTTTTATTACTGTATTTTTATCCTTATACTTATTTTATTGGTAACTACCTATAAGAGGGTAAAGGCAGTCATTCCATAGGGCTGACATTTGATGCTGATTGTCTGCTATCCCCTTTTAAAAATCCCCTTCCTGGCTTGTAGCATATAGATTATGTAGGCCATAAGGTAAGAGAAATATCAGTAGCTCTATGAAGAGATATATCTAACTTTTCAATTGAAATCTGAGACTGGAATAAGGCTTAAAGGTTTTAACCCATGAAATTATCATAAAATATATCTCCGGTGGGTGTGTAAAGAGCTATATCTCCATCTTGGGTGGTTGGTGATCGATAAAGAGAAATGTCTCCAAAATTGTGAAAAATGAGTCATTTAGCTACAAAGAGTGACAATTTTTTTCTGTGTCATAAAAAATAAAATTGACTACATGTGAGTTGGTCTCATATCACAGTATTTTTTTTACTAATTTTATAAAACATCCTATTTTCCATCTATAACATATGACTTTATATTCATTTAACAAAAAAAAACCTTTTATGGAAAAATAATGTATCTTCATTGAACATATACAATGTTTTTCCACTGTCCCAGACACAAAAATTTACTTGCAATAACAGATATTAGAGTTAAACAAAAATTAATAATTTTGTAATTGTTAGTATCTTTATGTGTATATATGTTCACAATATTATTTTAAATACATGGCTTTAACACTTTTTCTGAAAACTGTTTGAATGTCTGATACATTGTTTTTTGTGGCAACCTTTTAATTACACTTCCAAGATATGTAAACAATTACGGAGCATGACCTTGTTTGGAGGTTCTTTGGCCAACCACAGGATGGAGCTGACATCCAGGGTGTGCAACATAAATCCAACCAGTCTGACGATAAAACAAAATTGTTTTGTAACATGTCCAAGAACAAATCAACATTAATATTGAGGTAAGATGATCAGACTAAAATTAACCTCATAATAGCACTTCCTAAAATTAAATATTAATTACACTTGACTTATTTCCTGTCCATCTATATTAAAAGTTGAATTTGTGATGGTATTTTCTCTCATTTCTTTTGTCTTAGATACATTTATTTTATGTCCCAAATTTTCTGATTTATTTAATGATTGTTGTATCTATGAATTTTCAATTTATTTTTAATAGAGTCTATATTCATATGTCCACCGCTGTGGTCTGGAGGTAGCATGCTGCCTTGTCACACAGTGGGCCTGGGTTCGATCCCCAGTCGAGGCAGTTTTTCTGGGTGAGGTTTTTATCTGGGTTTTTCCTCACCTGTAAGACAAATGTCAGGAAAACGTTAAGGCCCAAACGGTCCCCGAAATCATATGGCCATCATCATCAACCTTATCATTATCATCATCATCATCATCCTCATCCTCCTTCACCGGTGTGGAAAGCAACAGGAAGCTACAACACCTACAGTTCTCTAGTAAAGCTGCAAGCATAGCATGAAAATGCTATGATTGCAGTGAAGGACCTGCCTTTGGGCAGAATTACTATGGATGGATATTCACATTTTCTGAGTTCTTGTTAATTTTATATGTAAAGAAGTGACACTATGAATTTTATTTTAAATAATAGAAGTTAGATATACATGACTCACCTTATATTTGTAGCTTCCTTGAAGTATTGAGTTTTGATGCTTTATGCATTATTATCAATTCTTTCTAACTTGTTAGTTTCCTTGTTTGAATTGTGTCATCTTTATAGATATTGAGTTATACTTATGTTTTTCCAAAACAGGTATATATTATTTCATATTAAGAAGATTATCTCTAAAAGTTATTTTATTAAATGTTTTAATATATTAATTTGTGATTCCTTACTTAAATGTCTTATGTTTTTCCAAAACAGGTATATATTATTTCATATTAAGAAGATTATCTCTAAAAGTTATTTTATTAAATGTTTTAATATATTAATTTGTGATTCCTTACTTAAATGTCTTATGCAGTATAAGGGAATTATCTTTTTACAAATAATTTTCAACAAATATGACATGAAAAAAGTTTTGTATCCTATATTTAACTTTTACAGGAATTAATCACTATGAGGTTTAATTTATGGTAAAATTAAATGTTTCTTTCCTCTCCTCATATAAATCTTCTAAGTAGATTGCGATTTTGAGACCATAACAGTCTCATCTTCAGTACTATCTTGGCGACTGATGTTATGTTGATCAGAAGAAACTCTTCTTCTTCCCTCTGTTGGTGGACCAATGAACCTCTGGATCAGGTAAAAATTTGCAGGAATTTCGAAGTTCATAACTTTTCCTTTGTTTTTCTGAATGTGGATCTTTTCCCAAACCGTGAGTTCCTTTAGTTTGTCTATTTGTTTAATTAGACTGGCTTTTGATTCAATGAAATGTTTTTCGGACCAAGCATGAGCAGCTACTGCTGACTTTTCCACTTCTCCATTTTTGATGTTTCTAAGATATTCTTTCACCCTTGTTTTCAAATTTCTTTTCGTTTTTCCAATATAAATTTTGTCACAATCCTTGCATTTGATCTGATAAATTCCTGATTTGTTTTCACCTTCAATTCTTTCATTTTTATTGGTTTTAATTATCCTATTAAGGCTGTATTCGTTCTTTGGTGCTAATCTTATATTAAACTTTTTGAAATTTTTAAAAAATTTATGGTGTTTCAATAGATGGTAAATGAATTTCTTGAATTTTATTTTTTCCGTTTCTTTTATAAGTGTGCTTTCATTTATTAATTTTTGTCTTTTAAATTTATTTATTTTCTTGTGTACCATATTTTCTTAAAGTGAGATCAAAAAATGGGATTTGTCTTTCATTTTCAGTTTCCATGGTAAATTTTATAGTTCTACTCTGAATGTTCAAAAGCTTTAAAGCATCCTCTATTTGTTTGTGATTCACAATAGGAGTTACGTCGTCAACTTATCTACTCCAAAATTTGAAAATCAAAGGATGTCCACTTGTTATTTTCTGCTCAAAACTTCCCATAAATAAATTGGCCAAAAAGGTGATAAAGGATTTCCCATAGAAAGCCCAGAATTTTTTTTTAAATTTTCCATTATATGTAAAAAACATTTGTTCAATGCATAATTTAGTTAGAATTATAAATTCTTTTATACATTCTTTTTCTAATTTGTTTTTGTTTAACCATTGTTCCAAAATTTGAATAGTGGTTTCTCTAAGGATGCTGGGAAATAATGAAACTACTTCAAATGGCACTAATCTGTCTGTTGGTTCTATTTGTGTGTTCTTTAATTTTCCTGTCAGTTGAAACGAGTTGTCTATTGAGACGTTATCAAATTCTTCCATTTTCTTGTATTCATTGCATAACCATTTTGATATTAGGTATGTAGGTGACCTTACACTGTTGATAATGTGCCTCATTTTATCTCCGCCCTTGTGAATTTTTGGGAGACCATGCAGTTGTGGATTTTTAGGATTTTGAACACACATTAAGTAAATGACATATTGTTTATTTTTTATTATTTCACTCACCTCATACTTCATAATTCATAGCAGACCCTGGGTTTCTTCACATCTTTTGTGACATTCTCAATGCTGCGTCACGTTCACAACTGACGTCCAATGGCCTTCTATCCTGCAGACTGACCTCCGCGCCATCTGGTGGCCGACTGAAGAATTTCCAAATCAGTCCTCTTTCTTTATAACCGGGTATTTCAAAATTCATAGTTGTATTTTCATTCTTGCATATGTAAATTTTTTCCCAAATTGTGAGTTCCTTCGGTTTTTCCAATTGTTTAAGTAATTTTGTTTTGGTTTCTATTCTATGTTTTTCTGACCAGGCATGTGCAGCTATTGCAGATTTTTCGGTTTCTCCATTTTTAACATTTCTGAGGTGTTCTTTTAATCTTGTATTTAGATTCCTTTTTGTTTTTCCTATGTATATCTTTTCACAATCTTTACAATTAATTTGATAAATTCCCGATTTTTTGCAGTCTTCAATCTTTTAAATGACATATACTTGAGTAGCGTAGAGAGAGAGTACAGGATGAGTGTATATGTAGTGTGTTTATTGAGGGATGATGATGAAGAGAAAAGAGAAGATAAACCCAGTAAGAGCATATAACCTATTCTTGTCAAAAAGCACCATAGTGAGCACCAGGCTTAATCTTCCCATCCAATGGATGAATTACTATCAAAAGTTTGACATGTCTTCTCAATGTAGGTACTATGGAGGAGTTTGGAATTCAGTTCAGGCATCAGGCACACAATATTGTAATTATTCCTATCCCCTTGAAGATTGACATAATTACCAGTTTAGATTTTAAACAATCATAAGATGGTTCCTCTCCTTCCCATACATATTTGAAAGATAAATAATAATGTTAAAATTCATCGGAGAACATATTGTTTAAACAACTCACCTCATAGGATTCATGCTTCCATGATATCGCGATTTCAAACATAATCATGTTCATCGTCAGCCATAACTCCGACTGATGAAATTCTTCGGCCGTCAACTATTCTATTGTCGCCATCTTCAGTGCTGCCATCTATGGTTGAATTTATGAACTTCGAAATCAATGTAATTTCATTAGGGATATCAAAATTCATTGATCTATTTTTGTTTTTCTGAATGTATATTTTTTCCCAAACTGTCAATTCCAAAGGTTTCTCTACTTGTTTTAAAAGTTTAGCTTCTCTTCCAATTTTATGATGTTCTAATAAACTATGTGCAGTAATTGCAGATTTTTCAATTTCACAATTTTTAATATTTCTGAAATGTTCTTTTGTCCGAATTTCCAAATTCCTTTTTGTTTTTCCTATATAAACTTTATTGCAATCTTCACAATTTATTTGATAAATTCCAGATTTCTTACTGTCTGGAACATTGACTTTTTTATTGGTACTTAGAAGATTACCCAGACTAAATTTATTTATTGGTGCCAAAGAAATGTTGTATTTGTCAAAAATTTTTTTTGAAATTTCCTATGCATTTCAGGATGGTAAGTAATTTTCTTGTATTTTTTCTTTTCTTTGCAATTTTGTAGAGTAGTATATTGATTAAGTCTTTTATTGTGTTTGAATTTCTTCAACTTATTTATAATTAATTCTTTATCAAAACCATTTAATCTAGCAGTGTTTAAGATATGTTTAAACTCTTTATTGAAATTTTCTTCGTTTAATGGTACATTTGTCAATCTGTATATTAAGCTGTTGAATATTGCATGCTTATGAGCAATGTGATTGAAGCCTGATGATTTAATGTAATTATCTGTATGAGTTCCTTTTCTAAATATATCAAATTCAATTTTCAGTGTTTGATCATTCCTAATTATACATAAATCCAAAAAAAAGGAATTTTGTTTTCTTTTTCTAATTCAACGGTAAACTTTACTGATTCATCCTGAAGGTTCAATAATTTAAGAGCATCTTCAATATCCTTAGAACTTATTATTGCAAAAATATCATCCACATATCTGTACCAAGTCTTAAACATCCATGGGTATGCTTTAGTGATTTGACACTCCAAGTAACTCATGAACAAATCAGCTAAAAATGGTGAGAGAGGATTACCCATTGACAAACCCGAAACCTGTTGGTAAAATTTTTCATTATAGGTAAAATAAGAATTACTGACACATAGCTTAGTAAGAGTTATATATTCCTCTAAAATTTCATTTTTAATATTTAGAGAACTTAACCATTTCCTCAAAAAATTTAGCATTTTTTCAACTGGTATGCTAGGAAACAATGAAATTACATCAAATGAAACCAATCTGTCATCATGTCCTAGACTCATATTTTTCAATTTGTCAACCAATTCAGACAAAAGAACATTTCAGAAATATTAAAAATTGTGAAATTGAAAAATCTGCAATTGCTGCACATAGTTTATTAGAACATCATAAAATTGGAAGAGAAGCTAAACTTTTAAAACAAGTAGAGAAACCTTTGGAATTGACAGTTTGGGAAAAAATATACATTCAGAAAAACAAAAATAGATCAATGAATTTTGATATCCCTAACGAAATTACATTGATTTCGAAGTTCATAAATTCAACCATAGATGGCAGCACTGAAGATGGCGACAATAGAATAGTTGACGGCCGAAGAATTTCATCAGTCGGAGTTATGGCTGACGATGAACATGATTATGTTTGAAATCGCGATATCATGGAAGCATGAATCCTATGAGGTGAGTTGTTTAAACAATATGTTCTCCGATGAATTTTAATGATTATACCTCATAATGTTTACTTCCCAACATTAATTAAATATAAATAATAATGTATTGATGTAGACTTTCACGGCCGGAGTTGCTATGATGATCTTGAAGAAGATTTTCAGGCTGCAGGCCATGGTCATGAGGCTTCTAGTTCCCTGACATTTTGCCAGAGACTGCGTCTGGCATCCTCAAGGGTTGTCTTGAGACTGACGTATTGACATAGATGACTGAGACTGAGCCTCAAGACAACCCTTGAGGATGCCAGACGCAGTCTCTGGCAAAACATCGGGGAACTACAAGCCTCATGACCATGGCCTACAGCCCAAAAGTCTTCTTCAAGATCATCATAAATAATAATAATTTTATTATCTTCTTCTTCTTCCTTCCAAGTATTAGGCCAAGGCCTGTTACGATCCTATAGAAAATTTTCCCTCCACTGTTTCATAGGACGGCCCAGAGATCTTCGTCCTCTTGGTATATAATTATAAACAGCTTTGGGGATCCGATTTGAACTCATTATTTCAAGAAGGTGTTTCCAATTTAGTTGGTACTGTTTAATAAATTCCAAAATTGGTGTGTAGTCTTCAATTCTTTTAAGATATCGGTGTTCCTTTTCCAATCCCATCTGGTAACCCGCTTTTCTGTGCATGAATCTCATTTCACAAGCCGTTATTCTGCTTTCATGTTGTCTTTTTACTGTCCATGCTTTACTACTATAGGTCAAAACTGGTCTTGCCAAAGTGTTATATAAACGTAATCTGGTGTGTTTTTGTACAAGGGATGGTTTCATAACTTGATGCCATCAGGGGTCCCCATCTAGGGGATATGTGGATGGTGACCACAAGGTGCCCAAGCTGAGCAAAACATTGCTTCCACTTGTGTTTTGCTCCTTACTATTATCTTTAACAAATCTGGTATTTATTCCTGTCTTCCACTTACTTATACCAGACTCTTTTAACTTTACTACCTAACCTCTCTTGGCTAACTCTTGTTTTTTTTACCCCAATGCTATTAGGGCATCCGAGGGCTTGGGAGTCTTTCCTTTCTTCCATTTCTTCTTTCCTTTATTTTCTTTTCTTCTCCAGAAAAGCCTGACCAGAGGCTATAAGATGTCAGCCCCATCACTAGTCTTGCCTTCCTTTGGCCAGCAACCAATCGAAGGGACTATTATTATGCTTTCAAGTCTTATACAAGAATTTCCCGGAAGGATCAAACTAATGATGACCAAAGCATGAAAAAAGACAATTCTTGGAAGAAAAAAATATTTTGCTTTTTAGCACATGGAATAATTTTATTATTATTTTTTTTATTATTATTATTATCATCATCATCGTAATTGTCATAATCATCATCATTCGAATTCCTGTGCCATCTCTAGTGATTTTTTGTTGCCATAATATATTTGTTTGTGCAATGTTGGCCCATTGTATCAATCTCTATGTCCCCAATTAAAACATTAAACCGTTATATAGAACTTATTTTAGATAAACAATTAGAACACTTAATGTAATTTTGAGACAATTGAATTGATATTTGTTAGTTAATTAATAAAGATAAAATGTTAAAATATTAAAATAAATGCCTGATATAAATACCTGTTTAAAAAAACTTTGTCAATTAGTCAATTGGTACCAAATGACATGCTGAAGATGGAACATGTTTCTGAAAGACCTGCTTGGTTTCAACTAATTCACAAAGTTTTTTTAAACAGAAATTCATTTTAATTGAGGATGACTGATATATCAGGTACTTATTTTAATATTTTAACATTTTATTATATAACCTCAATGGTGATATACAATGAATTTTAGAAATATTAATAGTTAATAAAGGTATGGTATCAGAGTAATGTGCAAATAGATAAACATACTTCATTTTAAAATTAATACAGGGAAGTAAACATTATGAGGTAATAATCATTTAGCATTTAACGGAGAAAATTTTTTAAAAACTCACCTCATAAATTTCATGCTTTTCATTAGACCCAGGTTTCAGACAACATCTTGACCATCATCAGTTACAACTCCGACTGATGAAATTCTTCGGCCATCAACTTCTCTATTGTCAACAATTTATAAACTTTGAAATTATTTTTTTTAATTTAATTTCAAACTTTATAAATTCAACCATAGATGGCAGCACAGAAGATATTGACAATAGAGAAATTGACAGCCAAAGAATTTCATCAATTGGAGTTGTGACTGATTGATGGACAAGATGTTGTCTGAAACCTGGGTCTCGTGAAAAGCACAAAATTTATGAGGTCATTAAATTAATATTGGGAAGCTAAAGCTATTACTATGATAGAAATAAGTAAATTAATAAACACAATTAAATTATTGTAAATCAATGGTAAAGAGAAAAATTTTTGCCTGAACCGGGAATCGAACCCTGAAACCTTTAGCCTCCGTGCTAATGCTCAGACCACCGAGCTAATCCAGGCTTCATTCCCATCCAAGCAAGAATCCTTCCTTTACCTTTACCCTACTGGCCCCACATTCAATTGCAATGAATCATCATTCACAAATACACAATGAATGGCTTCTACCTGAAGAAGACATGAAGGGACTCCACACAGCTATAGCATTATTTATTAAATTAATATTGGGAAGCTAAAGCTATTACTATGATAGAAATAAGTAAAGTAATAAACACAATTAAATTATTGTAAATCAATGGTAAAGAGAAAAATTTTTTCCTGAACCGGGAATCGAACCCCGAACCTTTAGCTTTCCGTGCTAATGCTCAGACCACCGAGCTAATCCAGGCTTCATTCCCATCCAAGCAAGAATCCTTCCTTTACCTTTACCCTACTGGCCCCACATTCAATTGCTTGCACGGAAAGCTAAAGGTTCGAGGTTCGATTCCCGGTTCAGGCAAAAATTTTTCTCTTTACCATTGATTTATGAGGTCAGTTTCTCAAAATTTTTCTCCGACAAATACTAAACATACTGCAGCATATTATTCCTCAAGATGGATCACCATTGATATTCAATTTTGTCCTTATATAATCTTGATGGTTTTGCCTTTGAATGTCATTAGGAAAATTGGCAAGAACAATCAAATAGCTGCCCAGAACAAGGTTGTAACCCTCTTTTTCTTTTCTAAAGTTGATGTTAAATAAAAAAAAATCCTATCTGCCATTAACCCCTTTTCACAATGTAAAACTCGGTTTGGGGGGGGGAGGAAACAAGGCTACAGCCTTGGTCTGTGTGGCTGTTCAGTTAGTGTTTAGATATGAATGAGGTTCACCAGATTTTGGTTTATGCCAATTACATGAATCTAATAGGAGTTAACATTAATAAGATAGTAAAAAATATAGAAGTAATTTTAAAGATCTGTAAGAAAATTGGTTTAGATATAAATACAAAAAAAAACTGAGTCATTGAAATGTACACTTAGCAGAAAAAAAAATGAGCCACTGCACATGCTTGAAGAGCTAAAGTGTGGTTCATGAGATAAACACTTTGTTAAATTTTTTAAATACCCTCTATTTGGTTTTAATCATCTTAAATAGTTAAAGAGTAGTGAAGGAAACATGTTTCTAGATATTTACAAGCATTCAACGTATGTAATATTACTCAAATTGCGACATTTCGAATAAAGTTCAACTCTCATGCATAGCGTAAAAGTAAACAAGACACCCAAGATTTAGATGACTTGTACCAGATGTTCAAGTAGCATAGATCGTTAATCCAATTACATAAAAATGAAATATGTATGAGAGCCAGGCTTCAAATATCTTGACAATGACTTTTTTTTTTGTTATTTATTTGTACTTCCGCAAAATACATCCTATAACATTTCATTCCAGCCTTGTAATCTACGTCCATTTTACACTATTTTAAGTAATATTCCTGCATTCATAAACTCTATAACACTATTTAGCTACCAGTATAAATTTAATTGTGTGTGCAGTACCACGTTTTAATAATAATGCTATAATAATGTTGAGTGATTCCGGGTTCTGTGGCCGTGGTCCATAGTTGGTGTTGATACCAGACGTTTCGCCCTCAACTGCGGAGGGCATCTTCAGTGGCGAGTGCTTCTAGGCGTGTTTCCTGGTCGGAAGCTCTACTTAGAGTGAACGCTGCGGGTGTTGTATTGATACTAGTGGTGGGAGCAGGGTGAGCGGCGTGGCTCTTGCTGATTGGCTAATGGTCGTCTCCTTGTTGTCCCTAGTGTTGATGCATTTATTTTCTAGTGTACGGTACCAGGCCTTAGACAGTTTAATACCTTCCTCTTTTCTGTTAATATTTTCCTTATGCTTGTGTATTTCTATAGAAATACACAAGCATAAGGAAAAAAAAAAAAAATATAACAGAAAAGAGGAAGGTATTAAACTGTCTAAGGCCTGGTACCGTACACTAGAAAATAAATGCATCAACACTAGGGACAACAAGGAGACGACCATTAGCCAATCAGCAAGAGCCACGCCCGCTCACCCTGCTCCCACCACTAGTATCAATACAACACCCGCAGCGTTCACTCTAAGTAGAGCTTCCGACCAGGAAACACGCCTAGAAGCACTCGCCACTGAAGATGCCCTCCGCAGTTGAGGGCGAAACGTCTGGTATCAACACCAACTATGGACCACGGCCACAGAACCCGGAATCACTCAACATTATGATTACCGGCCGTGAAAGCCTGCATTCAGCTAATAATGCTATAAATTTATTACGTATTAATGAGAAAAAAGTCTCACCCTTCAATTAAAATATTTAGTTTATATAGGTCAAGTCCAACCTAATAATAGCCCATAGACAATAATAATAATAGTCATCACATCAGCATCAAGGATTAGATCTGCTGGTCTGTTCTGATCTCATTTAGAATTTGTCTATCCATCTTTTACTGGGTCTTCCAACATTTCTAATCATAGCAATACTTCCAAATAGTTTTTTTTTAAGAGTGGACAGACAGAAAGAAGCATAGTAACAATTAAAAAATTTAACCTCAACGGGAATTGAACCCGAGACCTCTTGCATACTAAGCTAGCCACAAGGCACTAAGCTAAGCGTTCGCTGCTTGCTGTGCATAAAAGAATGCTTTTCATTGGAGGAAGGGGAATGTATTGTAACTCTACTGTGCAATTAGTTTATTCGTGTGAATAAAACAAGGGTTGTTTTTTAAGTTGTGTGTCCTGTTTGCTGATGAAAAGTGTGGCAGTAATAAAGGAATGATAGTGCAAATCCTTGTCACCCAACTGTTGACTTCATTTGCCAAGCTTTTAGGAAAAAAATGGACACTTACAATCACACGAAGACACTTCTTACCACAAAGTATGTGTTCAAGCTGGTCTAAACTTCCTGCAAAGCTATCACAACCTACAAAAATCTCTTGAAAATCAGGTAAATACGCTACTCAACGACTTCAACAAGTAAAAGAAAATAAAGAGAGACTTAGGCTAATAGTAGAATTGATAATATTCTTGGTTCGACAAAATATTCCTCTAAGAGCCACCGAGATTATGGCCGTCTCAACGAAGAAGTTGGGCCCTGTATTGAGAGTAATTTTAGAGAATTATTAACATTTAGAGCATCTGCAGGAGATAAAAATCATAAGCAACACTTGTCAACAGCCTCTTCAAGAGCCATGTACATAGTCAATACAAAACCAAATCAATTAATAACATGCCATAGTGAAGAAATAACATAAAGGCCCTACAATACTGAATCAAATAAGGAACACTAAGTATTATTCTGTTATACTTGACGAAACAACAGATATTTCTAATACAAAACAGCTTTTTTGAACTTGAGATATTTGTACAAAAATGAGTTTTGTGAAGATTTCGTCTAATTTATTGATGCATATGAGCGCATTACAACTGTCAATCCAGATCAAGATCCAAATAGTGAACAACACCTATCTGGAGGGGCTTTGGGAAACAATTGTTGTAACATACTGCAAGAACTGTCCTTAGACTTAAACAACTGTGTAGGAATTGGTACTGAGAGTTACACTGTAATGTCTTCTCAAGCTGTCGGTGCAGTCACTGAAATACAGAAAACTGCAAAGGCAGCATGTGCTTAGTTTATTGTCTGGTCTTACGACTTAAAATATAAAAATTGTGATGTGTTTAATGTCTAAATACTTCTTAAAACTGCTCAAAATAGTTTAAAAACACGTTATTAGCAAGCTAAATTTACAAATTAATTAATTTGTTAATTTACATGGACCCATGCACCCCTCCCCCAAAATTTACATGGATCCATGCCCTCCCCCCGAAAAATCTGTCCTGGAACCGCCCTTGACTAACAGCTTATTAATACAATTGTGCTATAGGCCTCCTTTATACTCTAAAGATTTAATGACTTGCTCTAGTACAAAACTGAATAGTAGAGAAAATGGTGCACCTCCTTGTTTTAACCCATTGTGAATTTCTAAAGTATCTGAAGACTGTTTGCTTCCCACACCCTACTCTTTGTGTTGTTTAGACATATTCAAATAATATTGTTTATTTTTTATCATTTCACTCACCTCATACTTCATAATTTATAGCAGACCCAGGGTTTCTTCACGTAATTCGTGACATTGTCAATGCTGCGTCATGTTCACAACTGACGTCCAACGGCCTTCTATCCTGCAGACTGACCTCGCGCCATCTGGTGGCCGACCGAAGAATTTCCAAATCAGGCCTCTTTCTTTATAACCGGGTATTTCAAAATTCATAGTTGTATTTTCATTCTTGCATATGTAAATTTTTTCCCAAATTGTGAGTTCCTTCGGTTTTTCCAATTGTTTAAGTAATTTTGTTTTGGTTTCTATTCTATGTTTTTCTGACCAGGCATGTGCAGCTATTGCAGATTTTTCGGTTTCTCCATTTTTAACATTTCTGAGGTGTTCTTTTAATCTTGTATTTAGATTCCTTTTTGTTTTTCCTATGTATATCTTTTCACAATCTTTACAATTAATTTGATAAATTCCCGATTTTTTGCAGTCTTCAATTTTTTCATTTTTGTTGGTTTTTATTAAATTACCTAAGCTGTAATCATTTTTCGGTGCTAATTTAATGTTGAATTTGTTGAAAATTTTTTGAAACTTGTCAAATACGAAAGGATGGTATGTGAACTTCTTGAATTTTTTGCCTATATTTTTATCTGTCTGAAGAGTACTTTCATTGATGACTTTTTGTTTCTTTGAATTTATTTATTTTCTTGTGTATCATTTTCTTGTGAAAACCATTATCCTTAGCAATTTGTATGATGTGTTCTTTCTCTTTATTGTAATTTTCTTTGCTCATGGGGACATTCACAAGTCTGTGTGTTAAACTATTAAATACTGCCTGTTTGTGTGAAAAATGGTTAAATCCAGTAGCTTTTATATAATTGTCGATGTGAGTTTCTTTTCTGTAGATTCCAAATTCTATTTTCTTTTTTTTCTTCTTTCCTAATCAATTTAAGGTCTAAAAATGGTATTTCATGATTATTTTCTATTTCCATTGTAAATTTGATTGTTTTATTTTGAATATTTAACAGTTTAATGGCATCTTCTAATTGTTTCTCTTTTACTATTGCTATGATATCATCTACGTATCTTCTCCAAAATTTAAACATCAAAGGATGTGCTTTAGTTACATGACATTCAAAATTCCCCATAAACATGTCTGCTAAGAATGGTGATAATGGATTTCCCATTGCGAGTCCTGATTTTTGTCTAAAGTATTTTCCTCTAAAGGTGAAGAACATTTGATTTAAGCATAATTTTGTTAGTTTTATGTATTCTTTAACGCTATCATCATCTAATTTGTTTTCTTTCAACCATTTTTCTAAAATTTTCAAAGTTTGTGTCAGTCGGTATGTTTGTGAATAATGAAGTAACATCAAATGAGACCAATCTTTCTGAAGGTTCTATTTCTACATTTTCTAATTTCTCAACTAATTGGTAAGAATTTTCTACTGCTAAATTTTCAAATTTTTCCATACCTTTAAATTTATTGTTAAGCCATTTGGATATGTTATATGTCGGTGAATTGATATTGTTGATGATAGGTCTCATTTTCTTTCCGTCTTTGTGGATTTTAGGAAGACCATGAATGTTGGGGTTTCTGGGATTTGGTATTTTTAATTTAAACTTTTCCTTTTGTGTCATAATTTTTTTAATTGATTTTAGGTTGGTTTCAACTTCTTTAATTGTTTTTGCGAGAGGATTTGTTTTAAATTTCTTCATATTCTTCCCCCTTTAATAAATTCTCCATCCTATCATTATAATCGTCTTTATCCAAAATTACCAAATTATTCCCTTTGTCTGACTTTGAAAAAAACAACATTTTTATTATTAATGTTTCTTAATTTCTTCATATTTGTTTTGCATATGTTTTTTATTTTGTGTTTTTTAATTTTTTCAATAACTTCCCCACATTCTTTTCTGATTATTGTTTGTTCTTCAAAATTCATGTCATCTATAGCAATTTCAATATCAGCTATGTAATCTTCTAAATTGTTAGAGTAACTAATGCATGTTTTCAATCCCTTGTCCAAAATAGATATTTCTTCTTTTGTAAAGTTTTCAGATGATAGGTTAATTACATTATTCTCAATTTTCTTTATCCCTTCCTAATGTAGTGGTTATACTTTTTGTACTTATATTTTTCTTCAATTTTTTTAAATCAGGTTTTAAATTAATTATCTTTTTCTTTTGTACATCAAATTTTTTCTTCATTTTTGAGGTTCAATTGGTTGTAGAAGTTTTTTTCTCAGGTTATCCCAAATTATTTGTCCTAAATTGTTGTTTAATCTTAGATGTAAAAAGTACAGTTCTACGTCTATTTTACTTATAGTTGTGTAATGTTTGACTTTTTTCCAAATTGAGAGTTTTCTTTTTCTAAACTTTTTTGGTGTTGGTTATTGTTGTTTTAAACCATTTTCCGGACAAATTTTGGAGTGATATTATTTTCTAAACATTTATTAATGAATTTGATATCTGCAGCTCTTTTATTTCTAAGTTCTTTTAATTTCAAATATCTTTTAATTTCTATCTTATTTTCCGAAAAATGTTCGTTGAAATGTTGTATATTTGAAGCCGCCATCTTGTTCCAGTTGTTTACGTTATTCTTGTTTTCCTATGACTGCAAAAAATCGGGAATTTATCAAATTAATTGTAAAGATTGTGAAAAGATATACATAGGAAAAACAAAAAGGAATCTAAATACAAGATTAAAAGAACACCTCAGAAATGTTAAAAATGGAGAAACCGAAACAATCTGCAATAGCTGCACATGCCTGGTCAGAAAAACATAGAATAGAAACCAAAACAAAATTACTTAAACAATTGGAAAAACCGAAGGAACTCACAATTTGGGAAAAAATTTACATATGCAAGAATGAAAATACAACTATGAATTTTGAAATACCCGGTTATAAAGAAAGAGGCCTGATTTGGAAATTCTTCGGTCGGCCACCAGATGGCGCGGAGGTCAGTCTGCAGGATAGAAGGCCGTTGGACGTCAGTTGTGAACATGACGCAGCATTGACAATGTCACGAATTACGTGAAGAAACCCTGGGTCTGCTATAAATTATGAAGTATGAGGTGAGTGAAATGATAAAAAATAAACAATATTAAAGAACCTCATAGTGTTATTTCCTATCTACATAACTTAATAAAGTTGGCTATCAAGTCATAGGAAAACAAGAATAACGTAAACAACTGGAACAAGATGGCGGCTTCAAATATACAACATTTCAACGAACATTTTTCGGAAAATAAGATAGAAATTAAAAGATATTTGAAATTAAAAGAACTTAGAAATAAAAGAGCTGCAGATATCAAATTCATTAATAAATGTTTAGAAAATAATATCACTCCAAAATTTGTCCGGAAAATGGTTAAAAACAACAATAACCAACACCAAAAAAGTTTAGAAAAGAAAAACTCTCAATTTGGAAAAAGTCAAACATTACACAACTATAAGTAAAATAGACGTAGAACTGTACTTTTTACATCTAAGATTAAACAACAATTTAGGACAAATAATTTGGGATAACCTAGAAAAAAACTTCTACAACCAATTGAACCTCAAAATGAAGAAAAAATTTGATGTACAAAAGAAAAAGATAATTAATTTAAAACCTGATTTAAAAAAATTGAAGAAAAATATAAGTACAAAAAGTATAACCACTACATTAGGAAGGGATAAAGAAATTGAGAATAATGTAATTAACCTATCATCTGAAAACTTTACAAAAGAAGAAATATCTATTTTGGACAAGGGATTGAAAACATGCATTAGTTACTCTAACAATTTAGAAGATTACATAGCTGATATTGAAATTGCTATAGATGACATGAATTTTGAAGAACAAACAATAATCAGAAAAGAATGTGGGGAAGTTATTGAAAAAATTAAAAACACAAAAATAAAAAACATATGCAAAACAAATATGAAGAAAATAAGAAACATTAATAATAAAAATGTTGTTTTTTCAAAGTCAGACAAAGGGAATAATTTGGTAATTTTGGATAAAGACGATTATAATGATAGGATGGAGAATTTATTAAAGGGGGAAGAATATGAAGAAATTAAAACAAATCCTCTCGCAAAAACAATTAAAGAAGTTGAAACCAACCTAAAATCAATTAAAAAATTATGACACCAAAGGAAAAGTTTAAATTAAAAATACCAAATCCCAGAAACCCCAACATTCATGGTCTTCCTAAAATCCACAAAGACGGAAAGAAAATGAGACCTATCATCAACAATATCAATTCACCGACATATAACATATCCAAATGGCTTAACAATAAATTTAAAGGTATGGAAAAATTTGAAAATTTAGCAGTAGAAAATTCTTACCAATTAGTTGAGAAATTAGAAAATGTAGAAATAGAACCTTCAGAAAGATTGGTCTCATTTGATGTTACTTCATTATTCACAAACATACCGACTGACACAACTTTGAAAATTTTAGAAAAATGGTTGAAAGAAAACAAATTAGATGATGATAGCGTTAAAGAATACATAAAACTAACAAAATTATGCTTAAATCAAATGTTCTTCACCTTTAGAGGAAAATACTTTAGACAAAAATCAGGACTCGCAATGGGAAATCCATTATCACCATTCTTAGCAGACATGTTTATGGGGAATTTTGAATGTCATGTAACTAAAGCACATCCTTTGATGTTTAAATTTTGGAGAAGATACGTAGATGATATCATAGCAATAGTAAAAGAGAAACAATTAGAAGATGCCATTAAACTGTTAAATATTCAAAATAAAACAATCAAATTTACAATGGAAATAGAAAATAATCATGAAATACCATTTTTAGACCTTAAATTGATTAGGAAAGAAGAGAAAAAGAAAATAGAATTTGGAATCTACAGAAAAGAAACTCACATCGACAATTATATAAAAGCTACTGGATTTAACCATTTTTCACACAAACAGGCAGTATTTAATAGTTTAACACACAGACTTGTGAATGTCCCCATGAGCAAAGAAAATTACAATAAAGAGAAAGAACACATCATACAAATTGCTAAGGATAATGGTTTTCACAAGAAAATGATACACAAGAAAATAAACAAATTCAAAGAACAAAAAGTCATCAATGAAAGTACTCTTCAGACAGATAAAAATATAGGCAAAAAATTCAAGAAGTTCACATACCATCCTTTCGTATTTGACAAGTTTCAAAAAATTTTCAACAAATTCAACATTAAATTAGCACCGAAAAATGATTACAGCTTAGGTAATTTAATAAAAACCAACAAAAATGAAAAATTGAAGACTGCAAAAAATCGGGAATTTATCAAATTAATTGTAAAGATTGTGAAAAGATATACATAGGAAAAACAAAAAGGAATCTAAATACAAGATTAAAAGAACACCTCAGAAATGTTAAAAATGGAGAAACCGAAAAATCTGCAATAGCTGCACATGCCTGGTCAGAAAAACATAGAATAGAAACCAAAACAAAATTACTTAAACAATTGGAAAAACCGAAGGAACTCACAATTTGGGAAAAAATTTACATATGCAAGAATGAAAATACAACTATGAATTTTGAAATACCCGGTTATAAAGAAAGAGGCCTGATTTGGAAATTCTTCGGTCGGCCACCAGATGGCGCGGAGGTCAGTCTGCAGGATAGAAGGCCGTTGGACGTCAGTTGTGAACATGACGCAGCATTGACAATGTCACGAATTACGTGAAGAAACCCTGGGTCTGCTATAAATTATGAAGTATGAGGTGAGTGAAATGATAAAAAATAAACAATATTAAAGAACCTCATAGTGTTATTTCCTATCTACATAACTTAATATTCAAATAAGTCTAACTTTTTAGGAATACGAAGATTCAGCAGGATACTATAGATATGACTTCTCCCTCTTAATTGAATTGTATACCTTTCTGAAGTTTACATGTAGTTGATGCACAGTGCCATTGTATTCCAATTATTTTCTAAAATTGTCTTATATTAAAAATCTGATCTTTTGCAGACCTATTTCTTTTAAATCCATATTGATGATAATCTATTATGTCTTCAGTATAGGAAGTAAGTCTAGATACTAATATATTTATTAGACTTGTACAAAGTTGAAAGTAATGAGTAGGGCTGGAAAAAAGTATCGGTATCACTGCCTGCTCGGAGCAGAGAGTGTGTATATTCGACTCTGCTCAGTAATAGATCTGTTTACGTGACATGTGGTTGTATCAGAATGTCGAAACAAAAATTGTGCAAATATGAGTCCATTCTTACACAAAGCAGGCTGTACTAGAAGTCTGCCCCGAGTAGCATGTGTCAATGTGTTGTTTGTAAACACAAAGGTCTAAGTACGATGCAGTCTAGCCTGTAACCCATACTTTTTTCAGCCCTAGTAATGAGATATCCCTGTTGTTGCAATCAGTTTTATATCCTTTCTTATTGATTTGTATGATAATTTTTTGTAATAATAATAATAATAATAATAATAATAATAGCTTTATTTTACCTGGCAGAGTTAAGATCTTGTCTACCACTCAACCAGGATAGATAAAAATACAAAAATTATTCTTACATCTAAATAACAATAAACAAAATTATTACATGGTATATATAAAATATTATTATTATTTACAGTTCAGTTATGGCTTCTTTAGCCGCTTTTGAGGGGTCTTTGGTGTTTGGTGCGATAAGAGGGGAAAGCGAATTGCAGCTACTGCCAGCAACTATTCTCAGTTTAGAAAATATAATAGTTACACATTGAGTTTTCTTATTTACTAGTTCTGTTTAGTGAATATTTTTGTTGTCTAGTAAGTTTAGAGTGTTCATTATAGGATAGCACCTTTTTATAATAATTTATTATTATTATTATTATTATTATTAAAAATAATAATAAGAAAATGTTTTTTTGCTTGGCTACTAGTTTCATACCCCACTCGGCAGTGTTCCCTCCTGCCACGCACCAAGACGGCTACGGTTATCAGAACTCGACTGTACAATACATTTTAATTTAATCTAGATTTAACGAATGAAATGAGAGAAAAATAAACTATTAATGACAAAATAATTCTAGTTTCGAAAAAAAATAATTATTTAACAACAAATAATTGTATAAATGTGACTTAAAAGTGTCAAATGTACGACAACCCCTCATATCTTGAGGGAGGGAATTCCAGGAACGGGCAGAGGGTATTGTGAAAGAAGTATGGAGAGGGATTGTTAGCAGACTGTTATCTCGTGACCTAGTGCCAATACTGTGGTAAGAAGATAACTTCTCAAATCTGATAGCTAAGAGTGTAGGAATGCAGAAGCTTGAATAGAAATGAAAGAGAGTGCAACTTTCATTAAGATGGAGCCAAGACAGATTATTGAAGTGTTCGAAAATATGATCGTAACGGAGGATATTCAAAATAAATTGAACGCAAGCATAATGAAACGCTACAGTCTCTGCAACAAATAATAGTTTAGGTCATATATAGCGTCACAATAATCAAAGTGTGGTAATCCATTTTTACTAACTTAAAACCCTTTCCTTTCTATCCTAATTCCCTGATATAATTTTCGGATGTTCCTTTTTTTTTTATTTTTGCATTCATTTCGAGTTCATTAATCTTCTCTCTCAAATAGTATTTTTTTCTTACTCTTTAAATACCTAGTGGTTTCCCGTCTGATGTTACCTAATTGTTCTGAATTTACTTAAATTGGTTCATTAACCAATTAATTTTGTTTTATTTTCTTTACAATGTCAGCACATTCCTTATCAAACCAATTTTTATTTTTGCATCTTTTCTAATTAACCTAAATACAGTAATTTTATTAACATGAATCGGGGCACGTCCCGTTGAAGACCCCTATATCATTACAGGACAATTATTAACAGTATTATATTTCCTATACTATATTATTAACCCCCTAGCTACTAAAATATGAGATGCCTTAACTAAATAGTTAAATCTTAGAAAGTACTGTGTTT
Source organism: Diploptera punctata (assembly GCA_030220185.1). Taxonomy (NCBI): domain Eukaryota; kingdom Metazoa; phylum Arthropoda; class Insecta; order Blattodea; family Blaberidae; genus Diploptera; species Diploptera punctata. Next base: position 129,250 of record JASPKZ010006459.1, on the reverse strand, counting down.
TGAAAGCACTCGCTTTCCGATGCTGACAATTTAGTGGTGTCTCTTAGAGTCTCCCATTCTCTGTTTTATCAGTTTCTTCTTCGGTTGCCACATTTTCAACTGAACTTTCCATATTTCAAATTTATTATCAATTTTGATCTGGTATTCTTTCCGCAGTTTATCATTTCTCAAAATTTCCAGAATCATCTTTAGCGTTTGTTCCTCTCATAACCGTTTTCTGATTTTCATCCTGACCAGATGGTAATCCGAATTGCAGTTTGTCCCTCTAACTATTCTGATGTCGATGATACTAGTGTGCCAGCGTTTATCTATTGGTTTCATATGCTATCGTGGAAGACTATCATATAAATGTTGATAGAACTCATCCTTGATCTTGTCATTGTTATCTTCTGTGGGACTATGAACATTTACGATTACAAAATCAGGTCGTTTACCCTTTTGAATTATGTATGATATTCTATCGCTGACAAACTTAACATCTCGGATAGCTGAGGGGATCCTCCTCCGAACTAAAAAAAACCCGTTTCGCATTCTGGTCTCGCTGCACCCAGTGGTTTAACTTATTTTTATTTCTTTCTTGTCTATCAAAATCCATCTTATCGTGGTTCAAAAAACATGCTACATGCATAATACATCAACACATTACTTTATATAAGTCACTGGAGAACGTGGGTTCCATATATTAAAACCCTCAGCAAGCATCCCTATGCTACCTTGAAAGTTGATCGTAGTGTTCCGTGCACTATGTATGTGTAGATTTATGATTCATACGAGGTATTTAGGTTCTTGGCGAAAATTTCGTTATTATAGTAGGCCTAATATAATGTACAACATTAATTATATAATTAATAGGCTATGCTAGGGACTTGCACTTTACGACGATAAAGATACGCAGTTGTTTTATAATAATAGGGATAGACCAAGAAATTAAAACTTTTAAAAAGCGGTATGTTAATTGATTTTATATCGAATGCATTTTATATCGTGCGCAGTAAAATAAATTTACCGATATCTTATTACTTCTAGATAGAACACGCGGCTGCTTCTCCCTGAAATGTTTTTTTTTTAATGCTTGGCCAAGGTTGATGAAATGTTTTAGGTAAGGAAAATTCAGGTATACTTATCTGGTTTAATACGGAAGAACGTTATAAGTTATAACTTATAAACCAACGATCCCGTGTTACAGAGATGTGTGTGGGCAGGTTAAATAATCGTCTCATATGAATATACTTGGCAAATTGGTCACCTCCTTCACATTGAAATCATAGCAGAAATAGATGTTAAACCCACCAATAAATAATAATTAAAAGCTCAAGTGACTTGGCTCAAACGATAGCATTTGCCAAATCCCATTTTCAAATACATAATTTGGGTTGGAATTTTATTCTTATTAAGCAATAAAATTGGTATGGGCATGCACGAGAATGCAAGAAGAAAGATTACCCAAGAAAACATTGGAATGGTGTCCACCTGGAAGAAGGAGGAGAGGAAGACCTCGAAACTCGTAGATGCAGGAAATAGGAACTGGAATGAGAGCAAGAGGACTGGAGGACATGGATTGGATGGCGAGAGAAGAGTGGAGAAGAAAAATAAAACTTTAGGCACAGAAAGATGTGCAAAAACACATGACAGACACAATAGAAAGATCTGCTGGATTGGAATATTCTAGAAGCATTGTCTGTTAAAGCGTCTATGAAAGGAACTAATTTAAAATATTTTTAATAAGAAACACAATATAATTCTTCGGAATATTGTGGTTTGTACATTAAATTTGTTTTTATGTGATCTGGCGGGGAAATAGAACCAACTAAAATACACTTTATTTTAACCTTTTAGAAGATAAAATGCACCCAAGAATAATATTAATATTCCGATGCATTCATCTACCGCCTTACCTAATAGAAGCTAATAGGAAGTTCCTTCAGAGAGAGAAACATTTTAATAATAATAAAGCTTTATTTAATCTGACAGAGTTAAGGCCATAAGGCCTTCTCTTCCACTCAACCAGCGAATAAAAAATAATACACAAATTAGGTACATACTTGTTATAGTTATAAAACATTGTTAAAATATAGACTAAACAAACGACAATGCGGATGTAGTGTAATATTAGCTATTATATTAATAAAATAAACTAAGTAAAGCTTCCTAGATTAATATTTATAGGTAGGCATGTATACAAAATGCTGGATGTAGTTGTTATGCAGTTAATACTTTCATTGTGTGAAACTTACGTTATCAGTTAATTTGGATTTAAATAAAGATAGTGATTGACAGTCCCTAACATGATTGGGAAATGATTTCCATGCTCTAGTCATAGATATTGTGTAAGATTTAGAGTATGGACATGTCATTTGCTGTGATATAGACAGTAAAAAAGTATATTGTGATCTTGTTCCTAGCTAATAAATTTTAAAACGTTTATAAATGACTTAGTAAATATGTGTGCAGAATTTGGGATAGCAAAACATGTGAACGTGGCCCTACAGGTAATATAAAAATGTAACCTTAATACAATCAAAACGAATGATCCCCAAGGATCGATATTGTCACCGATATTATTTGTGATATATCTCATGCAATGCTTGCAGTTAACAGTTAAGTTATTCCCGCCTGAAATTGAAGATGGTGTAAACTATATGAATTAGCTCTCGCTCAACGATGATTCAGTAGGTCTAATTGAAGAATTTTACACAATGCCATGAAAACAAAAGCAAATATATTCTCTTTAGGACGATTCACAAATCATCCTCATCATGGTAGTCGAATAATATCATGACTATATACCATTTAAGCACTCAAATATCTCTAGTCCTAATATAAAGCTCTTTACTACATTATGAATCACTCATTCGGTCAATTATAAATTATAACCTATGCGGCACCGATCTGGGTTCTGCTCCAAAAACTCATACTCGTCTACTTAAGTTCTTTACAATAGAATCCTTCATAGAATCGCCAATTCACTTTGGTGTGTAAAAAAATTCAGTTGTATAATAAATTAATATTTCAATTATATATATATCTTAATATGTCCACCGCTGTGGTCTCGAGGTAGCGTGCTGCCTTGTCACGCAGCGGGCCCGGGTTCGATCCCCGGTCGGGGCAGTTTTTCTGGGTGAGGTTTTTATCGGGGTTTTTCCTCACCTGTAAGACAAATGTCAGGAAACCTTTAAGGCCCAAACGGTCCCCGAAATCATATGGCCATCATCCTTATCATTATCATCCTTACCATTATCATTATCATCATCATCCTTCACCGGTGTGGAAAGCAACGGGAAGCTACCACACCTACGCAATTCCCTAGTAAAGCTGCAAACATAGCATGAAAATGCTATGATTGCAGTGAAGGACCTGCCTTCGGGCAGAAATGCTATGGATATCTTAATATATAAAAATTACGTGTCACGTTGTTTGTCCGCGATGGAATCCTAAACTACTGAACCGATTTTAATCAAATTTTGCATACTGTGTGCAGTTTGTTCCAACTTGAGACTTAGGGTAGTTTATAACTAAATTTATAGTCGCATTATTTTTTATTGCAGATTATTTGTTTATTATTTAACAAAGAGTTATAATTATCTGTGAGTTCCATACGATTCTAACAGATGGCGGTGTAAGGTAATTTGGTAAGGTAATTGTGCTTTTTGTTGCAACCGCAAATTTCAATTGAATTACAGATATTGATTATTTCATAATTTAAGTGTGTTCAGTGTTTATTTTATTTTCAATAATATTAATTTCGTGTGTAAGTATTAGTTTTAAATAATCGGCTGAAAGACAGCAACTTAATTTAAAATTTTAACGTATACCTTAGCCACAGCAACGCGTGGCCGGGACTTCTAGTATATATATATATATATATATATATATATATTCTTCTCGAGGTAGCGCGCTGTCTTGCCACGCAGTAAACCCGGGTTCGACGATCCTCGGTCGGGACAAACTTCCTGGATGAGGGGTTTTTCCGAGGTTTTTCCTCGCCTATAAAACAAATGTCAGGTAGCTTTAAGGCCGTAAAGGTACCCGAACATCATCTGGCAATCATTATCAACCTTCACCTGTGTGGAAAGCAACGGGAAGCTACCACACCTATAATTCCCTAGTAAAGCTGCAAAACATAACATGGAAATGCTATGCTTGCAGTGAAAGACCTGCCCTAGGACTGAACATTATAGAATAGGATATTCGACCCATTGAGGTTAATTGTTCTCAATTCCTGGAGCTACAGTTTTTAACATTGGAAAGAAAACGCAACAGACGCCAAAACGCAGACTACCACTTGATCTTCTACTTTCATCGTCAAAATATTCTAACTTTGATTACAAACAAGTTCAACATTAACACTGTTAAATAGCCAGAGGAATCACAATGGCCAGCCTCACATTGCTTTATAAAGTAAAGTGATCCCACTACAGGTTTTAGGAGACTCTGAAGGTAGCAAGAGGTTAAGGTTCCAATCTTTATAGTGTGTCCGCAAAAGATGTCAGCCCTGTGTGACAGCAGCTTTTCCAGTACATACGTCTGGTATTCATTATCAGAGGTTGAATCGACCCCAGGATCATTGTGCAGTCAGAGATTTAGGTGAATTTAAAAATCCTGATCCGTAGGCCTATAGGAACTTGAACTCAGGACATTCTGGCTGGCTTGTAGCATATTACCGCGTTGATATATACCATATCAAAGTACTTCCTAAAACAGTGAAATTTAGTGCTGGCCGATCATTACAAGATTTAAAAAATAAGATAACAGATGAACTAATAAGATTCTATACTCATCATCATTAATACATTTTGAAATTCCTAGAAATATAAGCATAGTTTGAAAATGTATAGCGGGTGTAAAATGTTATGGTACTGTGGAAAATTTGATCTATTTATTTATTTATTCATTCCATAATTGATAAAGTACTTCCTTCAGGCCACTCTTCCATGGTAATCATTTTCTCTTAGAACATTACGAACTATAGAATCCCTTTCGATATTTCTGAAACTGATTTGCATTTATAATGAAACCGAACAAACATTTTAGGTCCTTATTCTGTTGTTTATTTTATTTTCGGAGTCATTTAACTGTTCTGTGTATTCTGCAAAACTGAACTGATAATTTTTTTCTGTTCTTTCTTACTTTTCGGAGCCATTTAATTAACTTGTGTGTTCTGCACAGTAGTAGTGGTTACACTGAAAGGGTTTGTACTGCGTAAATTGTGATGTCTAATTCATAAGGGAAGGGAGATGGCACTATACACTCACTTCTTACTCAAGTTTATAACATAACATTATGGTTTCAAAAAATATATTTACTCTAATTATAAATGTATTATTTTAGAATAATGGCTTGGCGTTTATATTTATGTTCATGGTTCATATAGCACGGCAATATAATTACGAATATTTTATGTATAATGTTCCATGAGTCCCGCGCCGTAGCCGAGCGGTTAAGGTAGGAAGCCTTGGCGCAGAGCTACGGGACTTGCGCTGGTTCGAGTCTCCATGGGGGAAGAAATTTTCTCATGGTATTTCGGCCAGTATGGGACCGATGCCCACCCAGCATCGTGAGGCAATTGGGTAGCTACAATAAGTAGCGGCTCCAGGTTGAGGAACCAGCTATAACGGCTGGGGGACTCGACATGCTAACCACATGTCACCCCTACACTGGCTGTTGATCATCTACCTCTGTGATTGACACATGTGGATGTGAAGGGCCAGCAGCCGGCTGGTAAAAGGGCAACCGCTGAAAAGTGGAAATACCCTCAATCGGATCGGATGTTCCATGAAACACATATTTTATACTAATTGCGTATATGTAAATATCAATAAAACTAAATATATGGTCACACGTAGAAATACATTTTATAATGGAAATGGACAGCTAATGACAAATGAGGGAAATTTTGAGGAAGTGGCTGAATTCAAATACCTAGGAACAATAATCACAAATAGGAATGAGATGCACAAAGAAATTAAACATGGGCTCAATTCTGGAAATGCGTGCTATTATGCATTGCAGAGACTCTTGATGTCACAACTCCTTTCAAAAAACAAATTGAAAATATATAAAACTATTATTCTACTAGTTATATTATATGGGTGCGAAACATGGACTCTTACTTTAAGGGAGGAAAGGAGAATAAAGTACTTAGGAAAATGTTTGGACCAAAGAGAGATGAACAAACAGGTGAATGGAGAAGACTACATAACAATGAACTACATGGTCTTTATAGGAAGCCAGATATAATAAGAACAGTTAAGTCTCGTAGACTGCAATGGGCAGGATATGTTGCACGTATGGGGAATGAAAGACTTGCATGGCAGCTTCTTGTAGGAAAGCCAGAGGGAAAACGCCCAGTTGGTAGACCAAAAATGAGATGGGAGAATAACATTAACTATGATTTGAGGGAAGTAGATTATACCGGGAATGATTGGAAAACATTAGCTCAGGATAGGGATGTATGGAGAGCTTATGTCCGCGCAGCCATGAACCTATGGGTTCGATAGTGCCAATGAGTAATTGCGTATATCGATTGGCAATATTTTGGACTTTTGGTAAACAAATGTTTAACTGTGCGATCACTTTTTACAGTGACTGTAACTAGTGACACATTTATTTCAAACTAATTTTGGTTAATTTCTTGATGCAAGAGGTAGATTCTTATCAATACAGGAATAAAGGCGAGTTAAAAATGAAATACTGAATGTCCATTCATAATAAAACAATGTTGTCATTATTAACAAGAACGTGTTATGGTGCAGATTGAGTGCGGAGCTCAACACAACATTTGTCATGCGTTAAATATGACTTGTAGGTAATTAGAGCGTAGTATACAGCAGGTACCTATATTCTAAGTTAAGCAGCAGACATGTCTATGTTTATGATAGTGCCACAATGCTCTGCAACAAGTATCAACACTTTGAAAAATGACATCACAACTTTTGATTCTTACCATTTTATTGTAAGTAATATTAGCACGTTATTTGATTCGTTATGATCAGGTTAATTACAATTATTGCTTGATCAGTTTTTTAAAAATTAAAAAGAACTAGCCTAATTAGTATCCGAATCATATAAAAATATCGCCTGCTTATAACCAGGTTGTTATAACTCCACTTTTTTTTAAGCCACGATGTAGTAACTCCTCTCCTGTATCACTTCATACAAAAAATTGTACATTTTGTGGTTAGGAAGTGTTGAACTCCTTTCCTAAAAACAATGATATTGTTGTAAAGTTGGTAGTATCCAAAACTTAATTGAACTCTGCTGAAAAATTTTAAAAAATGTATAGCAACCTGGTTCTAAGCACTTCCTCGGTACTATCTCATTATAAATCTACGTTTCGACTGACACATGGAAGTACAGGGATTTTTATTCATTCGTTCTTTCACTCATATCAAAAAGTGCAGGTTCTGGGGTTACAGTAGACATACTTTTTTCTTGAAAGCCTGTTAAAGTAGTATCTTTAGTGCCGGACGTTAGCATATTTTAAAATATATATATAATTTGCTCCAATCTTGGCTTCATCTTTGCCCCGTGGTATTTCTCGTATAATTTATATTTATACTATTATTATTTATTATCACCATTATTATTATTATTATTATTATTATTATTATCGTATAAAAAGTTTTTACATGAAATTTACATTACAACATTTAATATATTTTCAATTGTTTATAATTAGTATAGTGTATATATAATCTATACTGTTAACTATGCATTTGTAATCTGTGCTGGTTGAGTGGAAGGGAAAACCTTATGGCCTTAACTCTACCAGAATAAATAAAACATTATTGTTATTATTATTATTATCTCTACCTATAGAATTGAAAAGTTATTTTAACACATACTGTATAGCGCTGTGGTTTATTTTATATACTTTTAGCTGTATCACCTTTCTGCGAGTTTTAATTTTGCTAGAGTGTAGATCGTTCTTTGAAAATTGGGTGAAGAAATAAATGGAATAAGTGTCCCATATAATACTAAAGTAGGCTTATACCAATACTTTAAAAAAAAAAAACATTAACACCGTTGATTATTGTTAAACATTTAAACAGTAAAAGTTGTACCAATGATGTCACTCGTCCTCAACAAATTAAAATTGTTTAAAATAATCAGCCAGGCCTTTCGGAACTAGTTCAGTTTTCAAAGCTGTTCTGTATCTTTGAGTCCTGCAGAGTAAATATAATGTACGAGTAACTACATTTACAAACAACCAGATTGAGGATTGGAGAATAAAAAAAAAGTTCGTCCCACTCAGGAAACGGGTAAAATAAGCGATTTCCTTAGCAAGTCGAATGTATGGTCCAATTTTGCCGGTTACGGAATGCATCTTCTTTTTGTTAACTAAATATTGTATATACTTTTGTTACGAAAGATCAACATGGCAGCTGCTAGAGCTTTTTTTTTTTTTAATTTCTACTTTCTGGTAAATCCCCACTTCTAGTGGTAGGATTTCGCTGATTTTTTTAGGAAACCTTTATAATGTTATTTCAATGGTATATACTCGTTTCGTTGCGAAAAATCAATAATTGCTGTTATTAGAGCTATTTTTAATTTTCACTGGTTAACTAACTTTTTTATTTGATTGCTGTATACCTAGTTTGGTTCTGAAAAAATGTTCGCTAGAGAGTTAACAGACACATATACATACCTGTATACTCTATATATATATATATTATTTTCGGTGTCTACTAAGTAGGATCGATGCATATATGTGTATTTTTATTTAAATATTTTCATGATAACCAAATAGCTTTATTCCTTCGGAATTAGCAAAATATACAAATTCGTTAAATTAATTAGAGATTGAATTTTACTTCACTATGCAGCAGTATTGAGTTGTAAATATTTAATCCTGTCCACCGCTGTGGTCTTGAGGTAGCGTGCTGCCTTGTCACGCAGCGAGCCCAGGTTCGATCCCCGGTCGGGACAGTTTTTCTGGGTGAGGTTTTTATCGGGGTTTTTCCTCGCCTGTAAGACAAATGTCAGGAAAACTTTAAGGCCCAAACGGTCCCCGAAATCATATGGCCATCGCAATCATCATCATTCATATTCATCTTAGGATTAGGGACTCTCCTGGCGCGCCACTATCATCATCATCCATCATATCATCGGGAGAACGCAACCCCGCCTTCCAGGCGCCCCAACCTCAGAAGTGGGTTACAAGTACGCCATGCCAGGAGAGAACACCAGGAATGTCGAAAGACAACCTGGGGCATTTGCAAAAAAAAATATTTAATTCTGAACTGTTTATTTCTACAAGTGATAAGAATTAGGTCATAAACTTGAAATTTTTATTAGGGATAGCCTATATAATTTATATTCAGGTATTCTATAATGTACCATCATAGGAGGATCTAGAGGAAGACGTGGGGGGCTAAGCTCCCCCCCCCAAATATAATTAGATGTTCAAGTATTATTTATTCTATTCAGTTGTATGATTTGTTTTAAAATTCCTTGTAAATTTATGTGGACTGCAGAATATACAATTAATACTAGTTCCGGTCTTCAATATTTAATTAGGTTTCCTTTTATAGTTGTATGAAGGTCTACTAAGCCATAATTTTCCCTTGAGTTCTCGCATTCTATTATTTTTTAATATTAATTATTTTGAATTTCAGACTTTTATAAGTTAAACTACTACGATTGACTTATGAATCTTTAGAATGCAGCAGTTGTTTTTTTTTTTCTGATGAATTCCTTGAATATATAAACAGTTTATTTCATGTGTTTTATTCTGAATATACTGTGATGAGGAATATCTTAAATTTTCATTGCTGTAAGTATTAAAATATTATCGTAATTTATAGGCCTCATGGTTATTATTCATACTATCATTAATATGACGGTATTAATAAGGTGATACAAAATTGGGACTGGAAGTAAACATCAATAAAACTAAATATATATTCACACACAGAAATACGTTACATAATATAAATAGGTACTTAATAACAAATGAGGGAAAAATTTGATGAAGTGACTGAATTTGAATACCTAGAAAAACTATAATTGCAAATAGGAATTAGACGTACAAAGAAATTAAACATAGTCTCAACTCTGGAAATGCACGCTACTGTGCATTATAGGGACTCTTCCCAGCTCCTTTCAAAAAACCTGAAAATATATAAAACTGTTATTCTACCAGTTAAATTGTATGGTTGCGAAACGTGAGGGAGGAAAGGAGATTACGAGTATGTGAGAATAAAGTTCTTGGGAAATTGTTGGACCCAAAGAAAGATGGACAGACAGGTGAATGGAGAAGACTGCATATCATTGAACTACATGGTTTTTATAGGAAGCCAGATGTAATAACAGTTAAGTCTCGTATACTGCGATGAGTAGGACATATGACACTAATGGGGAATGGAAGCTTCTTGTAGGAAAACCAGAAGCTAAACGCCCAGTTGACAGACCAAGAATGAGGTGAAAGAATAACATTTACCATGAACTGAGGGAAGTAGATTATACAGGGAATGGTTGGAAAATATTAGCTCAGGATAGGGATGTATGATGCGCTTATGTCCGTGCGACCATGAACCTACTGATTCGATAATGCCAGTGAGTTAGTTAGTTTATAAGTACAACACATTATACTGTGTCTATAAGGGGAAAAAAAACTAATTTCTACCACTTAAGAGTTCCCAAAAAAAATCGTAATGTGATTTAACATAAGCATTTAAGCATTATAGCTTATTTGAACCAAAACTACATTTTAGGACTTAATATATTTTCCTTCTAAACAAATGACATATACTAGTAATATTTAAAATTAAATAAAATTGATATTTCTTTGAAATGAAGCTTTCCCATTAAATTTTTCGTGACATTTAGCCGTGTAAGGACGTAAAACAGTCTTACACCTTCTCCGGATAGCTATCAATCTGACTTCAATTTGACACGTTTTATTCTTTATTACCATTTTTTTGTTCCTAGGTTACAATATTACAAACCGCACGAAAATAAATTTTATTCTCATCCCAATAGGAATTGTTAATTTTATGCAAATATTATTGTAAAACAGTTGCTATGAAACTGCACTCTTAAATAGAAAATTAATTATGTCAGTCATTAGTTATAAATACTTACTAAATTCTGCTTAAATGAATGAAATCACAAGAAATGGAATGCACAAATTCTACACCCTTAAATTAAAAATGAATTGCGATAACTAAGCATGGAGTAGGTAATGTGTATTAATCCATGAATTGAGTAAATTACTGCAATAAACAAATGAACTAAAATCTGTGGACAATGAAAAAAAATCAAATTGTTGTAAGCTACATATAAAATGGATATTATCAACAAGGAAAACGTGTTTCTGTAAACTAAATAAAAATAGAGATACAATTTAATAAACCAGAGACCAATATTTGACCAAAAGCGAAGCTGTAATATATAATTAAAGCAGTATACATGAAAATACAGATATTATAGAAGATATCTGGAGAATCTATTCAAAAGAAAGTTTAATTAATACAGAAAAATAGACGTCCTGAGTAAAATGAAACCTAAATATTGTGTTAGCATCGCCCTGACTCCCGAGGGAGCAATTATTAGTGGAAGAAGATGCGAAAATGTTACACAAAATGATACCCAAATCGTAGGGAGAACCATATCGAGATCTTCGAACGGGAGAAGAGACAAACATATTCCACAACACCCAAGAGACAACTTAAAGAATATTAGGTCCCTTCAGTGGAAAAAGAGACGAAAACATACCACAATATGCTCCGCGACTCCCGAGGGAGCAACTTGAATATCAGGACCCTCCAGTAGGAGAAGAGGCGATAATGTCCCACAACATGCTCCCCAACTCCCGAGGGATCAAATTGAAGAATATCGGGGACCCTCCAGCGGAAGAAAAGGTGAAAAAGTCCCACAACATGCTCCCCGACTCCCGAGGGAGCAACTTGAATATCGGGACCTTCCAGTGGGAGAAGAGGGAAAACGTCCAACAACATGCTCCCCGACTCCCGAGGGAGCAACTTGAAGAATATCGGGATCCTCCAGTGGGTGAAGAGGCGAAAAATCCCGCAACATGCTCCCCTACTTCCGGGAGAGCAACGTGTATCATATCTGTCTCCTCCAATGGAAAAGTAACGAGTGCTTTTCACAGTGTTTTCTCCTACTCCGAATAATTCTGACTATAGAATCCTGAACATCCTGTGGTACAGAGATTAAAATATTACTAAAGACGCATAACGCCTTCACATTAATCCCGGTACTTCTATAACATAAGTGTACAGTATCTGCAGTACCTGTGTCCTTTTCTAGTATTCTACAAGTTGCAACGTTATACGATTCTCTCTGTAACAGCAATTATGTTATGCAAAAAACAGTTCGTTTTTATATCATTATGTCCGTGAATGGTTATTTAATATTGTTCGTATCCCATTTCAATACTCATAATTTTAAGTAATAGTGTACCTTAAAATAATGTAAATATGTTTTATTGTGCTGAACTTTTAGTTCTGTTTCTACTTAAATTTAATGCTAATAATTTTAAATAATGTAACTATATGTTAACATAGTAGGTAGTAATGTTTAATTGTATAACTTTATCATAGTTAATCTAATTATATAGAAAGTGGATTGTTTTGCATTATGTGATTATACAATACTTACAATTTTAACCCACAATTTCAAATAGAGTAAATATATTTTCTGTGATGGACTGTCAGTCCTGTTTGTACTTCAAATTAATGCTAATAACACTAGCCAACACAATTTTACTTTTTTTTTCTCTAACTGGCATGGAAACAGCTAATCTTTATGTTTTCGGGTGTGCTGAAAACGAAAATGTTAATGAAAATGCAAGATTAGCTCTCGATTAGCTCTTGAAGTTATGCTAACTTTACGTTATTGCATATATGAGCTTATGTCTATATTTACTTTGTTGTTTCCCTCGGAGGAAAATCACTGAAGGCACAGCCGCTTTGCCTGGCATTTGTAATTTTCTGCTGGTGATTTCCTAATTAGCGTCCAGCAGTAATCGGCTAACATTGATGCACTCCACTTTCTCTGGTATCTCATTTTCATGTTCGAAATTCGCTGGTGGAAGCGTTCCCCGTGCTCGTTGCTTACAGCACCACAGTTGTCAGGAAAAAAAGTCCAAGTGGAAATCTAAGAAATGTAACTTTAAGGACATGTTACACTTCAGTCTATCGTAGCAGTGAAGAAGATTTGCCAAAAGATCCTTAAAGTTTTCTGCCCTCTTATTTCCTAGAAAGTTTGTTGACACTTGATCAAAGTCATCCCAAGCTAACTTTTCATTACCTGTCAGGATGGTTTTCATATGCTTACCTTTGTACATTTTCCGTATCTGGGAAATCCCCTTTTTTCTTCTCACTAAGCCGTGGAAATTTCTGGCGCAAGTAGATAAATGCTACCCCAGTTGTGTCCATGTCCTTAACGAAGTTTTTCATTAGGCCCAATTTTAAATGAAGAGCAGGGAGAATTATGTTCTTGGATTCGACAAGTGCTTCTTGCATAATATCGTGAGGTCTGGTTCAAGTGATTAATACTTAGGCCAATCTTTCTTTTTATAATGAAGTGCTATGGCGCGGCTATTCCAGAGGCACTGGAAGCAACTGAACTTTGTATAGCCCTGTTGTAGCCCAAGTAGTATGCCTATGATTTTTCAGATCCCCGGAAATCTGCCATAGTTCAATCGCAATAACAATTGTTTCATGTTAACATATGTTTCTTTCATGTAAGGTGCATGCCCAATCGGAATCGATAACACGTTGTCATTATGCAGTAGGACACACTTGAGACTTATTTTGGAGGAGTCGATGAACAACCTCCACTCAACACTTTTATAGTTAATGCCCATAGCTGCCATTAGTCCCAAAAGCGAGTAATGTAAGTATTGGCTTTAAAATGTTCTATTAAAGCTTTTTACTTTATTTTTTTCAAGCGTTGATGAACACGTTACGTATAGTAAAACGCTTTTCTGCGTCGAGACGTAGGGGGTAATGATGTCATCACTTTGGCCTTACTTTTGCACATGAAGATTGAAATTTTGCACACACATTGCGTGCACCTCTTAGTATATTTCAGTTGATTTCGAGATTTGTACGTTAACACAGGGAGGTGCAGGAGGCCCGAACTTAGAACCAAGGGATTTTCAGAAAAAATCCCAATTTCCATCAATGTTTCCCGCCTCGGATACATGATAGGGATATTTAAATGGTACCGTTTAAAGACTGTTCTTTTTTCTGAAGAGAATGGGGTTCGATGCATGATCCTAGGATAAATAGTGATGTTACTGTAGCTGTTTGTCTGAAATTAACCTACACAAAATCATAATTTTAAAGGGTTAAATTCCCCCCTTTAACTTGGAAATGAGAGCTAATTCGAGCTTTTCATTGTCGTTTTCGTTATCTGTGTGGTCGATATACTTACGAAACATTTACTTCATTCCAGTTACATTTTCACTGTTGGCTAGTGTAATTTTAAATAACAACTTCAACTCAAATAAATATATTTTACAATATTGTGTAGTTCGGTTTAATTGTATAACTTCGTTGTAGTTCTTGTAATTCTGATGAAAGTGCTTGTTTAACATTTATGTTATCTTAGCTTGTATAATATATGAATGGAGTAAAAGCTCCTTATTCGCGGGGGATATGTTTAATAAATGTGCCGCGAATACAGAAACCGTGAAAATGGAATGATAATTTGTATGGGTATATATGGGATACGTTTTAAGTTTCCAAAAAAATTATCATAAGTAATGCAACGAGTGATTTCCAAATTATCGATAAATTCACGACTCACGAAGTGAGGAGTGAATTTATCTAGAGAATTTGGAAATCAAGAGTGGCATTTGTTATGACTATTTAACGAATAAAATTAAGCTCTTTACCAAAGAATAATTACTTGAATATAGTTACCGGTGTTTTAAAATATTTATATAGTTAATGTAAACGGCGATGTTTGAAAACAAATTAGAAATGTGAGGTTATGTATATTCACTGCAACATGATCATATTATTTATTGCCAAATAGGATCACAATATTATAAGAATGCACTCTAGTGGAGAAATAATTAAACACATCAAACTATTATAATCAACATTATAGGTTAATCATTTATATTTTGAATAAAAACTCAGTAAAATCACTGAACCTATTCATTATTTGCTATATTCAATGTATTTGTTGGAGAAAAATAATGGTCTAACCTGTTCAGAATATTAAAAAAGCAGCTTTCTTTAACACAAAAGCAGGAGCTGATAAAGAGAAATCGATAAAGAGCGAGGTGAAACACGACTGTCATTGGTGTAAAAGAGAATTCATTGAAACGTGATTGGTCATTGACTACCATTTGCGACATGAGTTAAATAGTCAAAATAAAATCAATTTAATGAGAGATTTTGAACAATTTCTATTAATAGAAATCCGTATTTTATCTTCGGATTTCTTGATGAATCGTACAGTTGATTCATTAACACTGAAACAGTGTGATATGGATGCAAAGACTCGCCAACGAGTAAACGTGAAGTATTTATATTTTTACTTTAAGCGGCAACGCTACTTTTTTCCGCTTCAGAACTAATTTTATTGTTCTTTCCTTTTACTTGACATTATAAATTAGGAACAAAGCAGATGAAACACGTGTTATTCAGTCAAAATTATTTCAACGAATGACAAGTTGAAACAGGTGAGGGCGCATTTATGAAAGGATATAGCGGCTCGTGAAATACGATGGCGGCTTTTAACAACGAACTTTAGGCTTTAGAATATGTAAAGGTATATCGTCTTACACATGTATAGAGGTGTGTCAAAATATTTATTTTGTCAAATGGAAATTTTGTATTAAAAATGTAATGGCGGCGGAAAATCTGAAGTCAAATCCACGGCTTTCTTGAAAAATTGGATAGGCCTACTTACTTACTTACTCACTGGCACTATCGAACCCGTAGGTTCATGGCCGCGCGGACATAAGCTCTCCATACATCCCTATCCTGAGCTAATGCTTTCCAATCTGGATATAAAAAAGTAATTTAAGAGATAGTCAAACTAAGTTGGGCTAGCGCTCCTACTCGAAACACAGAAGTGGAACTATCGGGAGAGGGATTTGGAGTTTTATTTTGTCCTTCAATGAATTAAGTCGGGCGAAAAGAAATATCGCGTTGACTTAAGATAAACCGAATTGCGAAGATTCGCGATATGAAGCATCATTAAAGTTTACGTAAGTTATGATTTGTCAGTTTCCCCAAGCCATATTATTCAGTGCTAGTGTACACGTAATTAATGTGATTATTTAACTCATGCCCCAAATGGGAGTCAATGACCAATCACATTTCAATGAATTTTGATTTACAATCAATCATTAGTCGTTTTTCACCTCGATTTTTTCAGTTTAATTTTATCATATTAAAATCAAGTTCCTCTTTTTTAACATTCTGAATAGTTCAGAGCATTATTTTGCAGTGACTGACTCTATAAGAAATACGGCTACCGGATTGTATATATAGTGCACGAATGTAAACAGATACTGCTTGCGGGATATAATAGAAAAACATTCGTAGTAATTGATTATACCACAATAAAAAGAAACCACTGTTTGCACTTTCTTAAATGTATTATTTCTCAGCAATTTACGTTTCAGAAAAATATAATTTACATCATAAGACATCAGAAATTAATTAATAACCTATAATGTTGGTTATAAACAGTTTGACGTGTTTCATTTTTTCTCCACTAGGGTGCATTCTTACAATTTTCTGATCCTTTGGCAATAAATAATATGATCTGGTTGCAATGATAAACAAATGAAGCATAACAAACGTTTCTCATTTGTTTTCAAACATCGCCGTTTACATTAAATATATAAATATTTAAAAATAACTATATTTAAATAATGATTTGTGAGTAAACAGCTTAATTTTATTCGTTAAATAGTCGTAACAAATGCCATTCTTGATTTCCAAATTCTCTAGATAAATTGGGAATCACTAGTGGCATTACTTATGATAAAAAATAATCAATCCTTCCATTACGTCATCTAGAAATAGATTTATAATTAATTCCCTGTATAATCGTTCCTTTTTCTATCACCGGATAAAATCACAAAATCTAACACGACCCTAGAGATCCTCATTGCTCATACCGAAAAGAACCGCCGCAATACCGATATTAACATTTTAGTGGTCGCAATTTTTTGTTTTATCAGTACCAAACTTGGCATATTATAATAATCTATTTAAAAAAAGTAAGGTCGAGTTTGTTAACCAGCAAAATCGGATAATTGGGTGTAGTATTTTACCGGGAACGAAAATTTAAAACTCGCTCTAGCGATCGTAATTTTCTGTTTCACAATAAACCTTAGTATATGCTATTTAAAATAAAACGAGGAGGAAAGTTCTCCCAAAATCAGCGAAATTCTACCATTAGATGTGGGATTTTACCTGGATCCAAAATTAAAAATCACTCTAGCAACCGCCATCTTTACTCCATCACAATGTATATCACACAATTTAATTAACCATAAATTTATTGGCAATGTATCCTATAAAATATATTGGTTTAATGTATGTAATATTTTAATGAAGTAATGGAAAAATGAATTGGTAGATATTTAAATTTGTGTCAAATTATACAACAATATACAAAAGGTAATAACTTACGGTTATGTATGATTTGTTTTCACTGGAGTCTGACACTTTTAAATAAGCTAGCATCAGAAATGAAGTTTCTGTAATTCAACAACAATGGTTGTGCATGATTTGTTTTCACTGCAGTCAGACACTTTTAAATAAACTGGAATCAGAATTTTAAGATGGAAAAATCCAAGGAGCAAGTTCTCTGGGAAAGACTTTAAGCTGTGGTTCCCAAGTCTGAAGATTTTCAGGTTCATAAGAGATCCTTAAGCCTGAATAAAGAGGCCTGTAAGTAAAATTTACCGATCTTCTTCATCCTAGTAATTCCTCAGTTGCCTGTTACATGTCTCATTGGGTCGGTATGTTGACCACATACCATTCATGACATCTGTAGGGAAATGAAAGTAACTAAATTAACTTGGTGTAGTAACTCCTGTCAAAGGGGAGATTAATGCCCAACATTGGGCTGTTACGTGTTATGTCATTGTAGAAATGTAAAAAATCCCTACTGAAGTGAAAAAGAAGAACTTACGGTCATATCTTCATCAGGAAAATAAATAATAATGATTATTATTGTTATTATTGTTATTGCTATTGTTGTTATTGTTGTTATTGTTATTATTGTTATTATTATTATTATTATTATTATTATTATTATTATTATTATTATTATTATTATTATTATTATTATTATTATTATTACAGGTGCTCAAGAATTTACTGTATTTCCTCAAATGCAACAGAATCTTGGACAGTAGAGCCAACACATGACAGAAGACGTTTCTCTGTTTTAGATAGTAAGAAAAATAAAAGTAAGTTTGAATTCTTTAAACTTATTTCTTCTACATACTAGATTGTGGTGAATATAATAGCTGAATAAATAAGAATCATAAAAAAAACACGCTCCATTTAAGGCTTGGTGCTTATGTGTTAAAACCTTGTAGGCTTAAGCCATTTCTTATTCAAACCACAAAACCTCAGCATAGAGCTCAATTTTGCATCAAAATTTTATTTCTTCAAGTAGTTCTAAAATACCATCTACCTGTATTATTTTCCCCACTTTACACTGCCTTCTTCTTATACTGAACTGGAATATATCCCGGGTTGATGTGTAAAGAGAGATATCTCCACCCAATTTTATCTTTTTTCACATCAAGAAATCTAAAATTGTGAGATGCCATAATAGTATATTATGATGCGAGGTTGGGAAGTTTTTACAGAATCGAGGAAAATGTATAAAAACCTAGCAATAGCAAGGTTTTTAATTTCTGAGATTCTGTAAAACACTTCACAAATGTGTGTTGTACATCATTTTTTGCACGATGGTGTTTTCAAAATAATAAATAATAGTAAAATAATAACATCTTTGTTGGAAATATTTGCATTTATTATAAACAACTGACTAAAGTTAACAGTGTGGGCAATGGTTATTAGTTGAAAGTAAGGAGGCTGTGAGACCAATTAGTGATGATAAAATAGCAGCAAGTACATTTTTATTGTTTTGTATTGTTTCAATACAGTTCAATTGAAAAATTGATTTAATTTAAAATGCAGTGATTTGTTTCATGTAATGTATATTAACGCTACCTTTGGATATTTTTGTATATACATTGTATGTAGTATACATAGAGGGCAGTGGTTTTACTTCCTACACGCAGTTATAATATGTAATATTACAGTATAGTTATTTTATTACAGTATAGTTATTTAGGTTGGCAACCCTTTAATGTAAGAAGTTGAACTTTCAATCATGGTCGCCATTGCTGAGTACGACAGAACGCACTATTGCACAAAAAAATAATTGTTATTCCTACAAATATTAATTCTTGGTTATAGAGATGAAATCATTTAATGATTATATACTATGAAATATACTACTGTAATTACATTGTCACTATAAGGAATTGCTGTGTCCTATAGTATCAGTATTTTCTTTTTTATGACAGAAAAAAATTGTCACTCTTTCTAGCTAAATAATTCTTTCTCACAATCTTGGATATATCTCTCTTACCCACCCCCACCATCATAATTTCATGGGTTAAACATCTAAGGCTTATTCCAGTCTTAGATTTCAATTGAAAAGTTGGATCCATCTCGTCGTAGGGCTACTGAAATTTCTCTTACCTTATGGCCTATAACACTGGTCAACAGTGGTTTTGTTGCCCTTAATATAAAATTAACTATCAATGATTTTGGATGATTTGTTCTGGTTTTTTAAATCTTTATTTTCATTTTACACTACAAAAATCGGGAAATATGAAAAAAAAAAATAACAGTTATATTTATAATGTTAATTGTTTTTTTGAAAAATTAGTATACACCAATGTAAATAGAAAGAAAAATGTTGAAAACCCATGTTATACTTCAGTGAAATGCCTTTTATAAGATTTTCTTCTATGTTTTTTTAGAGCACATTCAGCACTTTCATGAATATATTCGTAAACTGTGCACTTGAAAACATAGAAATTCGCAGATATCCAGGGCAACAAAAAAAATTTTTTTTTAAAGCTGTGTAATCAATATGCTTTTACAGGCCAGAAGGTCAAAGATTTGAGTCCCACTGGGGGTCAAGATTTTTAAACTGACCTAAACATTCTGGCAATGGTGGACTCAACTTCCTAAGACCTGTAACAATGCCACTTCACCTTTTGTGTGGCCTATAATATAATAAACTTTGGTATTAGGTCTATTTTCATTCTCTAAACATGCTTGTTTTATATTCCTCTATTTTATCCATCAATTTTAAAATATTTAATAAATTCCTGATATCTTTTCCTTATATCCAATTGTGTGCAATGAATACACTTCTTTAAAACCTTATTTCTGCTGTTTCTATGTTTTCACTTCTCTTTTGGTTAGAATCCATAACCATACAGCAATATAGGAACAGCCATTACCTTGTAGAACTTTAATTTAGTTTCTCTTATAGTGTATTTTAATTACCTCATCATTGCACCACAAGCCCTTATTAAAAATGTCTTCTTTCTTAAAATAGGAGGTTCACAACCTAGATAGTTTAAACCATCCAAAAAAAAAAATTAAATAATATGTCTCACAGTCTCTCCAAATGTGTTAATTTGTTGAAAATTATCATCACCATCCCAATGACTACAGTTGAAAGTGAATGCTGTTTTTCAATCTTAAATCGGCTTAGGAATTTTTTTAAGAAATACAATGGGAACTGAAAGACTGACCACATTGGCTATGCACTCCCTAGAAAAAGTGATCATCTGTGACATTCCAGAATTTAATAAACAGGTTATAGAGGAATTTGCTTGAGCTAAAGAGAATAAGACCTGATATGCAAATATTAATTTAGCAGGTATGTTGTTTATTTATATTTGATTTGGTTGTTCACTGTTTTGATTGATTCTTTGACTTCAGTAATTGTGCCTCACTCATTTCTCAGCTCATGAACTGCCACTGAAATCATCATCTTCAATATCCTGTTCTACATGCACATTTAAGGTCGCATGCAAATACATTAGTCTCTACTCAAATTACTTCCAATCACTGATGAGCTGACTCACCGTGAACAATTGCTGAGATTGAATTAATGGCCGACTTACGGTCTTGCATGAAAGTCGACGTTTTCGTAATATTGGCAACGAATTACCCAGAATTCTCAGCGATTAAAACCACTTCCGTTATTTTCGTCTGCTATAGAGGAACGCATTTATGCTTGCATCCCGCAAATAATACCGTATGCAACGACGTCTGTGTCGCGCAATATTACGCCGATTCTCCTGTTCTTCCAGTTGAATTCTTTGGTAGACTCTATCAATTCCTCTTCTCCGCGTATACCGAAAACATGATCGAAGTCTTCAAGGTCCGACATCTTGGATAAAGCTGCAAAGGTTTCAAACTACATCAGTTCCCTTCGAGATTCTCACGATAAGTTTCTATCTTGAGCTATAATCTTAAGTTACCTCGTCAGGTAGCTTACAATTATTATTGCATGAATAGATTTCTGAGTAAGCAAAATGTATTAGGATAAACTTTCTCAGCAGAGAACGTCTTTTACGGTCTAATGCATTTATAAATTCGACCCTTAATAGCTGATTAAAGTAACTTTTCATCTATTTATATACTCCTGGAATCTGCAGTCATATCCCCATTTTCATTCCTAATTATGTTTGTTCTAGCCTGAAACCATTTCCTCTCTATTTTAATTCTGTGATATAATTCTCTGATGTTCCTATTTTTTTCATTTATTTCAAGATAATTAATCTTCTCTCTCAAATATTCCCTCTTTTTACTCTTTAATAACCCAGTGGTTTGCCATTCTTCTTATTCTTTAGGCCTATTTGTAGGGTTTTCATCTTGTTTATTTCCCAAATCACTCCTCGGAGGAAGATGTATTGGATGTGCAGCCACTGTTTTCCAAATCGTAGTCCTTTCCCTAGCATTCATCATATTTGTTTCCATCTTTGATCCAAGGCTTGATCCTTGGGACTGCAATCAGTGTGTAAGATACACCTTGAAGTGGGTTGCTAGCCTGTTTTCATGGCAGGTTTATTATTCGGGGTTCCTCCCTAGGCCGATTGCCTTCACCCAGCTCTAGAGCTGAGCCTGCCCCATTTTATTTCAGACTTGTCTTTCCTAGATGGGTTGTCTTACAGGACTAATTAACCCCATCCACCTGTTTAATGCTACCCACTTGTTCTAAATTGACTTCATTTGGCTCATGTAAGCAATTAATTTTTGCAATTTATTTTGAAGAGAAAAAATTTCGCCTAGACCGAGAGTTTGCTTTTCTTCATAACATCAGCATATTCCTCATCAAACTGTTTCTTGTTTTGCCTCTTTTTTAAATAACCCACATTTTCTGATGCTGACAGTTTAATAGTAAATCTTATAGCCTCCCATTCTATATTTACATGAGTTTCTTCTTCATTTGCCAAATTTTTATTTGAAGATTCCAGGATTTCAAATCTATTAGCAGTTTTGATCAGGTATTCTTTCTGCAATATTTAATTTCTCAACTTTTTTAACTCAAATTTTTCAAAATCATCTTCAACACTTGTTTCTCTCTTAAGCGATAACCATTCTCTGATTTTCACCCTGACCAAATGATGATTCAAATTGCCATTGTCCCTCTAACTTATCTAACATTGATTATGCTACTGTTCCAGCTTTTGTCCACTAATATATGATCTATCTAGTTTTGAGTTTTGCCATCTGGAGAAGTCCAGGTGTATTTATGAATATCCTTATGCTGGAATGTTGTGCTCTTAACAATAAGATGTGGCAAAGGTGACTAATCTAACCCCATTGTCTTTATTATCTTCACCATCTTTTTCACTATCTTTTGCGGTAGCAAAATTTAGACTGCTTACAGAACATGATTATTTGGCCAAACATTTATATAAAATAGGAATTTACACAAATCCAAATTGTCCTCTGTGCAACAAAGATGAAGAAATGAACAAAGAACATCTACAAATCTGTGAAGTATTACCTGTTGGATCCACCATAGAGAAATATTGAAGAGCAAGAACGCTAATGGCTCCGTTGCCAAGGCCTAGCATTTGAAAACAACAACATCTTCATGAAAACTGAATTTGCTTATTGTTGGCCTGAATATATTTTCCCATCCCATTTTTACATTAAAATATCCTAAGATAATTTTCATATAATATCATGAAAGGCTATCAAATACGCATTCTAATTCTTCATAGGACTCATCCTTGTTCTTGTCATCCTTATCTTCTGTGGGATTATGTACATTTACGATTACAAAATTATGTTGTTTACCCTTTAGAATTATGTGTGATATCCTATCACTGACAAACTTAACATTTTGGATAGCAGAGAGGATGTTCCTTCAGACTAAAAAACCTGTTCTGAATTCAGGTCTCGCTGCACCCCCATAGTATAATGCAAAGCTTCTTGATTCCTATTTACCTTCTCCTGGCCACCTAACTTCATGTAAAATTATACTATTATTATAAATTAAGGCGGCTCCGTGGAGCAAGTGGTTAGATGCTTGCCTCTCACCTTTGGGGTCCCGAGTTTGAATCTCGGTCAGTCCATGTGGGTTTGGTGGTGGACGAAACGGAGCTTGGGCAGGTTTTTCTCGGGGTTTCTCCCATTCTCCCCTGCCACAAATTTCATTCCACCATTTCTCCATATTAATCTCATCCATTTTGTTTCATTTCATTCATCCGCCCCTGTGACAGTGCATCAGGAGTGGTCAGCCAGCACCCTTGTCGTTTACAGACCTCTATAAATATAGGAGCTTCATATCATCTCATCCCTCGACCCGACCTTGAGTTGAACACAAGTTGAGGATGTCTATTTATTATAAATTGAACACGTTATTTCATATCCTCTAATTCAATGGAATTTGAAATTCATGCTCTTGTTAACATAGGCCATGTATGTAAATAATGAAAATTGTAAATGCAACCTATTCTTAGGAGATAGTGAAAATGTGGAAACATAAGACAATAATGGCATATTTAGAATAATTTTCTTAATGTAATATGAAAATTAATTTACATATAGGACCTACAAGCCATCTGTAAGCAATAGTTAACACAAAAAGGAAAAAATTTCAACCAGAGCTGAGAATTTAAGTCTAGACCTGCAGATTTATGTGCTGGCACTTTACCATTGAACTACTTGGACCACTTCAAAAGCAAGAAAAGAGAAGAGAAATTTATGCTACTCCTGGAGTTTCCTGTGTTACTCAGTGATAGAGCACCACATGTAAATCTGAAGGTCTTTGGTTCAAATGCCACCTCAGGCAGAATTTTTTCTCTTTAGTTTGTGTTAATTTCTTAAAACTTTAAAATGCACAAGAAATTTTTTAAATGTTGATTTTTTGTTTAAATTTATTTTATGTTATTTATTTTGGTACAGAGATTGAAGCAGCAGCACTGATATCAAGTAGGTATGGTGCCGAAAGATGTTCATGTTCTAAAGACCGTGAGGGAATATGTTATACCAAAGAGGAGTGTGAGAGAAGAGGAGGAAAACCCGATGGAAAGTGTGCTCAATCGCCTTTTGTATGTTGTGTTTGTAAGTATAAGATTAAGATTAATAAATATTACAGTAAATTATTAGATTTTAATTAGCCTGTTACAATCTCAAGACTGGATTTTCAGTCCATCTCTTCATATGTGGGCAGTAGTGAAGCATGCTTCTGAGATTCGTTCTTGGACATAATTTGTACATGAGTTTTCCAATTGTTTTGGTACTTGTTTATAAAATGGATAACTGTTTCTAACTGAAGTTCTTGCAGACATTTTCATTTTTTTGTGATCCCTTGAATTCATTTGTGGACATTAATTTCCATATTATGTTCATAATGCTAACATTCCATGTTCCTAGGATTTGAGACTTTACCATGGATTCCCTGAAGTACTCCACCCAGAGAACTGAATGGGGGACTATTTTACCTCTGGAAATTTTACTCCAGTGGAACCCTTGTCAGCATTTCTTGACGGTTGTATTTTTTACAGTGAAAGATCGTCACTCTTTTGCCCAAGGTACTTTTTTTCGTCTGGCTTATCACCTTCGACCAGTCCGGCATGGGTAACCCTATCGGGCAGCAATGCTACCGCCGGCATAGCTCTCAGGATCATTTAAGCACGCAAGCCATTCCACCACAACAAGGTAATGGATTAGTTAACCAGTCAAATGAAGTAAATTTAGAAAATTGGGTAACATCAGCTGGGAAACCACTAGGTTATTAAATAATAAAAAGAGGAAATAGTTGGGAGAGAAGATTAATGATTAGAAAGTAATGCAAAAATAGGAACTTCACAGAATTATATCAGGAAATTAGGATAGAGAGAAAAAGGTCTCAGGCTAGAACAAACATAATAGGAATGAAAAAGGGGATATGATTGCAGATTTAGGATTATATTAAATTGATGAAAAAATTACTTAAATCAGCTATTAAAAGTCCCTCCATGGTATCTTTACCTTGTCGTGGTGGAGTGGCTTGCATGCTTAAATGATCCTGAGAGCTATGCCGGCGGTAGCATTGCTGCCGATAGGGTTACCCATGCCGGACTGGTCGAAGGTGATAAGCCAGACGAAAAAAAGTACCTTGGGCAAAAGAATGACGATCTTTCACCGTAAAAATACAACCGTCAAGAAATGCGGACATGGGTTCATCTGGGGTAAAATTTTACGAGTATTTGAGAATAAAGTTCTTAGGAAAATTTTTGGACCAAAGAGAGATGAACAGACAGGTGAATGGAGAAGATTACATAACAATGAACTACATGATCTTTATAGGAAGCCAGATATGATAAGAACAGTTAAGTCTCGTAGACTGCGATGGGCAGGACATGTTGCGCGTATGGGGAATGAAAGATGTGCATGGAAACTTCTTGTAGGAAAGCCAGAAGGAAAACGCCCAGTTGGTAGACCAAGAATGAGGTGGGAGAACAACATTAACTATGATTTGAGGGAAGTAGATTATACAGGGAATGATTGGAAAGCATTGGCTCAGGATAGGGATGTATGGAGAGCTTATGTCCGCGCGGCCATGAACCTACGGGTTTGATAGTGCCAGTGAGTAAGTAAGTAAGTAAGCTATTAAAAGTATATGCAGAACATGATATTGAAGAGGATGCTTTACAGACAGAAATATTAGTCACAGAACCAGGTGCATTAGAGGCTGAAGATGATACTCATATAGAAATTAAAGATGTATAAAGCATCAGGTTCAGGTAGGATTCCAGCAGAACAGATAAAATCAGGGGAAGAAAAATTGATGGTCAAGATACATTGGTTGCTAAGTATGATTTGGGAAAGAGAGGCTACTCCAAATGAATGGAAAAAATTGATCATCATACCAATCTATAAAAAAGGAGATAAAACTGATTGTAACATCTATAAGGAATATCTCATTACATTCAACTTCGTACAAAATTCTAACAAATATAATTATTAATATCCAGATTTACTCCCTATACTGATTAGCAAGAGATAGATTTTAGGAAACAAATGAGAATATAAAGGCACTGTGTATGAAATACATGTAGACTTCAAAAAGGCATACAATTCAATTAAGAGAGAGAACTTATTTAGTATCCTGCTGGAGTTTAGAATTCCTAAAAAGTTAGACTTATTTGAATGTGTCTAAGTGGGACAAGGAGTAGGGTGCATGCAGGCAAGTAATTTTCATATACTTTTGAAATTCACAGTGGGTTAAAAGCAAAGAGATACACTATTTCCTCTACTATTCAGTTTTATACTAGAGTATACCATGAAAACTTTAAGAGGATGAAGAAGGCATATAACTCAATAGTATTAATAGGCTGTTTGTATATGCTGATGATGTAGTATTATTAGGCAATAACGAGGGGGTTACTAAGCACCAATACACACATTCTATTGAGTAACACTAAGAATTAGGGCTGAAAGTAAACATCAATAAATCCAAATATGTGATCACACTTAGAAATGCATTGTTTAATGGACCGCTAATGGCAAATGAAGGAAATTTTGAAGAAGTGGCTGAATTCAAATACCCAGGAACAATAATTACAAAGAAGAATGAGATGCAAAAAGAAATTAAACATAGACTGAATTCTAAAACTGCATGCTATTATGAATTATAGGGATTCTTTTTGTCCCAATTTCTCTCAAAAAACATTAAACTGAAAATGTATAAAACTGTTATTCTCCCAGTTATATGGGTTAGAAACATGGCCCTTACTTTAAGAGAGGAGAAAAGATTACAAGTATTTTAGATTAAAGTTCGTAGGAATTTTTTTTACCAAAGAGAGATAAACATGCAGGTGAATGGAGAAGACTACTTAACAGTGAGCTACATGATCTTTATAGGAAACCAGATATAATAAGAATGGCTAATTCTTTTAGACTGTGATGGGCAAAACATATAGCATGAATGGAGAATAAATGAGTGACAGTGAAATTCCATGTAGAAAAACCAGAGAGAAAGCAACCAGTAGGTATGGAAAGAATAAGGTAGGAGATTAACATTAGGCATGATTTAGGAGAAGTAGATCATGCAGGAGATGATTGGAAAACATTAGCTCAGGAAAGGGATATATGGAGAGCTTATGTCTGCATTGCCATGAATCTAAGGGTTCAATAGTGTCAGTGAATGTGTTAGTTAGTTCATGTTCCTAATTTTATGCTGACCTAATTAAATGATTGTCATGTTTCAGAGCTTGAAAGGCCATTTATAAATTTGTATAATTTTGTAGATGGCCACGGTGGACTAGTGGTTATGCTTCTTGCCTCTGGTCCCGAGGGTCACGGGTTCAAACCCGGCCGGGGTTGAAGGATTTTTTTAGGATGGAAAAATCCAAGGAGCAAGTCCTCCAGGAGGGACTTTAAGCCGTGGGTCCCGAGTATGAAGATTTTCAGGCTCATAAAAGATCCTTAAACCTGAATGAAAAGGCCTCCAAGCAAAATTTACTGAATTTTTCCGTCCTAGTACTACTTTGGTTTCCTAGATGTCAGTATGAGGCAGATCGCTGACCATGGGCCACTCCAATGACATCTATACAAAAACAAGTGTAATTAAATTAGTATGGTTCAAATTCTTCCCTGTAGGGGGAGAGCGCCTAATCCCTGTTGAGGGAAAACAAGGGCTTACAAGAAAGAATAATTTTGTAGAACCAATTATTACTTTCATATAATCCATTTTAAAATCTGTATGATGAAAAAACTAATGATCAACTAAGTATATGATCTGTTGACAGTAAATTACTTGACCTTTAATTTTTTTATTTTACTATTCTAATGGAATCATAAATTAGCATATGTCAGTAACCTAAGTAATGGGTAATTGGGTAATTCTTCTTGCTAAAGGCGGTTAAACTGTTCAACCTGTTCCAGCCCCTCTTTCAACTATACTTCTTGCAAATCTTCTCTTGAAAAATAGGTAAAAAAGAAAATAAACTTAAAACTTCCAAAAGTGTAAACTAATAATAATAATAATAATAATAATAATAATAATAATAATAATAATACAGGGTGTCCACAAAGTCCTGCTACCAAAACAATGTAACTTAGCTCATAAACTAATATTTGAGATAGAGACATGCGGTTTATTACAACATATTCTACATTTCTCAAAGTTTTGTTTACATTTTTTGCAGATCGTGATTTAAACGACAATGACAACACTACAGGAAAAGGCCCAATGTGTATGGTGGTATGCTGAGTCTGGTAAATCACCAGTACTTCCATATCCGGACATTATGCTGGTTAACATGTCCAGACACAAAGAATGTCGCTTCATCAGGGAACATCACCCTCTGCAGGTACTCATTGCATTCAGCATGGAATCAGCAAATTTAGCACTCTGAGGGATGTCAGTTGGCAGCAACGCTTGCATAATTTGCACTTTATAGGCCTGGAGATTTAGCCATTTATGGAGGACTTTTATGAATGGTTGATTTTGGTAAATGCAGTTCCCATGAAGCATGACAAACTGATTTTTGAGGTCTGAGTTGAAATGGAAGTTACACATTGTCGTCCACTCTGTGGCAAGTCCATTACACTGCCAGTCGCTAGAAATTTCTCGGCCCATCTAATTATGGATGATTTAGATAGAGGATCTCTTCCATATTGCTGGCGGAAATTTCACTGAATTTACCAGACTCAGCATACCACCATACACATTGGGCC
This sequence comes from Diploptera punctata, assembly GCA_030220185.1. Classification (NCBI taxonomy): domain Eukaryota; kingdom Metazoa; phylum Arthropoda; class Insecta; order Blattodea; family Blaberidae; genus Diploptera; species Diploptera punctata. The sequence goes on along the minus strand of JASPKZ010006459.1, from coordinate 100,013 downwards.
TTTTCCTGTGGTGTCATCATTGTCGTTTAAATAACAATCTGCAACAAATGTAAACAAAACTTTGAGAGATGTAGAATACATTGCATAAAACTGCATGTCCCTATCCCAAATAGTTTACAAGCCAAGATACATTGTTTTGGTAGCAGGACTTTGTGGACACCTGTAGAATAACAATTATAGCTACAAAGAAATTCTCAAAATAATTTACCTGAAAAAATTGATTCTCTAAGGATCCATTCATCCATCCATCCATAGTAATTCTGCCCGAAGGCAGGTCTTTCACTGCAATCATAGCATTTTCATGCTATGCTTTGCAGCTTTAGTAGGGAATTATAGATGTGATAGCTTCCCATAGCTTTCCACACCGATAAAGGGTGATGATAAAGATGAATATGAATGATGATGATTGCGATGGTCATATGATTTCGGGGACCGCTTGAGCCTTAAAGTTTTTCTGACATTTGTCTTACAAGTGAGGAAAAACCCCGATAAAAACCTCACCCAGAAAAACTGTCCTGAGCAGGTATCAAAGCCGCGCCCACTGCGTGACAAGGCAGCATGCTACCTCGAGACCACTGCGGTGGACTCTCTAAGGATAATGAATTTTATTTGAATAGAAAAATTTACATCTAGATTGGATTTTGAACCCAGGGTCTCTGGTTTTATTGGAGGCCTAGGTAGCTCAGTTGGCATGAGCACTGGTGTATAAAACCAGAGACCGTTAGTTCAAACCCCAGTCGAGTTGTACATTTTTCTCTTCAAATATAATTTGTCATTCAGTGAGAAATGTTAAATTTAAAATAAAAACAATGGTAATAAATGTTTGTAGAGATGTAGTTTGTGTGATAAAGTTGTAGTGCAGACTCTTAGCATATAGTTGTAATAAGTATTAATGAAGTTTTAAGTATATAACTCTTCTTTACAGTTGAAATGACTTGTGGAGATTTGGTATCAGAAAGACTGACTTATTTCCAGTCTCCTTCATACCCTCAAGACTCTGCAGGAACACTTGCTTGTGATTATGACATTTTGGTGCATGATGATGTTTGTGCCATGAGGTTAGTGTATCAAGTAAATCTATAATAATGTCATATTTCAAGAGAAAAATTACATGCTCGGACCAGGGCTCGAACCCAGGACCTTTGGCTTTCCGGGCCAATACTCTACTGACTGAGCTACCTGAGCGAGTTCTGATCTTTGCAAAGATAGAAATGAAGGTTTCATAGCATTTGGTGTGCGGGAATTAACAACGTGTATAAGAGAAAAATTTGCATTTAGATCGGAACTCACTCAGGTAGCTCAGTCGGTAGAGTATTGGCCCAGAAAGCCAAAGGTCCTAAGTTCGACCCCCGGTCTGAGCGTATATTTTTTTTCTTCAGATATGATTTATCCATTATTGAGATGTATGAAATGAATAATAAAAACATCTGTAATAGTGTTTTTGTGTGAGGGTTTACATTGCTTGCTCATTACATTTTTTTTTTGTGCTTTGAGTTCTGCACATATCAATAATGTGTGCTTTTTGAATGAGTTATTTAGAAAACTCCAACCTTCATACTTCATAATTTTACAGGATATAATTTTAAAAAAATGAATAATTTAGAACCTCTAGGAGAAACTAACATTTTCCTTATAGATTACTTCTGCTTCACATAGGAGCTTTTGAATCAGTTCCAGTGGTTACCATGCTCTCCTCCGGTTCCTAGATTCACAGGTACAAACTCATCTGGATTATCCTACCAATTTATAAGAAAGGAGATAAAACTGATTGCAACAACTACAGGGATATCTCATTACTTTCAACTTCGTACAAAATTCTAACAAATATATTAGTAAGCAGACTTAGGCTCGAATCTATGAACTACTCTGCTCAGAAAGTTGCATCCAAATATGTTTTTGCATACTCAAAAATCTGTTCATGCGATAATAATTGTTGAAATTCCTAAGCTACCTGGCGAGGTGACTTAGCAGAGAAACAAATCGTGATCAACCCGATGGGAACCGATGTAGTTTGAAACCTTGCCACGTACCTTGTTGCTTTATCCAAGATGTCGGGCCTTGAAGACTTCGATCATGTTTTCAGTATATGCGGAGAAGAGGAATTTGATAGAGTCTACCAAAGAATTCAACTGGAAGAACAGGAGAATCCGCGTAATATTGTGCAATGCAGACGTCGTCGTATAGGTATTATTTGTGGGACGCAAGCGTAAATGCGTTCCTCTAGCAGACGAAAATAACGGAAGTGGTTTTATTGCTGAGAATTCAGGGTATTTTTTTGCCAATATTACAAAAACAACGATTTTCATGCATGACCAGTTAGTGGGTAGCTAATTTGATCTTTGCACTTGCTCACGGAAAGTCAGCTCACCAGTGATTGGAAGTAATTTGAGTAGAGACTAATGTATTTGCATGCGGCCCTTACTCCTTATATTGATGACATTGTAGGAGACCATCTATGTGGATTTAGAAGAAACAGGTCTACAACAGATCAGATTTTTAGTTTAAGACAGATTTTAGAAAAGAAATGAGAATATAATTGTACTGTACATCTACTATACATCGACTTCAATAAAGCATATGATTCAATTAAGAGGGAGAAGTTGTATAGTATCCTACTGGAGATTGGAATTCCTAAAAAGTTAGTTAGACTTACACGAATGTGTCTTAAATGGCACGAAGAGTAGGGTGCATTTAGGGAAACAGTTTTCGGATACTTTTCAAATCCAGAATAGGTTGAAGCAAGGAGATGCACTATCTCCTCAGCTATTTAATTTTGTACTAGATCAAGCCATCAAATCTTTAGAGAGAAGAAGAAGACCTACAACTCAATGGTATTAATAGCTGTTAGTTTATGCTGATGATGTAGTACTATTGGGCGATAGCAAGGACATTCTAAAGGCCAACATGCACACACTATTGAGTAACACTAAGAAATTGGGACTGGAAATGAGTATCAATAAAACTAAATATATGGTCACATGTAAAAATACATTATAAAATGGAAATGGACAGCTAATGACAAATGAGGGAAATTTTGAGGAAGTGGCAGAATTCAAATACCTAGGAACAATAATCACAAATAGGAATGAGATGCAAACAGTAATTAAACATAGACTCAATTCTGGAAATGCGTGCTATTATGCATTGCAGAGACTCTTGACATCCTAATTCCTTTCAAAAAATGCTAAACTGAAAATACATCATAAAACTATTATTCTACCAGTTATATTATATGATGTGAAACATGGACTCTCAGGGCCGCATGCAAATACATTAGTCTCTACTCAAATTACTTCCAATCACTGTTGAGCTGACTCACCGTGAGCAATTGCTGAGATTGAATTAACGGCAGACTTACCAGTCATGCATGAAAGTTGACGTTTTTGTAATATTGGCAACAAATTACCCAGAATTCTCAGCGATGAAACCACTTCTGTTATTTTCGTCTGCTATAGAGGAATGCATTTACGCTTGCGTCCCGCAAATAATACCGTATACAACGACGTCTGCGTCGTGCAATATTCTGTTCTTCCAGTTGAATTCTTTGGTAGACTCTATCAAATTCCTCTTGTTCAATGTTATACTGTAAAATAAAATTAATTTTCTTTCTTCTGGAATATCAATGTATTATAATTTTAATTGTTTGATACAGGATTGAATTTGTGAATGTGAAGCTCGCCAGGAAGTTTGGAGGTGTTTGTGATATTGATCAAATTACAATTCTAAACTCTGTAGATGGACCCACAGCGGCACAGTGTGGACCTCTATCTGGATATGTAAGTAAGTATTTACTATGCACTCATTATAACTTTTCAGAAGCAACCTTAATTTTTAGGATATGCAGTCTAATATATTTCCTAATTTCTCAACAATTGCTTTTATAATTTTTTTTTTAATTCCACTGTAGGGCTATTCATAAGTCCTTTGAGAATTTCAAACATTGATGGTTCAGTAACTATGACATACATGAAAGGCAAAATATTAATTTTTGTAGTTTAATGTAAGTGGTGAATTTAATATGTATGTATGTAGCTAATGCTCTGAAGTTAACAACAAAGTTATTCTCCTTCTTGTTTCCCAATACTTGGATGTCACATCTTGATAATTTTGAAGAGCTACACAGTTTGTTAAATGTTATCTGTCAATTTTCATACCTTAAAATCTCAATATACACTCAGGAGACATTAATATGCCAATTCTATGAAGATGTTTTCCTAAGCAGTCGTGCCTCAGTATAGCAACTGCAGATTTTCATGGTAGTTTCAGAATTATGGAATTTAATATTAAAATACCGAAAATTTGTATCAGATTCAAAATCTCTCCATGGTATTCTTAAAGATTTAGCACCTAGAGATAAGTCAATAATGAAAATAATAAACAGTATAGCCAATAGCAGTCTACATTGGGGAAAAAAAAATATTGCTCTCATGAAGACCACTGTAATCTCTCTGCTGTTTCACAGATAATGTGCTGCTATGTATCAGCAATTTCTTAACCTCAAGCATGTACACTACTGTTCTGTAGAACTTACAAGGGAGCTGTCAACCATTGCATGCCAAAACCTACCTTGAAATTTCTCCCATAGAAGCATTGTGATGTACAAAAGCCATGTCCAAAAAATTATCTGCCTTTTTAACTGCAAGGGTCCAGAAATCAAAGCCAGAATCCAACAATGGCAACCCACTTTATGGAGCAGATGGAATCCCTTCTTGAGTAACAGCGGAGTGGAGTGAGGCAGGACATGGTGCAGGCAGCAGGTAGTGAGAGTTATCCAAACTACCAAACTACACGAGTTGTATTACTTCCCTATAGTCTAAATGAGAGATTTGGCACTGGACTTTAGTACCTTACAGTTAAAAACAGCAGATAGTTTTTTGGATGTGCCCATGGTATATCACAAAATTTCTCTGGGAGAATTTCAAGATAGGTTTCGATATACAATAGTTGAAAGTTCCTTTGTTAGAAATACTCTTGGGTGACCTAATGGAAACTTATTCCATTATTTAAGAATTGTAAACAATATTTTAAGAAACATTAGAAAATGTTTAAAATAGTAAGGAATGTTGGTAAATTTGAAACCGTAACCCAATAATTTGACAGAAGTTGTTTGGGGTATTTTAAAAATTCAGTGACTGTTACGCGGGGCCAGTTAAGCCCCGCGTAATGATAGCGTACAAGATCTCTATAGTTTAAGTGGTCTTTGGCCCGAGCGGTTGGCCTTGGCTTGGAGTTACAAACACAGTAAACCATAAAATAACATTATTTATTAGAATAAAACCAAACATAGAGAAATATTAAAACCAAAACGTATAAACACTTATTAAAATCAGCTAAAATCCCCATATTGACCAGCGTCAAAATACTAAAACTGATAAAAAATTCAGAGAGAGAAAACAATCACTTGAAAGATACAACTTCGGTCATTATTCTAAGTTCTTTGGACCATTTCATCCTTTAATTAAATTAATGTATGTAAAATGACCATTCAAGAATGATAATAATAAAAAGATAAAATATTCATATTACCCATGTAGAGCTGCACTCCTGTCCCCCAGGGGGGACCGAACCCTTCAGTCCCCTCCACCGTTCTCCTTTTCTACTCAAAACCCCTGCTTTTTATATTCTCATCTCTACCTTTCACCATTCCCTAAAACTAATGGAAGCCCTATTTTCTTGCCCAATCTTTAGTAATATTCCTAGTTCCCTCATGGCCATGTTATATAAGATGTTTTTAACTACTTATCCTAATGTGTTTGGGTTATATAAGTTTTCGTAAGAGTGTCCCATTAGGTTGAAACTAACAAAGTTGTTTTTGATATTATATAAGATTTCGTAAGTGTGTCCTCATAGATAGAAAAATATATTGATGTGAAATAGTCATTTTATTATAATTTTTACCTTAGTTTTTTATCTATAAAATACTTGTGTATATTATATTATTTTTGGTCTGGACATCTTACCTCAATATTAATGTTGATTTGTTCTTGGACATGTTTCAAAACAATTCTCTGTTTTTCTTCAGCTTTCCCAGACTGTGGGAGTCTGGGAAAGCTGAAGATAAAACAGAGAATTGTTTTGAAACATGTCCAAGAACAAATCAACATTAATATTGAGGTAAGATGTCCAGACCAAAAATAATATAATTAAAATAACCTCAAAATATAACTTCCTAAAATTAAATATTAATTACAACTTGTGTATATTTTGATTGAGACTTCAATCCACATTTAAAGGGTGATTATTTATTCCCTATTTTTTGGTATAATAAAAGTTATCTTGTGTATATGTTTCATCTGTTTTTATAGAATTTTATTATTATGGCAGTTAGGCCCTAGCGTAGGCGTAACAGTGACCTAATGCAAACTTCAGCCTTCAAACACTATATTATAGTTTACGATCAAATGTTAAGACTCTGTGTGTTTGTGGTCCTGAACAAATATAATAGACATGACATAATATTATAAATTATTGGAAATGTTAGAATATAAAGCATGTGTATGATACCTTAGACATCCCCAGCTTATGCAGTGATATAAAACAAATAATTGCTAAAGTTTAAAAAAAACTTATTAATCTTACATGTTATATTATCATTTCATAACTATAATCATGTATTTCCCCCTAAATTTACAGATATTTATTTGTTATTAATATAAAAAATGGGCTGTTATTTATATCAATTTGTTATTTAAGATTTGTTTTAATAATATCAAGAATTACATTATTTTTTTAAGGATTTATTTTATTATACTTTTGACAATCTTTTGTCTGCTGTGTCAACATGTACTCTTATTTAGTTCTCAGTTGCCAGAGCTAGAACTTGGTTATCCGGTGATTTATTGCTAATTTTATTAAAGCTATAGTTCAATTTTGTAATAATTCAGTAAATTCAGTTTTATTTATATATATGTATATATATATACTGGAACTAATATTTCAGCAAACATTATGAAATTTGAAATTATGAAATTTATCCTTCAATGAGAAGTGTTAAATTAATAATAAAATCCTCAAACATTATGAAATTGCAGTTAGAATGGTAGAAAAAGAAAAATATATAATTATTACAGTTATGCCAGATTCTAGAGTTGGCAACATTAGATTAAATATTTCTCTTATGTTCAAGCGACAATAGCAGTTGCTCCAGGACAAAATAAACCTGTGAAACTGGCTCTTGTCATTCAGAATGAAGCATTTTATTACTGGAATATCAAGATCATTCAACTTAGCTGCCATTCTGACCTTCATAATTTTATTAGTAAGTAATTTATATAATAAGTATTTAGTTTATTATGATATATTGAGTTTGTCCTGGTGGACTAGAGGTTCCCAGCTCACCTCTGTTTCCAAGGTTCACAAATTGAAACCAATCTCAGGTCAATCGATTTTTTTGGGTGTAAAAATTCTGAGTATAGGTTCCTTCAGAAGGGAACTAAAACCATGGATCCTGTGTCATAGATTCACAGCCCATAAAACAACCTTAATCCAGAAAAAAGATGTCTCTGGGCAAAATTTTTGGCCCTTTCATGCCCATATTTAAATTATGACACTAATGACCTGAGATGTTAAAGAGCATCATTAAACAAACATAATAACATGATATGAGATATTTACAAGTTAATTTATTTAGAAAGCAACAGTAAAATAACTGAAGCTAGTTTTAAACCTGTTCTAATATTCAGACAACAATTTTTCCTTACTCGTTTAACTTACAAATGAAATCTCCTTTCAGCATTAGATGGAGGAAATATACAGCACATTGTTTTCTCATTCATATCATGTGGTATAAATTCAACATATAAAGATGGAGAACTGGAGGCTATCAAATTCTGCTTTAAAATGATTCATTAATAAGATTCATGATAAAGTTCTGTTGAGGTATTACTCAAAATTAAAATATAAAATTATGAATATTTACCTATTCATGCAGAATGGAAATCAAGCTTTGCAAAACATGTTATCCATGAAGGATATCGTATGTTAGATATTAAAAACACCCTAACTATAATGCACAGAGAAAATAATCCAGCTAAGATAAACATACTCAAGGAGATGGAAATTTTGAAGGCAGTTAACAACGACTATCTAATAAATGAAAATACACCCAGTACGTGTAACCCCCTCTACCAGATTTTCAGTGAAACACCAGTTTTGAATCCTGCTGATTATGGGACTAGTCCCGAAAGCACTACTGATAAATAACTAATAAAGTTGAGGAGAACGGACCTTTAAGGTAAATATTCATAATTTTATATTTTAATTTTAAAGTGATTATTCCACCATTTTACTTCCTTCTGCAACGTGGCCCTAACTGATTCTAAATCTGCTATACAATCAACAGTTGCTCTCAACCGCACAAGTAATTGAGTTTCTTCATTCTTCATAATAAGAACAGTTGTTGTTTTCAAATGCTGGGCCTTGGCAATGAAGCCATTAGTGTTCTTGCTCTCCAATATTTCTCTATGGTGGATCCAATAGGTAATACTTCACAGGTTTGTAGATGTTCTTCGTTCATTTCTTCGTCTTTGTTGCATAGAGGACAATTTGGATTCGTATAGATTCTTATTTTATATAAATGTTCGGCCAAATAGTCAAGTTCTGTAAGCAGTCTAAATTTTGCTACTTTAGTTTTACGTTGAATTTCTGGAATAATATCTGGCTTCTTTACTAAAATATTCCATTTTTTGTCATTGGCTTTATTACATAGGTCTTGGTTTTGTTTGATTTTATATTTGTTTTTAATTATTCTTTTTATGGATGTGAAAGGTAAGCTTTTAGTAGTATTCTGAATTAGATTGGAGCCTTTTTTGTCAAGAAAATCAGCAGTCTCATTTCCAGCAATTCCACAATGTGCAGGTATCCATTGCAATTGAATTCTTTTCTGTAGTTTTTGAAGTTGTTGAATCATTTTGTAGCACTCTTTAATTTTTATTGACTTCATTTTGTGTGAATTTATTGCATATATTGCTGCCTTAGAATCGGAGAGTATGACAGCATTTTGAAATTTATTTATTCTGTATGGTAATTGTTGGAGTGAAATATGAATAGCCGTTACTTCCGCATCAAAATTTGTTGTGTGGTATCCTTCTGGTTGATAAAATGAAAATAATGCACATGTAATTCCTGATCCTGAGTTGTTATCAATAGTAGATCCATCTGTGTAGACATGTAACCATTCTTCTAGTGGATCTCTCTTATTCACAGCTTCTAACGCTAGAGCTTTTAGCACAGGTTAAAGTCTCATAGACTGCAATGGAAGGAGATGTGTCGTGAATGGGAAATGAAAGAAGGATGTGGAAACTCCTTTTAGGAAAACCAGAGGGAAGTGCCCAGTAGATGAGCCAAGAATGAGGTGGGAGAATCACATTAACTATATTATAGGGATGATTGGAAAACATTAGCTTAGGATGTATGGTGAGCTTGTCTGTGTGGCCATGAACCTACGGTTTCAATAGTGCAGTGAGTTAGTTAGTTAATTACTGTATAGTCTATGAAATGTAAACAAAGCAGAAATCACACTTTTACATCATACAAAATATAATAAGATTGTATAGCATATAGTATTCCATAATCGAGTATGTAGGTAAATAAAGCTTCTTAAAAAGGAATTTATGTTTCATATCATTATAGTTTTCTTTTCCTCATTCAAATGAAAGCATAATGTGTATTTTAAATGAACTTTGTAAATGTATATGCAGGACCAAAGACTTGTGGAAGAAGAGGACATGAATCACGAGATTTGTCTAATTCTGGAGCAGAACACATTATGTCTCTATTTCCAAACTTAATTACCTTGTGGTATGATGACAAGTGGAAAACTAATTCCCCTCCTACTCTGGAAGGTGCTCGTTGGTGGGATTTTCCTGAACCTATCTTCAACACCTACTATTTTGGTAAGATCATAAAACATCAATATAAAGCTTATTAAATTTTTAACCAAAGTTGGTTAAGTCATAGAAAAATTATGAAAGTAGAGCAATATTTTATTTAGTCATAAATTATGCTCAGACTCATTATTTAATCATTATTTTCTTAATTAATTGAGTTTGTATTTACTTGATGAAAATCCATATCTATTAATTAAATAAAAATAAAACGTAGTTTTATTTGATTTTCATATTTATTATATAATTCAGTGACAGCTGTTTCGGTACACTGTACAGCTATCACTGAATTATATAATAAATATGAAAATCAAATAAAACTACGTTTTTTTTATTTAATTAATATTGTTTTCTTATTTATTAACATCATCATTTCCTTCACAGATACCATTGACACCACCAGTCACTAATAAACCTCATTCCTTTTATCAAAATTAATGTAAAGTGACATTATAAGCTAAATGTTAATAAAACAAAAAAACACCTCACCTCATAAAATATTATTCTCTCATCTGGACATGTTCAATATACCATCATCTCCATTCTCAACTAAATTCTTTAGAAAACAGAATTCATTTTTCTAATGATGAAATGATCTTCAATATCAAGTCTTGCTTACCAAGAACTTCAAAATTCAGAGTTGTTCTTGTTGTTCTAAACATATATCTTTCCCCATATTGTAAGGTCTACTGGTCTTTCCAAATAGTTTAGTTTCTTCTTCAGTTTTGTGATCCTAAACCAAACAATGATCATTAAACTAGAGAATGTTTCAGGACTACTAAATTTGGGAAATCAAAAATCAGCAGTACTGTCTCATTTTTTGGCACATGATAACAAAATTGAAAAAAAAAATTAAATTATTAAACATTTGAAAAGACCAAATGAACTTACAAAATGGGAAAAGATATGAATTAAAAATAAAACAAAACCATGAACTTTGAACTTTCCGGAGCAAGATTTGGACACAAAGTTCAATATCTCCCTCCAGGGGCACAAGAAAACCTGGCATTAATGGCTCATTTTAAACAATCAGAATTTATTATAAGAGAAAAATTTGTGTTTAGATTGGAGTACCCAGATAGCTCAGCGGTAGAGAATTGGCCTAAAAAGCCAAAGGTCCTGGGTTCAAACCCCGGTCTGAGCATATAATTTTTCTCTTCAAATATAATTTGTCCTTCAATGAGAAGTATGAAATTGATAATAAAAACATAATCAGAATTTAGTTGAGAATGGGGTTGTTGATTTCTGAAATATGTTCAGATGAAAAGATTATACATATGAGGTGAGGTGTAAAATTTCATTAATTATATTTTTATTCTGTTTCATTTTTTTTAATTATTAGTAACTTAGAATGTTGGTTTCTTAATAGACATAGTAAAGAAACACATGCATATGGCACATAAACCAGCTGCTGAGGAACGTATTGTGGGTGGAATGAATGCAGAACAGAATGAATTTCCATGGATGGTAGCCATCTTCTTCTACAATGACCTTTTCTTCTGTGGAGGAGCTCTGATAAATAAAGAATATGTTCTCACTGCAGCACATTGCATTATGACGTAAGTAGTAATTGATTAAATGACTACTGACTACTGATGATAATCATCATGAGGTGCAAGAAAAATATTAACCAGGATTTGAGAGAGGTAAATTATACCGGACTCTCACAACTGGGGTCCCGAGATCGAGTCTTGGTCACTCCATGTTGGTTTTGTGGTGGATAAAACGGAGCTTGGACAGGTTTTTCTTGGGGTTTTCTCCTGTTTTGCCCTGCCACAATTTCATTCCACCATTTCTCCATACTCATTCATTTCATTCATCTGCCCCTGTGATAGTGCGTCAGGCATGGTCGGCTGCACTCTTGTCATTCACAGACTTCTATATATAGAGGCTTCTTCTCATCTCATCTCATCCCATCCTTCGACCCAACCCTGAGTTGGACACAAGTTGAAGATATTATTATGAATTACACTAGAATATTGAAAAACATTATTTGGGATAGCAATATATGCAGAGGTTATGTACGCATGACCGTGATCTCCATGTTCGGTGGTGCCATTAATTTTAAGACTACACAAAACAAGTTGGTTTCCAATGTCCTTCAATATTTTTTTTAATTTTTCCTTTCATTGAATATTTTAATAATAAATTCCAATCCATCTCTCTACCTTCCGAATCAAGATGTTGTAATTGATGAATCATTATGGTTACGGAAGGTGCAAACAATTCCCTCCACTTAAAACTGCCAACTTTGATGTTAAAACGTATGAATTGTGTGAATTTGGTGAACTTGGTATGTGGTCTTGAGGTAGCATGCTGCCTTGTCACGCAGCTGACCGAGGTTCGATTCCCAATCGGGAGAGGCTTCCTGGATGAGATTTTTTCGGGGTTTTTCCTGTCCTGTATGACAAATGACAGGAAGCTTTAGGGCCCGAATGGTATCCAAAAAATCATCCAGCTATCATCATTATCATCACTATCATTCACCGGTGTGGAAGCTACCACATCTATAATTCCCTAGTAAAGCTGCAAAGCATAGAATGAAAATGCTATGATTGCAGTGAAAGACCTGCCCTTGGGCAGAACACTACAGAATAGAATTGTCATTCATTGTTTATATTATATTAGAATTTGATATGTATCTAAAATAAGTTACTGGGTGAGTAGAGTTTAAAAATACTACCGCACGGGGTACTGCATGGACTTTTAAATGACCACTCAGAAGGGAGGAAAACGGTCTCGTATAAGTATGGCAAACCACGCTGAGGGGTTAAGCCTGTTGGCTCGTTCTGGTTTCATGAAAGCTAGAATTGTTAAAATTGTTCAGACCATTTTCTGTGTGGGCACCCAACATTTCTCCTTCCGTGCAGTTTATAATCTATCAATAATTTTAGAAATCTTACTTCTGGCATTCTATCAATATGTTCTTTCCAGGTGTTCCTATATTTAATTATTCAGTCTGTAAATTTGAAAATATTTAGTTCCTTTCTTATATCTTCATTTCTTTTCTTATCCAGCAGAGATATCCTCCAATCTAAACACAGATTTTTCTCTTATACACTGTTAATTTCTGATCGCCGAATGCTACAAGTATTTGTTGTTCATGCAAATGGCGGCTTCTTGTTTAAGAAGATATTTATTGGGAACTTAAACACTACTTTATAAAGCCAGTAGGGCTTCTTTTGATGTTTTTTATTATTATTAATTTAACACTTCTCACTGAAGGATAAAGTATATTTGAAGACAAAAATTATATATTCAGACTAGGATTTGAACCCAGGACCTGGGTTCAAACCCTAGTCTGAGCATATAATTTTTCTCTTCAAATGTAACCTGTTATGAGTTTAAAGTGTGAGTAAAAGAAAGTAGTTCATAAATATATTCCTCATATTTTTTAATCATTCTAGATCTTGAAGTGGAAATTTCATTAATAGTTCTCTATCTTGAAATATTCAGTTTCAGCTTCTTTACCATTCATATTGATTTTATCACAGAAATCTGTATCAGTCGTAGATAAAAAAGGCGTTTAATAATAAGCAGGTAAAGCATTTTCATTCTCATAGATGTTATGGGAGTTATCAGTTAATATATCCTGAAGGTTCAGGGTTGAAACTATGGTTACATTAATATGCTAAGACAAGTTATGTGGATAGGAAATAACACTATGAGGTTTTTTAATATTGTTTATTTTTTATTTCACTCACCTCATACTTCATAACTCCTAGCATACCCAGGGTTTCGTCACATCCTTTGTGACATTCTCAATGCTGTGTCACGTTCACAAGGCAGCCGGACGTCAGTTGTGAACGTGACACAGCATTGAGAATGTCACAAAGGATGTGACGCTAGGAGTTATGAAGTATGAGGTGAGTGAAATAAAAAATAAACAATGCTAAGACAAGTATACTTCAGTATGTAAATGGAGCATGGCATCTGCTATGATATTAAAATAGTCTGTCCAGTTACTTTTTAATCTCAGAAACACACTTCAAAACTAATGTTCTATTTTACACATGACATAAAATAAAATGGATCAGAACTTACAAATTGCTCTAGCAACATTAGATTCAACTAACTTGTAGTCAGAGAAGACCCAACATAGCATCCATCCATCCATCCATAGTAATTCTGCCCGAAGGCAGGTCCTTCACTGCAATCATAGCATTTTCATGCTATGCTTGCAGCTTTACTAGGGAATTGTGTAGGTGTGGTAGCTTCCCATTGCTTTCCACACCGGTGAAGGATGATGATGATAATGGTAAGGATGATAATGATAATGATGATGGCCATATGATTTCGGGGACCGTTTGGGCCTTAAAGTTTTCCTGACATTTGTCTTACAGGTGAGGAAAAACCCCGATAAAAACCTCACCCAGAAAAACTGCCCCGACTGGGAATCGAACCCGGGCCCGCTGCGTGACAAGGCAGCACGCTACCTCGAGACCACAGCGGTTGACATCAACATAGCATAGAGAATTGTTTTTAAAAATATAGAGCAGAATGAAATAAAATATAACACACAGATTGATAAGCCTGGCAGCCCTCTTGGTGTTTTTCGACATGCTGACACCAGGTTTCACTCTCTCCCTTCTCTTCTTCAACATCACCCCTCACACAACACAATTTATACTATACAAACACATAAACATACATTCATCTTACACAATACAATAATGCATCATCTACATGAAGTGGTCTGCCAAAGTGGTGCATAAATTGATAATAGACCACATTAATTCCATCTATCTGCCTAGTGTGAAACCCAAAGCACAAACATTGCAAATATACACAGATTGATAAATTAAAAAAAAAAGTATTAAGACAATAATTGATTGAAAAATATTTACTCTTATCAGAAGCAAATGACAATATAGTTGTTAACTTGTTATACATGGACCATACACAACATTGAGGATGGAAAGCCCTACTTGTGCTTTTACCAGGGCTCTTCTATGCATACTTACTTCTTGTGCCTTGCTTATACATTCATATAGATGTATCATAAAAATATTCTGATATTCTGAACATTTGGGAATAAAACTGCGCACTGCCTAAAAATAAGGTATAATTTTTATATCCATCCATAGTAATTCTGCCCGAAGGCAGGTCCTTCACTGCAATCATGGCATTTCCATGCTATGCTTGCAGCTTTACTAGGGAATTGTAGGTGTGGTAGCTTCCCGTTGCTTTCCACACCGGTGAAGGATGATGATGATGATGATAATGATAAAGGTGATGATGATGGCCATATGATTTTGGGGACCGTTTGGGCCTTAAAGTTTTCCTGGCATTTGCTTTACAGGTGAGGAAAAACCCCAATAAAAACCTCACCCAGAAAAACTGCCCCAACCGGGGATTGAACCCGGGCCTGCTGCATGACAAGGCAGCATGCTACCTCGAGACCACAGTGGTGGACAATATATATATATATATATACAATATTTAATATTAAATTTATCACTTCTCACTCAATAACAAATTAAATTTGAAGAGAAAAAAGATATGCCTATATCGGGATTTGAACCCAATATCTCTGGTTCTGTACACCAGTGCTTTAACAATTTAAACTATTAGGCATCACGATTTAAACATAGATTTTTCTCTTATACTAAAAGTTCACTGCTACCTGGCGCATGGAAATCATATTAGTATAAGAGAAAAATCTATGTTTAAATTGTAATGCCTAATAGCTTAAATTGTTCAAGGACTGGTGTACAGAACCAGAGATATTGGGTTCAAATCCCAATTTAGGCATATCTTTTTTCTCTTCAAATTTAATTTATTTTATATATATATATATATATATATACAAAAATAATTATTTACATATTATGCAGTGGTGAATTAAATTGTTGGCAGGAGAGACACTACTGTGGAAGATCTATTGCTGCAGATTGGTGATTATGATCTCACCACCCCCAATGAGACACAGCATGTGACTCGGTCTGTTCAAAATGTGATCTACCATTCTCACTTCCATCCATTCTTGTTAAACAATGACATTGCATTGCTACATCTGGACAAGCCTGTAGTTTTCACAAACAACATTCAACCTGTTTGTTTACCAGAACCAGGTGAGTTAAACTTCTTGATGTGTTTTCTCAAAATCACGGCCCTCGTTCCAAATTCAGAAATATAAACAAAAGAGGTATAAATAGGACCTCTGGGAGGCTACAGATTAATTTCTTCTTCTTTATCCTAACAGGGATTAGGCAATACTGTTTCATCTTCACAATGTTTTAAGATCATTGTTTCCTTGGACATCGACTCTCCTTTCCTTTAAACTGATATATGTTTACTAACGTGGGAACTGTTAATGGTATCTTCTTGAACCCTACCATAAAATTTTGTTGATATAGTGGTCATCTAGTAAGGATCCTATATACCAAAAGTTAGCTGCAAGTTCCAACTGGAAGGTCCTGAGATCATGGCTGGAATATTTTGTAGCATGGCACTTCAACAACCGCACTTAGACAACTGCACACACTGTCTCCTGCACTCACTTATACCTGCTGCAGTGGTCTCCCCAAGTGTAATGTTTGAATTTCACTGTTTTTGTTTTTCAAGAAATTTGGATCTTTATTTTGGTTTTTTTTAAAAACTCCATAATATGACAGGCCTAGAAGGCCCTTTGCCAACCATCCAGCTGCTGACCTTACATCCACATGTCCCATTTACAGAAATGGATGATCATCCAGCCAGTTTAGGAGTGACACGTAATTTGCATGTCAAAGTTCCCTGCCATTATTAACTGGTTTCTTTCAACCTGGAGACACTACTTATTACAACTACCCAAATTCCTCATGATGCTGAATGAACTGGTTTTAGCCCCCATACCGGCTAAAACCAGAACATGTCCCTCGTCTCTGTACCAAGGCATGATACCTTAGATAACTTGTTCTTTTCCTCAGAACAGTAAGGAAATGGATGCTACCATAAAAAATTTAAGGTGTATATGAGACCATTAATAGTTCCCTTGTAAGATTGGGTCTCCTCCATTATTTATTTGATGTAATTGATCCTTACATTTTCATTCTATTCGTATAAGTTTTCATTTAGATATGTTCTTTTCACAAATGTTTGTTTTCTTTATCTCCTTTAATAGCATTCTTACCCATACCAAGAACCTAGTCTCTTCTGCTGTTTGCATCTCTTTCTAGCAATATCCTGAATTTATTTCTAAACACAAGAAGTGGAACAGCATAATCTTGTAAAATTTTATGTTTATGTCTTTCATGACCTTATCTCAGAATGTTATATAACATTATATAATAAATATATATTTATTGTTTGAAATATTACTTGAAATTTATTTATTTATGTTTTCAATATTTCTGGCTGTTTCATAATTTTCATTGTAAACCCAAGGGTTAAACCAAGGTTTTGATATATTATTTTATTTGCTAACACTATTTTCAAATGTACTGGATATTTTCCATGATGGACCATTACCTTTATTTTGTTAATAATATTCTTATATTATATTGTTTCACAGAGTAACTTAAGAATCCTAATTATATACTGCTTAAAGTCAGCTTGATTATCTTGACATATTTTCCAGAGGTTCCACTTTCAGTTCTTGATTAAAATTTGAGTATAAGGTTTGGAAGATGATCCACTCACCCTCGTGAAAAGGACAAGTGGCTTCTTGAATTAAAAAGTAATAACATTTGATTAACATTTTGAGCCTTGAGGACATCATAAGATGTCTTCTTAAATTGGTTGGCTGTGAATGTCATATGATGACCTAAAATTTAAAATTCTTGCAAAAATTGAGATTGACTCACATACAAATAAATCATGTTTAGATTGATTCTTTGACTTCTTGGGATAGAAAATAGATAACAGATGGAACATGTGACAAGGGAAAAAATATTTACATTTTATGCTTGAACTCTATATATATACAATGACAAATAATTGCAAACTTTCCCTTTTATTGCATCCTGCAATAAATATCTACCCTCAGATTTTTGCTTCTGTTATGCTTCTCAATAAAAGAATGGAATTTTTATTCAGTACTAGCTAATACCCGGCATGCGCTGCTACTCCTAAATAAATGTTCATGTGTTTTTACCACCAGCCAGGAATCTGCTTATCCCGATCTTCTTGTCATCAATGAATGACAAAAATGGTTAATGTGAATTATCCGTAGAAGATAAACATATACTGTCGCAGACTTTTCTGTAAGAGTTTTTTGAGATGTTCAATTCCGTATACATTAATTTGGTGTATTTGCTATGGTTTAGGCAGTGTAAGCCATTTAAGTGTCAAAATAGGGACTTTATTTCACGTTTTTCACTACAAAGGGTGATTCTTAGGGGTGAAGGAGTTGAGTATTACAACTCTTTTGTAGCCTGTGTTCATCCGTGGAATCTCCTGAACATTTCTCAAAAGGCCCCATTTGAATCGGATGAACGGTATGGCAGAGCACGCTTGCCTGGGAATGTACTTTTACCGATCTTCTTGGTACCAATGAAAGACAAAGATGGTTATTGTGAGTTATCCATAAAAGATAAACGTACGCTGTCACTGACTTTTTTGTAGAGTTTTTTTAGATATTCAATTTTCTGCAAATTAATTTTGTGTATTTGTTATGGTTTAGGCAGCGTAAACCATTTAAGCATCAAAATAGGGACTTTATTTCACATTTTTCACTACAAAGGATGATTTTTAGGGGTGAAGGGGTTGAGTATCATAACTCTCTTATAGCTTATGTTCATCCCAGGAATCTCCTGAACATTTTGCAAAAAACCCATCAAAATCAGATCAACAGTATGGCTGCACATAGAATACAAACAAACAAACATTGATTTTATATATTAGATTAAAAAGCTTATATCATCTCATCTCATACTTTTTCTTTTTAGACCAGTTTCTAAATAATGATAATTCCATATTAAGTATTTTCATGACCGTTGTTCTGTTGTGGTGATGCGCTGCTCCTTTCTCCATCTGTTGGTAGATCGATGAACCTCCAAATCAAATCACGTTCCCTGGGAATTTCAGAATTCATTAATTTCTCCTTCTTGTTTTTTTATGTGGATTTTTTTCCCAAAGCATGAGCCCTTTATGTTTTTCTAATTAAAAGAGCTGACGATAGTATGCAGGCATACTGAAACATGTTCTCAAGAATTCTACCAAAATATGAGATAAGATGTTACTGACTCAGTTAAATTCATTTTCTATTTGTTTTATTAATTTAGCCCTTCTTTAGATATGTTTTTCTGGCCAAGCATGAGTGGCTACTGCAGATTTTTCTACTTCCAATTTTTGACATTCCTAAGGTGTTCCTTCACTCTGGTTTTCAAATTTCTTTTTATTATAAAAATACAATAGGAAGTAACATTATGAGGTTCTACTTAATAAATAAGTCGAGCCTTTTTTTTTTCATCTTACCTCATATTTGTTGTTTTCTTGTAGGACATGTTTCAGTGCATCTTTGCTCAATTGTATGTTTGTATAGACTGATGATCTTTAAATTGTCAGCCGTGGATGTCAACTCCTTCTCCCTTCTCCCTCTTTTTTGTGCTCCAAAGAACTTATGTGTTAAATCCCTCTCCTGGGGATCATCAGTCTGTACATTATTTGAAATTACAGGACAAATGTACACTGGCAGGAGGAGTAAAGTGATTGGCTGGGGAGTGACAGGATTCCCAGTGGGAGAGCCAAGTCCAGTATTACAGAAGTTGGAAGTAGAAACAATGTCTAATTACCAATGTTCCCATATCATCGAGGAGCCTGTGGGTCTAGGCATGCTTTGTGCTGCCCCTTCATCAGCACAGGGAACCTGCTTTGTAAGAAACACATATTTAAATTTAAAAAAAATTTATATTGTTTTTATCACATAATTTAACAAAAATTCTGTTCCATTGACATGTGGTCTTTTTAACAATGTATTATACTGCTTGCTAGATTAATATCATCTTTTCCTTGTGTTAAACATTTAACACAATAATTTTGGTTGGAAAACAGCTGCCATAAAACACGAATCTGAAGCAGATTTGTTTCATTGATATAATTACTTGTTCTTGTATCTTGTAAGCCCATGTTTCCCTTAACAGAGATTTAGGCGCTCTCCCCCTACAGGGAAGAATTTGAACCATACTAATTTAGTTACACTTGTTTTCGTATAGATGTCCTTTGAGTGGTCCGTGGTCAGCTTTCCACCTCATACTGACATCTAGGAAACCAAGGTAGTACTAGGACGGGAAAATTTGGTAAATTTTGCTTAGAGGTCTTTCATTCAGGCTTAAGGATCTTTTACGAGCCTGAAAATCTTCAGACTCGGGACCCACAGCTTAAAGTCCCTCCCGGAGGACTTGCTCCTTGGATTTTTCCATCCTAAAAAATCCATCGACCCTAGCCGGGTTTGAACCCGCGACCCTCGGCACCAGAGGCAAGTAGCATAACCGCTAGTCCACTGCAGCCAATTGATATAATTACACCTTTCTTTAAAAATATGGCTGCTCCTTTTTATACATGACACCTGAGAAAAACAATTTATAATGCAGACATCACAAGAAATGCATCACTATTGATCATCATTCAATATCATATATT
Source organism: Diploptera punctata (assembly GCA_030220185.1). Lineage (NCBI taxonomy): Eukaryota > Metazoa > Arthropoda > Insecta > Blattodea > Blaberidae > Diploptera > Diploptera punctata. Next base: position 79,566 of record JASPKZ010006459.1, on the reverse strand, counting down.
TAGACTGTATTACAACATAAGTTTTGTTACCTCAGTTGGTAGCACATCTGTCAGTTGATCCATAGACTTGTATTCAAATCCCTTAAATCTACAAAGACACATATCCCTTCTGTACATAATAAATCATAATATAAAACACATAAACTGAAAGCAAACCACAATAACACCACCCATCTGCTCATGCAGAATCTGCGGCAAACAATGACAACAAGAACCAAGAAAGTCCTTAAACCTGAACTTACTATAAATTCTGGAGGCCCTTGAAGGAAAAAATCCTGTTTTCTGACTGGGAATAGAACCCAGAACGTCATGAGCTGTAGCCAGAATCTTTGACCACAAGAGCATGAGGAATTTATATTAAAACTTTTAATTAAAAAAATGTAAGGAATTTATTAAAGGATTACACATAGATTATATTAAATTAATGTTGAGAAGTAAATATTATGAGGTATAATCATTAAAATTCATCGGAGAACATATTGTTTAAACATCCTAAAATGCATAGAAAATTTCAAAAAATTTTTGACAAATACAACATTTCTTTGGCACCAATAAATAAATTTAGTCTGGGTAATCTTTTAAGTACCAATAAAAAAGTCAATGTTCCAGACAGTAAGAAATCTGGAATTTATCAAATAAATTGTGAAGATTGCAATAAAGTTTATATAGGAAAAACAAAAAGGAATTTGGAAATTCGGACAAAAGAACATTTCAGAAATATTAAAAATTGTGAAATTGAAAAATTTGCAATTGCTGCACATAGTTTATTAGAACATCATAAAATTGGAAGAGAAGCTAAACTTTTAAAACAAGTAGAGAAACCTTTGGAATTGACAGTTTGGAAAAAAATATACATTCAGAAAAACAAAAATAGATCAATGTATTTTGATATCCCTAACGAAATTACATTGATTTCGAAGTTCATAAATTCAACCATAGATGGCAGCACTGAAGATGGCGACAATAGAATAGTTGACGGCTGAAGAATTTCATCAGTCGGAGTTATGGCTGAATATGAACATGACTATGTTGTGTTGTTGTTGTTTTCAAATGCTGGGCCTTGGCACCGAAGCCATTAGCGTTCTTGCTCTCCAATATTTCTCTATTGTGGATCCAACAGGTTTGTAGGTGTTCTTCATTCATTTCTTCGTCTTTATTGCATAGAGGACAATTTGGATTCGTGTAGATTCCTATTTTATATAAATGTTTGGCCAAATAGTCATGTTCTGTAAGCAGTCTAAATGTTGCTACTGTAATTTTACGTGGAAATTCTGGAATAATATCTGGGTTCTTTACTAAAATATTCCATTTTTTGTCTTTGGCTTTATTACATAGGTCTTGGTTTTGTTTGATTTTATATTTCTTTTTAACTATTCTTTTTATGGATGTGAAAGGTAAGCTTTTAGTAGTATTCTGAATTAAATTGGAGCCTTTTTTGGCAAGAAAATCAGCAGTGTCTTTTCCAGCAATTCCACAATGTGCAGGTATTCATTGCAATTGAATTCTTTTCTGTAGTTTTTGGAGTTGTTGAATCATTTTGTAGCACTCTTACATGACTATGTTTGAAATCGCGATATCATGGAAGCATGAATCCTATGAGGTGAGTTGTTTAAACAATATGTTCTCCGATGAATTTTAATTACACATAGATTTTATAGACTTCAAAAAGGTGTTTGATATAGTTGATCAAAGGATGCTCTTACAAATTTTAGCTAATGATGATAAACAAGATCACTTCATATCTGCAATATATAACTTACACAAAAATAATTATTTACAAAGAAGTAAAAATTAAGATTTTTTTAATAGAAAAATGTTCATCCAAACTGTGATTTGAACCCAACAGTTCTACATACATACATACATTCTAGCATATTGACCATTACATTAATTGGACATCACTCTTTAATCTGAAACTTTTCTCTCTCGATGCCCAAGTAGTATTGTGGTTAATGTGCTAGTAGAGACCTAGGGTTTTTTTCAAAAATCTTAATTTTCCTTCAGTATGAGTGATAAATTTTAATAAGAACATCACATTAAATTAAGATATTTAGTCGTATGTAACTAAATAGTCCACCACTATGGTCTCGAGGTAGCATGCTGTCTTGTCACTCAGCAGGCCCGGGTTCAATCCCCGTCGGGGCAGTTTTTTCTGGGTGATGTTTTTAATCTGGGGTTTTCCTCACTTGTAAGACAAATGTCAGGAGAACTTTAAGGCCAAATGGTCCCAAAAATCATTATCATCATCATCATCATCCTTCACCGGTGTGGAAAGCAATGGGAAGCTACCACACCTAGTAAAGCTGCAAGCATAGCATGAAAATGCTATGATTGCAGTGAAGGACCTGTCCTCAGGCAGAATTACTATGAATGGATAACTAAATACTAGTAGCTGGCATTTTCATTATATAGTGTGTCCCATTGAATCACTACCACAGAGAAATATAAATATCTCGTCACTCAGTAAATTTAGAAATATATTTCTTAACTTAGCATAGAAACTCTCCAAGTTTGGTAAAAATGAAAATTATTACTCTAGTGCATATGCATGGGTATGACAACAACATAGAGTTAAAGTGACGGAATTAATGGTACAGCAGAAAGTAAAATGTTGTTATTGATTAGCCAAGTTGAAATTTTCAATTGCAGTGCAAAGAAGATTTAAGTAGGAATATGGTGCAAATACCATTATGAAATGGTATAATCAGCTGTTGGAAACAGGCTGTATGTTATGGAAGAAGGAAGCGGTAAAAATGCAGTGTCCATAGCTAAAGTTGAAGATGTTAGGCAAGCATTTCAGTGCAGCCCAAGAAAATAATATCTACAGGCCAGTTTAGAGCTGGGTATTCCAAAGTCAACTGTACCCAACATTTAATTTAAGAAAGAAATCCAGGATTGGAAAATGTTAATTAAAATAAAAACATCAAAAAAATGTACCCAACATTGTTCATAAAAAATTGCAACTTAGAGCATACAAAATCCAACTTGTGCAAAAGCTGCAGGAAAATGATAAACCCAGATGGACCAAGTTTGCTAATGTAATGTTAGCCAGCATTGAAGATAACAATGGATTCCTCAACAATGTCACATTCTCAGATAAAACAACCTTTCATACATGTTATAAGTTGCACTGCCATAACTGTAGAATATGGGAAGAAGAAAATCCACAAATTGTAATGGAATATCAACTTAATAGCCCCAGAGTTAACATGTGATGTGCTTCGACCTAGATATGCTGGAGAACTATGCATTTCTGCAAGTACAGGATGAGCTCTTCTTTCAGCAAGATGAAGACCCTCCACCAATAAAGTTCAAGACTACCTCAATATACAGTTCCCAAATAAGTGGATCGGAAGAGCAGGTCCAATTTAATGGCTTCTAAGGTCACCATATTTGACCCTCTTAGATTTCTTTCTTTGGGGATAAATAAAAGGCAATGTTTATCAAACTCCTGTACAAGACCTGGCTAACCTCCTAAGGCGGATAAGAGTTGCTTGTGCTTCCGTCACACCTCTAATGCTGTATAACACATGGAGAGAAATAGAATATTGTCTTGACATCATTCGGGCCACCAGAGGCATACATATGGAAATGTATTAAAACTTGTCAAGTTAACATGAAATCTAATTCCGATTATTCTGTCACTATAAGTTTAGGATATATTCAGACTGAATTGCAGTAGTGATTCTTTGGAACACACTGTCTTTCAGTGTCATTTTATATACATAAATATGGTAATTATTTTAAAAATTGATATTTTATAGATTTAAAAATAAATTGTTTATGCAAATGAATATATATGTATATGATTAATAAATTTAAATAAGAAGTAACATTTTCAGGTTCTTCTTACTAAATAAGGTGAATCTGGTGCATCTTACCTCATATATATTTGTGTTTCATTTGACATGTTTCGACGGTATGGAAAACATATCAAAACATATCGAATTAAACAAATATGTATGAGGTATTATACCGTAATTCAGAAGAAATTCAAGTTCAAGACTTTCTAAAAATACAAGGAACATAGAAAAATAGCTTATGTAAAACAGTTAGAAGTTCATTTCCATAGGTACACTATGAGCTATTTTATAAGATGGGATATCTGTATGTTCACGCTAATTCAAAGCCTGTACTAGGTGGATTTTTTATTAATTAAAGTCATATATACTTCTTATTTTTATTTACAAGAGATTATTCATCAATTTCCTTATTCAAGCCAAATAACTTTAAATTCCAAAAAAACAACAATCTATGAATAATTAAGTAAACCTCTTAATGTAACTTTCTATTGTATTTTTAAAATCTATGAATTTCATACATCATATGTTAAATCAAACAACACAACTGAATCAATAAACTGAGATATAAATATGATGCTTTAGATTACTTCAAACATAATATTGTATTTAAATTCGCAACTGTGGAAGCATTGTATTGTTTGTTTACATTTTACATTACGAAAAGTAAAATAATCTCTGTCGGCCGCAGTGGACTAGTGGTTATGCTCCTTGCCTCTGGTCCCGAGGGTCATGGGTTCAAACCCGGCCGGGGTCGATGGATTTTTAGGACAGAAAAATCCAAAGAGCAAGTCCTCCGGAAGGGACTTCAAGCCATGGGTCCCGAGTCAGAAGATTTTCAGGCTCGTAAAAAATCCTTAAGCCTGAATGAAAAGGCCTCTAAGCAAAATTTACCGAATTTTCCCATCCTAGTACTACCTTGGTTTCCTAGATGTCAGTATGAGGCGGAACGCTGACCACGGACTACTCAAAATGACATCTATACGAAAACAAGTGTAACTAAATTAGTGTGGTTCAAATTCTTCCCTGTAGGGGGAGAGCGCCTAAATCTCTGTAAAGGGAAAACATAGGCTTACAATACAATACAAAAAAAAAATAATCTCTCATAAACAAACATCAGCTTAGGAAAGGAAATGAACCTACCATACAGGGGAGCCAAGCTACAGTATAGTACCAGTAAACAGTTTTAACTAAAAGATATTTAATTAACAACTGAACTATAGAATATTATGAAAATCCATAAATGTTATATAAAAGAGACATCCCAGCATAATTTTAAACTTTATAGAAAGAAAAATATGTATAAAGATAATGAAAGTAACGTGCCACATTTAAAAGTGAGTTATGATATCTTTAAGTTGAAATACAATGTAAAAGTGCATGTTTATCATCTTGAAATATCCATAGTTCAAAAAGAATTATGGAAATAAGCCCTTTCATTGACATGAACCCTGGAGGCTCACCTTTCTATTCAGGCCAAAACAAAACTGTGAATGGAGAATGTGGAAAAACAAACTCATGATGTTAAGTGACAGTACTCAAGCAGACTGTAACAAACCATACTAAACTATAATGGACTGTACTGAACTTGCTCACTGCCTGCTTTATATAGATTTGCGCATTCCATTCTACGCAAGGGGAAATGTAGGAGAAATTGCTATGTACCCCATACTTCACAACAAGGGTAGAGGAAAGGAAGGGAGGTAACAAAACACTACAAACTACTTGACATTCATGGTTCAAGTCTTCAATGTATAATTTAAATGATGTTGATACTAATTGCACTTAAAATTAAGTCTATTATAGAAAAAAAAAAAATATATATATATATATATATATATACACCATGTTTCAAAATGATGGACAGGGTTTTAAGTAGTTGGTATAGCTTTACAAACGAAATTGGATGCATGATTATTTACTATAATGAAAGAAAATTGTGAAAGTTTCTTGTCATTATTACGTCATCAGCGTTAAATTTGTGAAAATGGCAATTCCTATACAGAAGTCATTCTGTGTGTTGCAATTTGCGAGGTCTGGTTCCATTGTTGTAGTGTAGTGAGCTTTCCGATGGCAATTTGGAATTGATCCTCCAACAGATAAAATTATCTGTCGATGGTATAAACAGTTAGAAACAACTAGATGTATCTGTAAAAGGGAAAGTCCAGGACATCCACGAACATCAAATGATGCATCGGTCTGGATGACATGATTCATTCCCATACCCTCCATGGTCTCCCAATCTCACGCCTTGTGATTTCTTCCTGTGGGGATATGTGAAGGACCATGTGTACGTACCATCACTTCCGGTCGACCTTCCAGACTTGAAAAGGATTGTTGCTGCTGTTGAATCCATTACTCTAAATATACTGACCAAGGTTTGGGAGGAATTCTACTATCAGCTAGATGTGTGGCTTGTGAAAGGTGCTCACATCGAACACTTATAAAGTATATTGTTTATTTTTTTATTATTTCACTCACCTCATACTTCATAGCAGACCCTGGGTTTCTTCACATCTTTTGTGACATTCTCAATGCTGCGTCACGTTCACAACTGACGTCCAACGGCCTTCTATGACCTCTGCGCCATCTGGTGGCCGACCGAAGAATTTCCAAATCAGTCCTCTTTCTTTATAACCGGGTATTTCAAAATTCATAGTTGTATTTTCATTCTTGCATATGTAAATTTTTTCCCAAATTGTGAGTTCCTTCGGTTTTTCCAATTGTTTAAGTAATTTTGTTTTGGTTTCTATTCTATGTTTTTCTGACCAGGCATGTGCAGCTATTGCAGATTTTTCGGTTTCTCCATTTTTAACATTTCTGAGGTATTCTTTTAATCTTGTATTTAGATTCCTTTTTGTTTTTCCTACGTATATCTTTTCACAATCTTTACAATTAATTTGATAAATTCCCGATTTTTTGCAGTCTTCAATCTTTTCATTTTTGTTGGTTTTTATTAAATTACCTAAGCTGTAATCATTTTTCGGTGCTAATTTAATGTTGAATTTGTTGAAAATTTTTTGAAACTTGTCAAATACCAAAGGATGGTATGTGAACTTCTTGAATTTTTTATAAAGTATGTTATGAAAACTCAAAGAGTTTCTCTTTAATCCCATGTAAGTTTTGTTCTTATATATATATATCATGTAAGGAAAATTAAATTACTTTGAAACTCTGTCCATCATTTTGGAACACCTTTATATATATATATATATATATATATATATATACACACACATATGTATATATATATATATATATATATATGTGTGTGTGTGTGTGTATTTGTAGAATAAATTCAATTGGATTCAGCAGATAATGAAGGGAAAAATTGAGAAAGAAATCAACTATTTTTTCCTCCCCCACTTTTCTTCATATTCAGTTTACAAATGTTAATTGTGAATGATGTAAAATTTACAAATTGAATAATTCATGCCTGAATAATTATAATTGGAAGTGTACTGAAAAATAGATAAATATTTCTGAGTTGGTAATGTGTTATCCCACAGGGTGACAGTGGAGGCCCACTTACTACAGTAGGTGATGATGGGAAGGACGTGCTGATAGGAGTGGTTAGTTTTGGAGTAGCAGGTTGTGCAGTTATTCCAGCATTTCCAGATCTCTACACACGGGTATCAGAATATTTGAAATGGATTGATGTTAATGCCGTCACTTAGAAATAATAAAAATATTGACAAACTACCATTACTACTTTTTTCAATAAGTTCATCTAGTGTTTAACTAACTAACTCACTGACATTATCGAACCCATAGGTTCATGGCCACATGGACATAAGCTCTCCATACATCCCTATCCTGAGCTAATGTTTTCCAATCATTCCCTGTATAATCTACTTCCCTCAAATAATAGTTAATGTTATTCTCCTACCTCATTCTTGGTCTACCAACTGGCCGTTTTCCCTCTGGTTTTCCTACAAGAAGCTTCCATCCACGTCTTTCATTCACCTTTTGTGCCACATGTCCTGCCCATCGCAGTCTATGAGACTTAACTGTTATTATATCTGGCTGCTTATAAAGATCATGTAGTTAACTGTTATGTAGTCTTTCCCATCCATTTGTCTGTTCATCTCTCTTTGATCCAAAAATGTTCCTTAGAACTTTATTTTCAAATACTCATAATCTCCTTTCCTCCCTTAAAGTAAGAGTCCATGTTTCACATCCATATAATATGACTGGTAGAATAATAGTTTTATATATTTCCTGATACATCTAGTGTCTAACTCATGAATTTATGTCTTGATTCTTATTTCCTCTTGTATCTTGTAAGCCCATGTTTCCCTTAACAGAGATTTAGGCGCTCTCCCCCTACAGGGAAGAATTTGAACCATACTAATTTAGTTATACTTGTTTTCTTATAGATGTCATTTTGAGTGGTCTGTGGTCAGCTTTCCGCCTCATACTGACATCTAGGAAACCAAAGTAGTACTAGGACGGGAAAATTTGGTAAATTTTGCTTAGAGGCCTTTTCATTCAGGCTTAAGGATCTTTTACGAGCCTGAAAATCTTCAGACTCGTGACCCACGGCTTAAAGTCCCTTGCGGAGGACTTGCTCCTTGGATTTTTCCATCCTTAAAAAAAAAAAGAAATTAACAAGGAAATATATATTTTCAGAAACTTACTTAGGACAATTAAATTTTAGGAAGTTGTATCAATAACAAATTTTATACTAAAAATTGTTATTGAATGTGATCTATAATAACACTTAGAATCATTGTTTTTTTTATTTTTATTGTATCGTCCGTGTTAAAGATCAATTCCAAATATTTCTCAGATATTTCTGTCACATTTCTGAACATTTTTCTAAATGTGATGTATCCATATTTTTTGTGATCTACCCCTTGGTTTCTTTCCATTTGCCTTTAGATTCAACATTTGCTATTCTCAGGTCTAAAGAATGTGTAGAATAAAAATATTAATTGGAGGATCATATTTTATGAGGTAAAGTGTAAAGTTTGTGATTTATAGTTTTTATTCTACTCACATTTACCCATGATTTTTTTTTAAATCTAAAGAGTATATGGTTGCAGAATCCTTGGGTACATATGTTGTCTGTGTGTACAATCCAATAAAATATGTGAAGTTGTGGCGCTTTTTATTAAACCTCGCGATTTGCTACCAATTGTGCCTGGTTATAAACCACGATCTGCAAACCAAAATTTGCGCCGCCATGTATCGTCTTTTGTTTCCTTTGGTTCATAACAATCAGGATTATTCAAAAGCCTTTGCCTGGGCCCATAAGAGGCAAAGATTGATTCATCTTTTCTTTCTAAATACTTAGGGTCGTATGTTAGAACATTACTCTCTACTCAAATTACTTCCAATCACTAGTGAGCTGATTCACCGTGAGCAATTGCTGAGAACGAATTAACGGCCGACTTATCGGTCATGCACGAGAGTCGACGTTTTCGTAATATTGGCAACGAATTACCCAGAATTCTCAGCGATAAAACCACTTCCGTTATTTTTGTCTGCTATAGAGGAATGCATTTATGCTTGCATCCCACAAATAATACCGTATACAAACACGTCTGCGACACGCAATATTACGCCGATTCTCCTGTTCTTCCAGTTGAATTCTTTGGTAGACTCTATCAAATTCCTCTTCTCCGTGTATACCGAAAACATGATCGAAGTCTTCAAGGTCCGACATCTTGGATAAATGTTGGATAAAGCAGCAAAGTACATCGATTACCATCGGTTCCCTTCGGGATTTTAATTTGAGTTGCTCATTTAAGCTACCTCCGTAGGTAGCTTACAAATTTAACCAATTATTATCGCATGAACAGATTTCTGAGTAAGCAAAATCGTATTAGCATACAACTTGCTCAGCAGAGAAGGCATTTTACTGTCTAATGCGTCCAAACATGCGACCCTTAAACATCAATCAACAATAGATTTTAAAACACTTTAGTAATCTATGATACTTAGCTAAGCTGAATGTATTATTATTATTATTATTATTATTATTATTATTAACCATGAAAGCTAGACGGAAAAAAAGGAAGTTTGTATGACTACTAAATAAGCTTGTGTACGGGAATATGCCAAACAGCAGTATACACACAAACAATTAAACATTATATATAAAAAATGATGTTTAATACGAATTGCACATCTGAAGTATTATGAAAATATAATTAAGTAAAAATATTGATCATTCCTGAATTAAAAAAACAAAATAATAATTATTAACATCAAAAAATATCATAACTCACTCAAACAACTTCACACTATACCATACTTTCAGCTTTTTTTTTCATCAGTCCTGCCAGGGTGGCTTTCCCTGGTCCACTGGACCAAAAACTAAAGCACGCCACTTGCGTCCTCCAGACGACGATGTTGCAACCAAAAGTTCCGATCGAATGATAATGTTCTGAATGTGCGTATCATATTTGAGCGTTCCGAGGTAGAAGGGAAGATGCACAGTACAATCAGCGCAGTAGGAGAGGTAAAAAGGAGAGTGGGGGTAGATGCATAGAGAAGGGAAATTGGCATAGTTCACGAATCTTTCAGTTCAAGGAGGATAACAGCACTGATGTTACGAACCGAAAATTGCACTTTCGGTTCAAAGTTTCTTCTGAAAGGTGTTCATATGAAAGCAGGCATGGATTCAGAGAGGGGCAGCAGTAAGTCCAGGCCTTCCCTGTCAGATCATATGACAATTATAAAGTTTAATGATCCTGTGCTTTCATACTTCTTATTTTCCATTGGTAAGTAACAATTATAATATTGTTTAGTTGTTTCTTGACTCACCTCATACTTCTTAACTCCCACACAGACTCGAGTTTCTTCACTTCATTTGTGACATTCTCAATGCTGTATTACGTTCAACTGATGTCACAAATGAAGTGAAGAAACTAGAGTTTGTGTGGGAGTTAAGAAGTATGAGGTGAGTCAAGAAAGAACTAAACAATATTAAAATAAACCTCATAATGTTATTTCCTACCTATAAAACTTGATAAGTAACAATTATGTTTATATAGTGAGTCGGATAAAAAAAACATATCCGACACAGTTAACAAATTGTAACTTAGCTTATAGTGTAACTTCCCATTGCAGTTTTGATTAAAAGCAATTACATTGTTTTTTTTAACTTTTTCCATTGTTGTGTCAGTTTTTTTTGTAACCAGTTGCATGAAATTATATTTTCTACACAACTGGTTGAGATCAAGTTGAGGATATTCAAACAAAAAGTTTTCTCCTAAAAATTGATCTGACCAGGAATCGAACCCAGGTTTACTCTGTGATAGGCAACAAGTTATTTTATTATTGTAATATCTTAATATGCTACGTTTTATGTATTGTAATACAATGAAATATAAATTAACATATTTTAACTATGTTCATTTATATTTGAAGAGAAAAATTATGTTCATTTAGTTTGCAAAGATGATTTTAATAATCAAAAATTAGTAGTTCTGGAGAAAACAATTTTCAGAGCTCTGTTTTCAATAATAAAAAGTGGAAAACAAAAAAACAAGCATGCCTACTTATGTTATTTAAGTATTTGAAATTAACTACTTCATTCAATTTAATCTCAAACTGTGATTCGTTAATTGTTGATTCAAAAATATATTCCAGTTACAAGAACTTCTCTCAGTAGCGCTCAGTGGAATGAAGTGTGCTGTTTGAAGTTTGATCCTTGGTGGTCTGTTGTTATTGTAAGATGACAAAATGCAAAACTCAGTCTAATTTATTACAATTCATTAAAAAGTCAAGTGCTGAAGCTGAAGGTAAGGATCGGACATACGAAAATATAGAGCCAAATAGTGATTGTGATACAAACTTGAATGCCAGTACCAGTAGTAGTAGTAATAAGTGTAAACCAGTAACATCAATGATTGTGATGAATTTGACATAGGACATTTTGTGAACCAAGATTTTCACAATTGTGGTACTAATTATAGAGCCCTGACTAGTCCGTCGGTTCCACCAAAAAATTATGACTTTCCGGTAAAGTTTAGAAACCAGACATCACAGGGGTTTCCAAAATTTCTGGTTAAACAGTTTCCCTTTGGCTTACTTATACATAGTAAAAAGGATGATGCTTACTGTTGTATGTGTTCTATTTGGTCCAAAGAAGGGGGGGGGACATAGTAGAGTTCATTTACAATCTTTAGTTTTTAAGCCTCTAAATAAATTTAAGAAAGTACTTCAAATGTTTAGGGAACACTCAGAGAACAGTTATCATAAAACAGCTCTCGTTAAAAGTGAGAATTTTAGGAGAGTTTATAAAGTAGAAAAAGAGAATGTTGAAGTTTAATTTAATAATGAAATAAAAGAGAAGTAAATGAAAATCGTATGAAATTAATCTCCATTCTGAAGACCATTATTTTGTGTGATCACCAGAAGTCTCTTCTTCTGGGGAACAGGGATGACGGTGTCATTGATTTAAAGTATTGATACTTACTTAATACAGGCTTTCCACTTTACAGCAGTTTTCCCTTGATTCCTCTCGGTGTAATTGCTCTGACCACCGCACGCCATTGATATATATACAGGGTGTATCAAAAAGGATGGCGCAAACTTACATGGTTGAAAGTACACGATAATGGAAGCAACAATGTCCCAGTAAACATGGGTCCGCAAACAAGCCGTTTGCGAGATAATTACGAATGCATGGTTACAAGCCGCCACTGAGTTCATTGTAAACATCGTCCTAGTTAGTACAAATTAATTTGAATTTAGACTTTACTATTAATTTTTCATCTCATTTAGTTCACATTTCACAGTTCACTTCACTTATGGGTTACCTGTTAAAGGAGGTGTTCGAAGTGTCTTCCTTGCATCTGGATGCAATACTGTGCTCGTCTCTGCAATGAATGTCGAATTCCTTCGAAAACCCCTCGATCATTTCTGAATTATTGACAAGCATGTACAACTCTCTGCTCCAGTTCTTCAACCGTGTTAACGGGTGTGCTGTACACTTCGCTTTTGAGGTGACCCCAGACACAAAAATCCAAAGGATTTAGATCAGGTGATCTTGGAGGCCAAGGTACAGATCTGCCTCAACCTATCCATCTTTGGCCATATCTGCGCGTTAGATGCCGTCTCACAGCAGCAGCAAAATGTGCCGGAGCTCCGTCATGCATGTACCACAAACTCCGACGTTGCTGAAGGGGAACATCCTCAAGCAATCCTGGAAGATGACGCCGCAGAAACCTAAGGTACCTCCGTCCATTAAGTTTTCGTGGAAGAATGTGTGGCCCAATGAGATGATCACCTAGTACACCTAACCACGCATTCAGTGAGAAACTGTGCTGATGTGGTGACTCATGAACAGCATGTAGGTTTATTTCACACAAAAAATGTGTATTATGATAATTAGAAACACTATCGCGTGTGAATCCTGCTTCGTCTGTAAGTAAAATGTTACATGCGAAACGAGGGTTGACTACAGTCTGTTGTTGCATCCACTGACAAAACATCACTCTACGAACAAAGTCCGCATCATTGAGACATTGAACTCGTTGGAGTTGGTAAGGGTACAGTAAATTGCGCTGTAAAATTCTCCATACGCTACTGTGGCTTAGTACAGGCACTTGTGTGGCAATTCTTCTCGTCGAGGTTCCTGGAGAGAGCTGTACTGTTTCCAACACCATATCCTCAACCTCAGGCGTAATGCGAGCAGGCCTGCTTACTGCTCTGCCACGTGCAAAACCCTCATTTTCTCTGAGGCGCTGATGGACCCTTGTAAATGTACGACTTTCGGGGGGTGTCTTCGATCAGGATCTTTCTTGGTACAAACGTGGAGCCTCCCGTGCATTGCCATTAGCCCTACCGTACATGAAATGCATATCCGCATACTCTTCGTTACTGTAAGGTTCCATTGTAGCTACAACACAGCACATGTCGCACTCCTCATACGAGACTGATACCTTTTGAGACTGTGTACTGTATCCGTCCTGTACGTTCTGCGTGTATGGTTTGATTACAACTCCACCTCTCGGCAGTGTTCAGTTTTGTAAACAAAGAACACAGGACGGCTTCAAGTGCGCAAGGAGTAAACCGTACGATGTTACAAACAATAACGTCAGTGGCGGCTTGTAACCATGTATTCGCAATTATCTCGCAAAAGGCTCATTTGCGGACTCATGTTTACTGGAACATTGTTGCTTCTATTATCATGTACTTTCAACCATGTAAGTTTGCGCCATCCTTTTTGATACACCCTGTATATATATATATATATATTATATATATATATATATAATTGTTTATTATTCAATCAAAGTGTGGCACCGTTACCTCAATTTAGCATACGAGTGGCTTGAGTGTTCCCTTGAAATGATTATACTCATTATTCAGGTAGGCTAATGTAATTAGAGTTATATGGGAATTCAGTTATTCTACTAGACTATAAATGCTCTGCTTGGTACAAATATGAAAACAGTAGAAATCCTCTCATCTTCCTTTACTACCCCTTACCGAGGTTGCTTCATATTTTTGAAGAACAACAGCCTTTTCTTGATTCTCTTCTTTAGGACTGTATCATGTTGAAATTAACTCTACAAGAAGAGTAATCAAATGTTACATCTTCAAAGTTGTTTTATATTCCTTTTCTTCCCATCAGATAATACATAATCAAAAAGCAATGTATTTACCTCTACAATAATGATATCCTCATCAATCAACTCCTTTTTTTGTATGTTCAGATATTATGTATTTGTCTCAGAATGCCTGGCAGTGAATCCCAACAACTTCACTACTACAGCAGATACTTGAGTCACATTTATTGCAATGCACTCAGTAATGATACAGAGTTGATCAGTGTTTAACCTATTTGCATTAAGGACAGAATATTCTACATCACGCGTATTTGTCTACTTCAAGTTATGCATGAAGAATCTCCACAACAAGTTTACTTTTATATTATAATTACTTACTTTTTTACTTTTGAGGACTAGCCTCAAATGAAATATTTAAATTATCTACAAAACTAATACTAATTACATCTATTATAAGGGTCTCTTCACTTTTCAGTGGTTACCCTGTATTCCCATTTGCCATTCTTGCCGATCATGCCATTCATCCTCCTCCAGACCTCGGTCGTTCATCAATCTATGGATCTCTCCTCTTCAAGTTGTTCTTGGCCTGCCCCGTTTCCTTCTACCAGAAGGTGACCATTCCAAAAGAGTTTTGGGCCACCTATCATCCTCCATTTTCCTGACATGGCCATACCACTGAAGAGCTCGTCTTTCGATCCTTTCCACCACTGTCTCCTCCATATCCATCATCTGCCTCACTTCTTCATTTCTTCTTCTTTCCAACCTGGACACCCTGGCATTGCGTCTTATTCCATCCATCTCCACTGCCAAGATCTTAGTTTTTTGTCCCTCTACCAAAGTCCATCCCTCAGCACCATAAGTCATTATGCTTTCCACAACAGACTTCAAAATCCTCTTCTTCGTGTGGTTTGACATGGTCCTACTCCACAGTTCTCCATTCAACATTTTTATGGCTCTTCGTGCTTGTACTACCCCTGATTCATCAATAAGTGATCCCAAATATTTAAATTTTTTTAACAGCTCTAATAATTCATTGGGATAGTGTTACGCGCCGCGACTGTTAAGCCCCTGCGTAACGGTAGCGTTACGTTTCCTATTGTTTAGGTTGTATTTGGCCCGAGCGGTTGGCCTTGGTTTTGTAGGAAAAGATTCTACAACATGTGAAATACACATATTAAATCAGAGTAAACGAAATAAATATAATTTATTGAATAAATTCAAACTGAAGATATATTATTAACATAAAAAACAGTTATTTAGAACCAGCTGGAATCGCCACATTGTCGAATGTCCAAATATTCAAAGTATTGAAATGCTAATATTCAGAGAGAAAACAATCTTATTAAAATATACAAAAGAATCAACTTTGGTTATTTTTGGAATGAAGTTCCTTGGACCATTTGGTCCTTATTTAATTCTGAGTCTTAAAATGACCAAAAATAATAAAAGAGAAGTCATATTACCAATGTAGACGCCACCGTCCCGCTGGACCCCGCTGAGGGGACCGCACTCGGTCCCACGGCCCTTCTGCCTTTTCATCTCAAAATCCCGGCTTTTTATATGATTATCTTCACCTTTCACCATCCCCTAAAGCTAATGGAAGCCCTATTTCTTGCCCCATCTGTTGTAATATTCCTAGTATTTTCATGGTCAACACATATAAGGTGTTTTTAACTTCTTCCCTAATGTGTTTGGGTTGCATAAGGTTTCGTAAGAATTTCCTATTAGGTTGAAACTAATAAGTTGTTTTTGATATTATATAAGATTTCGTAAGTGTGTCTTCATTGTTTGACAAATATATTGAATTGAAATAGTCATTTTATAATAATTTTTCCTTAGTTTTTTATCTATAAAATACTAATATATTTGGATGGAGATTTCAATCCGTATTTAAAGGGTGAATATTTATGCCCTATTTTTTGGTATAATACACATGTATATGTGTCTATTCTTTATCGGCTTTTTATAGTATTTTATTATTATTGCATTTAGGCCTCAGTGTCGGCGTAACAATTCCCCCCCCCTAAATAAGACTGTAGGGTTGAAAAACCGAAAGTCTTTTTTTCCTTATAGGATATCTCTCGCCTCTCGGGGGTTTTGTCCTGTCATTTATCTTATTAACTTAACTGACGTCGTCAATTGGCGATTCCATCTGTCCTGGAAGTATATTGTTCTCATCCTAAGAGGTTAGATCGTTTTTTTTTTATTTGTAAATTGCCCCGGATACCTTTAATTTCGTCGAATATCGGTAAGATCAGCTTACTTAGTGAGAACACTATACTAAAAAAACACAAAAATCACACTAATGTTTATGGCTGTAAACAACACAAAAATAATATCGTTTATAAAAATTCTTCGCGTCTTCTTCTTCTTTCTTCTTCCGTATTTAACCTTCTGTGGGTTATTTTGAAACGTCGCACTTTTCACTGCTATTTCCGTCGCACTTAAATACATTTTGTTACTTTTCGCTTACACTGTTATTTCCGACGCACTTAAATACATTTTGTTACTTTTCGCTTACACTGTTATTTCCGACGCACTTAAATACATTTTGGTTACTTTCAGTTATGTTTCTTTTGTGGTACACTTTGACGGTTCGATTTCGTGCACCGGATTACTTGAGAGGAAAAAAAAAATATTATCAGAACTGTGGTGTCTGTTGTTGCTAGCTTGGAGGTCCCGGTTCATGTCTGCTTGCCATGATGGAGGATGCGATGCTCTAATGCTCGTGTCTAATGTTCATTTACAGCTGCCGTTGGTCCAGGTAGGCCGTGGATTTAGTTAGGCCTTGTTTCTTTGAACAAAACCCAGTTAGGTCCAAGGAGAACTTGTGAAAGGTTTAATAGGAATTAATCTTGGTGTGGAGTTTGTTTTCTTGACTCTTCTATAGAAAAAATTTGGACTGAAGGAAGTTAGGCCAAGGTTTGGCGTCGGAGAAGGTCATTATTATTTTTTTTTTTAAACTGCCTGGGTTTGTTCTTTTCTGCTAATGAGGTGTTTGCCCCAGTTAAGGGCGAGTCTGGACCTTCACTCTTCTTATGCTCCGACCCGAGATGTGTAGATGGTCCTGGCAGCTGCCCTGCGTCCTTAGATGTACAGGGTGTGGTTGGTCCTTGCAGCGTTTATCTTCTTCCCATCGTGTAGTGTTGTGGTGGTGGCCGCAGGTCCAGGCGTGAAAACTGCAACCTTATGCATTTGTGAAAACTTGGGAAAACATTGATTATGGGTTTGGTGCTAGTCCGTACTACATGGGTCCGCAACCCTCTTTTCATTCTTGGTCATTTTAATTTACTTCATTGCTTAGAGGCTTCATTTTCAGCCATCATATCTCCGTTATTATCTTAGTCGTCCTGGCTTTAGATTTCATTGTTATCTACATGTATCGTTTAGTTTGGTGCACCCAAGTTCCTATTTGTCCCTTATAGCTAGCCTCAAGTTGCAAAGGAAATGCTCTTATGATTTTGGTCTTATGATTTCTCATGAATCATTTACGCCCTTATTGCATCTCAGGTTTACTAGGTTCCAAAAATTGTCAGTATCTCCCTGTATTTTACCGCTGGTTTTCAACTTTCCATTGTTTGGATAACATTACAATTTGCTTTTCCTACTCTAGAGTCCTGGGTTCGATCGAGTGTGCTCGTCTACACCTAAATCGCTAGTGCTTTAAGATGTAAATACTTCTGAGTACGATTATGTAACCTGAAATCCGTCTATCTTTCCCTCGTGAGGTCCTGATTGGGAGAGCATTTCCTTTCTTTAACCCGGGATGCGTATTGCATCTTAAATTCTTTCGCTTCTACTCTGCCTGTCGTTTTCTCGTATTACGCCCACTGAGTTAAACTATTAAAAAAATGCGTCTCTGCGTCTTAAATACTCTCGTTCCTAATTGTCTGTCGAATTCTCGTGTTACAGCCTACAAAGTTAACTTAATAAAAATGCGTCTAAATGGTGTTGTTTCCTTAAGTCCTTCCGAATTCGTTCGGCAATTCTTCTTACGCCCTTCCTGATTCGTTCGCAATATCTCATCTGTTCTCGTGAATTTCTTTATTTAGCTTTTTACATTACTCCCGATTATGCGTGGACTTTATTTCGTGTTTTGGGTCCCATCTTACCTATGGGTTTAACCTCTCCCTCTTCATTTCTTATCCTTTGGCTTCCACTTAATTTCCATTTACGTTTTCGAGTTAATTCCTGATCTCATACGTGTAGACTTATTCCCTATCTTACATATGGTTTTTACCTCTAAATTCATGTCCAACCCTATGTGTTTAACTTCTAATTTCATGCACTTCCTTAAGTGTTTAACTTTTACTTTCTTGTATCACCCTATGTGTTTAACCCCTAATTTCCTGTAGTACCTTATGTGTTTAACCTCTCTTTTCGTGTGCTCCTTACGAGTTTAACCTCTATTTCTGTGATCTCCCTTCATGTACTACCTTATGAGTTTAACCTCTCATTTCCCGAGATCTCCTTTTATGTATTACCGTATGTGTTTAACCTCTAATTGTATGTAATATCCCTACTTAGGTCAATCTGTCTCTCTTGGCTCTACTCGTCAGTCGCACAATCGTAATATCTGTGTTTCCTTTAGTATTCTTCTTCTTTAGTGTCCCAACGTATCTGACGTCCCTGTCTATTATTCATGTTCCTTCGTTATGACCATATCCGTGTGTGCGTACGACTTTTTCTTCGCGGTTTCCCTGGCATCTACTCTTCGCGGGGGAGGCCCTGGACATCCCTTCGAGCACGGCCTCGAGGACAGAGATGGGTTGTTCCCATCAAAGTCGACGGTGGCCCGATTTCTGCCCGCCTCATTTCCTATATTAGGCCCTGGACATCCCTTCGAGCGCGGCCTCGAGGACAGAGATGGGTTGTTCCCATCGAAGTCGACGGTGGCCCGATTTCTGCCCGCCTCATTTCCTATATTAGGCCCTGGACATCCCTTCGAGCGCGGCCTCGAGGACAGAGATGGGTTGTTCCCATCAAAGTCGACGGTGGCCCGATTTCTGCCCGCCTCTCTCATCCTGCTGCCTCAGGATTAACCTTAGGGAGAGCCTTCTTGAACTCATGGACGCCGCCTCATCGGAAAAGTGGATTTTATCCTATTCTTTTTGATGGGGTTCCCCTATCGCCCTCATCTCTCCCTAAACCCGGGTACCATGACAGTTTTCCGTGGGTCTCCTTGCCCGTAATTGTATTGTGCTTTCATTTGTTCCTATGTTTCCTTGTTTCCTGTTAATTCCCCGATGCCTATCACTCCCTAAACAACGATGTTCCATATGGTCCCTAACGTTAGTGCCAAGCCGGCAAGGTTTTATGGACAGTGCCCCAAGATCATTTTGGAGTTCTCAGTCTCTAGATCATGTCATAACGGGGGTGCCCCACCTTCCGACTTGCACCTGCCTAGCTTGTTGGCGAAGTGTTCAGGCAACTCGCCAAATTTTCGAGGTCCAAACCTCTCCAAAAGGGTCCTTAGTCCTTCCCAACTTGTGTCCCCGTGTGCGACTATGTATAAGTTTCATCTCTGTGTGTATATTTCTCATGTTACCTAGCCTAGATTGACCTAAGTTGTAGCCTATCCTCTTATTGTCCCTCGTAGGCCTAAATATGAAGAGTCTTAAGCGATCTAGTTTTATCTATTATCGTAATATGTCATATCCCATATGTGTGTGTGTCTACTGCTCGACCGGTCACTAGTCCTAACTGACATGGAACAAGGCTCGCAGTACAGGAGAGTCTAGGGCCCTTAGGTCCTCCAAACTTTACGAAGCCAGTCCATCTCAGCAGGAACCATTGCCTGCAGAGTGTATTATTTGTTGTGTCATACTCAGTACTAGTATTTTGTGTAACCCCTGGGTTCCCATTTTGAAATTCCACTTCTACTAGATCGATTAAGACACCCAACTTTCGGTGAAGTATCCTAACCTCCACCTTCCAAATTGCTATGGGAATAAATTAATTTAGTTTTCGATCATTCCTGCATTTCCAAAAGTTTATAAATTTTCCTAAGTTCCCATGTCCCCCTTCCGTTCTCTTGTAATACGTATATTCTTTTCCCCAAACCAAGCTGGATAATGCACATCCTCCCTTCTTGATCTGAACTGTTGGTACTACTGATTTCTTGCGATGTTAAAATAATTTCTACCCTTCGTGTTGGCATAACTCCTGGTTAATTGATCCTATTTTTTGTCTTCCGCTATAGGCTTACAGACTACGTGCCTTTATCTGGACTGCTTTCACGTTATCTTCTCGCGACTAGCCTACTACTTATCCCGGAACCCATTCATACTTAAATGAGTCCTAATTGCTGAAAATGAGATTATGGTCTTCCATTATCTTTCCTTTTATTCATAACCATAAGTCTTATTTCTGGTAGTTCGCTCTTATTTCGTTATTATTATTATTATTATTATTATTATTATTGTTATTATTATTATTACTTTTCTGTGAATTATTATCAGTATTATTATTATTCTTATTATTATGATTATTATTATGGTTTATTCATTTATCGTGAATTTTATTGTTATTATCGTTCCTATTTTATTATTAATAACATAGTTGCTGGTTTATTAAATTACCGTAAATTATTATTATTATTACGAATATTATGAATATTATTATTATTATTATCGTTGTTAGTTATAAATTTACTGAGATTTATTATTATCATTATTTACTTTCCTGGTGGTTTATTAGTATTATGTTTTATTTTCCTAAGGTTCAGGGTCTTCGTCAATATTAATAGTTTTATTTCCCTGTTTACTTCCTATTAATCTCACGTGGATATCATAACCTGTCTCTAGCGTCCTACCCGTACTCGGCTTGAGGATTATTCGTCGATATTTGGTTGTCAAGTATCCTAATTTTCACACCCACAAAAAACATGATACAGCCGAAAAGAAAATATTTCTGGGAATAAGTCTACCCTTCCTTTATCATTTCTGTAAGCATCTTGGTTCTACTTACCCTCCGTAATCCTCACTGGCGGAGCTCTATGATTAGGCCTAATTTCCGACTCCCCTTCCATTCGAGCTCTCTTATTTATACCGAACTTCCATTCTTTTGTTTCCGAAACCTAAATCTGAATTACGGATCAAGCGAGTCCTCCCTTAATTGCGTTAGCCTCCTTGACTTTACTTTCGATTTACTTGACTCATGATTTAGAACCGTCTCACATTGTAGTCGAAATTTCCACAGAATGCGCTCGCCAGCATTGTTTGTAAATCTCTCAACACCGCGTGAGGTTAATAAAAAAAAGTTTAATTTAAGTTATTATTTTACCTGAAGTTTGGTCGTCTTCCTTTCTATGAGTCTCGAATCGGAATTTCCTCAGTAATGTTATTTCCCTTAGGGAGGCGTGTGATGTCTGCTTTATTTTTTCTTAATCTCCATTCCCGCTTTTGATCGAGTTCTCTCTAATTTATCCGAAGTTTCCATGCCCCTTTTTCATACTCTCGGTTTCGGATCTAGAATTTACTTCCCTAATTAGGTGCGTTCTCATTTTCTCTAATTGGTGTTAATTCTCCGTTCCCCTCTTTGTTCGATGTTTCTCTAAGTTTTAAATTTCCAGGCCCCTTTTCCATTCTGTATTTTACTAAAATGCCACTTTTCCTTAACTGCTAATCCCTTAAGTTGTTATTAATATCTATCATTTATTTATTCCCCATTACGTTTCCTTACGACCAACAAATAATAGTATTTATTGCATGTATGTGTAGGGTGTCCCTCTGCATTATCTGCTAACTAGATGTTTGTACAATTGAGTATTACCCTGAAGGCAGTCAAACTTTCACTTCCAAAAATAAACACATCAGCTGAAAGCTTACAGCTAGTTGACCTTCTAAATGATATCAGTCTTCTGCATGTAAATGAAGGTCGTGTTACAATTTCATATAGTTCTCAAGATGGCGGTTATTTATTTTCCATTTCCACGCTGGTGAGTTCATATTTATTATTCAGCAAACTCCTATTTTCCTGAGCGTTCCCTACTATTATTATTATTTTATTTGTCGTCCAATTCCTTCCATCATCTCGCATTATGAATGTATGATTTGTACCCGACTTCGTGTATTGATTATTATTTTAGTGTGTGTTTTATTATTATTATTAACTTTTAAATCATGCGGCTAGTAGTTCCCTCTGCCTTATGTACTCTCGATTTTTAACTGAAAGTGTTCCTAAAGCTAATACGGCTCGTCATCCCATAACCCAGAATACATTTCCAGCGTAAATCGGTATTATTTGCCTCATGCCCTGTCCGTTAATGTCGCACGGTAGGCGGTTGTAACTTTAATCGGTTTTTAAAATTCCTTCGATATATTTAGTATGATTGTTTATTCCTACTAGCATAGTGGTTAAAGTACTTCGCTACAAGCCGAAAAGTCGGGGGTTCAAGTCCCGGTATGTTTATGATTATTACCCTGATCCAAATCGTCAGGCGCACTACGGCCCTGGGGTCGATCCAGCCTCTAACTGAAATGAGTACCAGACTCTTGTTCTGGGGAGAGGGCGTCCGTCACGCAGGGCTGATAACCCGGCTGACATTCAGTGCTGATTGTCTAAAAAATATTGGAGGCCCTAACATTTCCGTTACCTCAAGATCTCCGGTAGGGGTGATATGTTAGGTCTAATGTCACTTTATTTTCCACTGTTATTACTCTATTTACAAATCCTCTGATTTTTATGTTGTCCGATTCCCTAACTGTTTTCCTGCTAGTTTTCGGTTATTTTTCGCATAATATAATAATATCAGAATAATTGATAATTTATTTTCCCAATATAAATCATTCATTGCAAGTTATAATGTGGTCCCTTGAGTCTTACGTGGGCCAAGATTAATTACCAGTGTGGATGCTCGTGTTGCAGCATGGGGACTTAAGTATCAATCGATTTATTTTCCCTGTATTTGTCAATAATATTTTTTGATTATTAGCCCGGATATAATTAGAATTGTATTTGATCGAGATGGGTTAGTTTCCTGCTGAGTGCCGTAATGTTTAATATTGACTCCGTTAAATGCCTCTGTTGCCAATTGAGGAAAACTACACGTCACCCACTGCCTAACAACATCTACCTAGTTAATAAGCCATAAATTGACTTTCCGTATCCTATCTCTATCCATGATTCAGTAATATATCCAAGATCGTGTTTTTACGTAAATATATATATATATAAAAATGAATGTTTACATAGTGCAAACGTGGTTTGTTTGCTTTAATCTATTACCCTTTTCCAAACAAAAAAATATCAACATTTCAATTTACCAAAACAAAAAAAAAATTCCATTTAGTGGCGTGTAAAGCAACCTATGATCCCTTGATGCTTCCAGAAATGATTTATGTGTACCTATGATCGTGCCACGTCTTCCCGATAGACGAAGTAAATAAATTATTGTCATTATACCCGTACGATTTTTACCATTGGATGAGATATTGCCACACAAAAAAAAAATACGATTTCACTTTCATTAAAACCTCTACAAATAGTCAAAAATAAAAATATCATAACCTAGGTAAACAACAACAACAACAAAAAAATATATACTCTAACTGAAACACATCAATTTGTATTCATAAACCTTATATGCATCCAAAAAAAAATCAAGTTCATATAACATAGCCTAGAAAAGTAATGTACATATATAAATGTCTGCCTATTAAGAAAACAACACCAAAAAAAATGATTAACAACACCAATTTGTCTTATATATCCAAAGTTTACCCCTTGCAAAAAACTTAATTATGCCTAGAAAATAAAACAATTATCGAAAAAAAACATCAATACCAAAAAAAAATATAACCTAAAAAAACAGCGATATATTCAACTTTACCCATTGTCCCTAAACATCCTAAAATTAGATCCAAAAAAACCAAGATAAGATAACCTAAGCCAGTTCTTAATAATAATGTCCCAAAGTTGAAGCTTTTCTGGTTTCTCTCTGTTTTAAAAGACATAGCCCATTTATTTGTACCGAAAGTGACTCTGATTGACGAGAAAAAAAAACATGTTGATTTTTACTGTATATGGATTGAAGGTTAATTTTGTGGTTTAAGGTTCGTTTCTTTGTCCGTGAATATAATAGAACATTATTTTCACGAACATTCCACCAAGCTGCCAACAGTTTGTTACGCGCCGCGACTGTTAAGCCCCTGCGTAACGGTAGCGTTACGTTTCCTATTGTTTAGGTTGTATTTGGCCCGAGCGGTTGGCCTTGGTTTTGTAGGAAAAGATTCTACAACATGTGAAATACACATATTAAATCAGAGTAAACGAAATAAATATAATTTATTGAATAAATTCAAACTGAAGATATATTATTAACATAAAAAACAGTTATTTAGAACCAGCTGGAATCGCCACATTGTCGAATGTCCAAATATTCAAAGTATTGAAATGCTAATATTCAGAGAGAAAACAATCTTATTAAAATATACAAAAGAATCAACTTTGATTATTTTTGGAATGGAGTTCCTTGGACCATTTGGTCCTTATTTAATTCTGAGTCTTAAAATGACCAAAAATAATAAAAGAGAAGTCATATTACCAATGTAGACGCCACCGTCCCGCTGGACCCCGCTGAGGGGACCGCACTCGGTCCCACGGCCCTTCTGCCTTTTCATCTCAAAATCCCGGCTTTTTATATGATTATCTTCACCTTTCACACCATCCCCTAAAGCTAATGGAAGCCCTATTTCTTGCCCCATCTGTTGTAATATTCCTAGTATTTTCATGGTCAACACATATAAGGTGTTTTTAACTTCTTCCCTAATGTGTTTGGGTTGCATAAGGTTTCGTAAGAATTTCCTATTAGGTTGAAACTAATAAGTTGTTTTTGATATTATATAAGATTTCGTAAGTGTGTCTTCATTGTTTGACAAATATATTGAATTGAAATAGTCATTTTATAATAATTTTTCCTTAGTTTTTTATCTATAAAATACTAATATATATTTGGATGGAGATTTCAATCCGTATTTAAAGGGTGAATATTTATGCCCTATTTTTTGGTATAATACACATGTATATGTGTCTATTCTTTATCGGCTTTTTATAGTATTTTATTATTATTGCATTTAGGCCTTAGTGTCGGCGTAACAGATAGGGATATATCTCGTCCACTTCCTCCTACTACAAGATATTCAGTTTTTTCCATGTTTACTCTTAATCCTCCTATTTGAAAAGCATTTAGAAGTTTTCTCATCATGTATTTCACATCCGCACGACTCTGAGCTATCAACACTTGATCGTCTGCAAATAATAAGGAATGTATTATGTCACCTTGGACTGGTACTCCCATGCCTCCACAATATCGATTCCACTGCTCCAATATATGCTGGATGTATATTTTGAACAGAGTAGAGGACATACTACACCCTGTCGCAGGCCTTTAGTAGATATTATAATTTCTAATGATAATATGTTTATAAATGCTATAAAAATATTATAGTATTATCTGTACAGGTTATGTAAAATATGGTAAATCTCAAAATGGGGATTAAAACAGAGGGACACATCTCCTCAAGTAACATACATTGTTCACACATCCTTCCAGACTTCATTTTTATTGCATAATGCACATTGTCAGTTTGGATATTTCTTTTGTTCTGTTTCTGGTATTTTTTTAAGTAAAATGTCTTTCATTTAGTTGGAGTGATAAATGTTTTGACGGTGGACAAGTGGTTATGCTCCTTCCCTCTAGTTCTGAGGATAACGGGTTCAAACACAGCCTGTGTCAATCAATATTTTTTAGGATGGAAAAATCCAAGGAACAAGTCCTCTGGGAGGGACTTTAAGCCATGAGTCCTGAGTCTGAAGATTTTTAGATATGTAAAACATCCTTATGCCTGAATAAAGAGGCCTCTAAGCAAAATTTACCAACATCAATCCTCCGAGTATTACCTTAGTTACCTGTTAGATGTCTCGGTATGTTGACCGCATGACATCTATGAGCAAATAAAGTAACTAAAAATTATCTTGGTCTAGTAACTCTTTATAAAGGAGAGGCTATGGCTAAACAAGCCATCATAGATAGATTACGGACTTTGTGAGGTGGGAATGGCACATGGAATTGCTCAACTAGGGATGCAAATGATACATTGTATCGTCCATCGATAAAACACCATTGTTCTCTACGGTTGTTAAAACATCAACAATACATCACTCTTAAGAACACAGAGAGTTTATGAATGGTATTTTGTCATGCCCAGCGCCATCAACTGTATTATTTTCGCTGCATGTTCGTTTCATCAGCCACATGCATACATTCTTATATTTAGCATCTTGCTGTCACTCTCAATCAATCAACACTCATTAACACAACGGCCATTTTTTGTTCTTTAACAGATGTCTCTCATAACTCTTATAAAAGCAGATGCTTTAGAAATGCGGGATGACATGAAATGTTTATTTCCTGGGCTGTATAAACCCATAAGCGGTTCTCTATGGTAAAAACTGACGATATATTTGCCTATACAATAGAAATGAGATTTCTCAGATCAGCTGCAGGTGCTAAGAGATCAAAAGAGAAGTCAAGATATCAGAGATGAATTACAAATATATAATATAAACGAGAGAATACACAGAAATAAACATAATTGGTTTGAACATATACAAAGAAAGCCAAATAATCGTTTATCAAAGCAGCTGCTTCATTATAAGCCTCTAGGCCGAAGAAATGTAGGAAGACAAAACGTCGTTAGGAAGACGACCTCCACCTGCAGCATATAGTGCACCGGGGAGCGGAACGGGCCAACAAGCCCACACCTTGAAGATGATGATTGCAGCAACGTCGGTGTCCAGTGAGCGGCTGGGGCTATGATTACCCAAGAAAGGAACCGCTTACTAGGCACAAGATCGTTCAAATTGTTCTTTTTAAATTCTATTTTGTGAAATAAATAATTAAGAAACATTTTCAACATTCTTTTGTTTTTAACTTTTTTTCAAAACATCGATATATCGTTCATAAACAACAATGTTTTCGATATTGATATTTTACTTTTGCAAAAATTGATGTTCTAACATTGACTTTTTTATGAGCGATGTTGCATCCCTTTTGTTCACTCACTCACTGGCACTATCAAACCCGTAGGTTCATGACCGCGCAGACATAAGCTCTCCATACATCCCCATCTTGAACTAATGCTTTCCAATCATTCCCTGTATAATCTACTTCCCTCAAATCATAATTAATGTTATTCTCCCACCTCATTTTTGGTCTACCAACTGGGCGTTTTCCCTCTAGCTTTCCTACAAGAAGCTTCCATGCAAGTCTTTCATTCCCCATACGTGCAACATGTCCTGCCCATCGCAGTCTACGAGACTTAACTGTTCTTATTATATCTGGCTTTCTATAAAGACCATGTAGTTCATTGATGTGTAGTCTTCTCCATTCACCTGTCTGTTCATCTCTCTATGGTCCAAAAATTTTCCTAAGTACTTTATTCTCAAATACTTGTAATCTCCTTTCCTCCCTTAAAGTAAGAGTCCAATGTTTCGCACCCATAACTTGTAGAATAATAGTTTTATATATTTTCAGTTTAACGTTTTTTGACAGGAGGTGGGACATCAAGAGTCTCTGCAATGCATTATAGCATAAATTTGCAGAATTAAGCCTATGTTTAATATCTTTAAGCATCTCATTCCTATTTGTGATTATTGTTCCTAGGTATTTGAATTCAGCCACTTCCTCAAAATTTCCCTCATTTGTCATTAGCTGTCCATTTCCATTATATAATGAATTTCTACGTGTGACCATATATTTAGTTTTATTGATTTTACTTCCAGTCCTAATTTCTTAGTGTTACTCAACAGTGTGAGCATGTTGTCCTTCAGTACCTCCTCGCTATCGGCCAGTAGTACTACATCATCAGCATAAACTAACAGCTTATTAATACCATTCAGTTGTAAGCCTTCCTCATTCTCTACAGATTTAATGGCATACTCTAGTATAAAATTAAATAGTAGAGGAGATAGTGCATCTCCTTGCTTCAACCCATTCTGGATTTCAAAAGTGTCCGAAAACTGTTTGCCTACACGCACCCTACTCTTTGTGCCATTTAGACACATTCGTATAAGTCTAACTAATCTTTTAGGAATTCCGAACTCCAGCAGGATACTATATAATTTCTCCCTCTTAATTGAATCAAATGCATTTTTGAAGTCTACATATAGTTGATGTACAGTACCATTATATTCCCATTTCTTTTCTAAAATTTGTCTTATACTAAAAATCTGATCTGTTGTAGACCTGTTTCTTCTAAATGCACATTGATGATCTCCTAGAATGTCATCAATATAGGGAGTAAGTCTGCTTACTAATATATTTGTTTAGAATTTTGTACAAAGTTGAAAGTAATGAGATGTCCCTGTAGTTGTTGCAGTCAGTTTATCTCCTTTCTTATAAATTGGTACGATAATTGATTCCTTCCATTCATCTGGAAGAGCTTCTTTTCCCCAAATCATACTAAGCAACCAGCGTATCTTGTCCATCAATTTTTCTCCCCCTGATTTTATCAGTTCTGCCGAGATCTCATCTGAACCTGATGCTTTATACATCTACAATTTTTCAATCGCCATTTCAACCTCTAATGCACTTGGTTCTGCGACTAGCATTTCTGCTGTCTGTAAATTATCCTCCTCAATGTCCTGTACTGTATGTACATTTAATAGCTGATTAAAGTAACTTTTCCATCTATTTAATATACTCCTGGAATCTGCAATCATGTCCCCATTTTCATTCCGAATTATGTTTGTTCTAGCCTGAAACCCTTTCTTCTCTATACTAATTCCCTGATATAATTCTCTAATGTTCCTATTTTTTGCATACATTTCTGATCATTAATCTTCTCTCTCAAATATTCCCTCTTTTTACTCTTTAGTAAATTGGTGGTTTCCCGTCTAGTACTACGCAATTGCTCTAAATTTACCTCATTTGGCTCGTGTAACCATTTCATTTTTGCTAGCTTTCTTTTCTTTACAATGTCGGCACATTCCTCATCAAACCATTTCTTGTTTGCCTCTTTTTTAAACAACCAATGCTTTCTGATGTTGACAATTTAATAGTATCTCTTATAGCCTCCCATTCTTTTTTATATCAGTTTCTTCTTCGTTTGCCACATTGTCATCTGAAGATTCCAGTACATCAAATCTATTAGCAATTTTGATTTGGTATTCTTGCCGCATTTAATCATTCTTCAAGTTTTTAATTCAAATTTTACAGAATCATCTTTAGCGTTTGTTCCTCTCATAAGCGATAGCCGTTGTCTGATTTTCACTCTGACCAGATGATGATCCGAATTGCAGTCTGTCTCTCTAACTGATTTAACATCGATGATGCTACTGTGCCAGCGTTTATCCACTAATACATGATCTGTCTGGTTCCGAGTTTCTCCATCTGAGGACATCCAGGTGTATTTATGAACATCTTTATGCTGAAATGTTGTGCTCTTAACAATGAGATTCTTTGATGAGGCAAATGTGACTAATCTAACTTTTGCATTAAAATCTCCTAAGACAATTTTCATATGATATCGTGAAAGGCTATCAAATGCGCATTCTAATTCTTCATAGAACTCATCCTTGATCTTGTCATCTTTATCTTCTGTGGGAGCGTGTACATTTACAATTATAAAATCATGTCATTTACCCTTTAGAATTATGTAACAACAACAACACTAACAAACTTAATATCTCGGATAGCGGATAGGATCCTCCTTCTGACTAAAAAACCCGTTCCAAATGCAGGTCTTTCTGCATGCCGTAGTATAATGCAAAGCTTCCTGATTCCTGACGACCTTCTTCTGGCCATCTAACTTCCTGTATAGCGACTATATCCAAGGGCGATTTATCTAATTTCCGCATTAATATCTCTACATAGAGAACGGTCACCACGTGGCCTTCAGTGGCTGCTGCAAACAAAGAAGTCGAAGTGCTTGTGGCAGTATATTTAAAGTGTTGTTCAGTGTGCTTACGTGATTACAAATCCGTTCCCCAAAAGTGTGGGCCCAAAAGGGCCAAGTGAAAAAGACACCGTTCCCTTGTATTCGGTGTTAAATTTTAGCTGGTATACGTACAAATTCAAATCAGTGATAGTGTCATTGCTGTGAAATTACACGCTGGTAAGTCGTGTACTTGCCTATAGTATATAAGTGTCTGAACTAAGTCTTGCAATGGCAAGCAACATTCCAAGCATGAGTAATTTGCATGAGGAAAATATGGATATTGACGAGGGCCGCCAGAAAGTAGATGAAATCTGGGGAGATGTTCTGAGAGATTTTGAATGTTTATAGACAATAAAGGCTTGCATCCTAAATCAAAATACCTCAAAACAGCCACTGAAATTAGAGGTCTTTTAATACTCATAATGAACTTCCTAGACATCTATCCAGATTTTGCTATTTCGCAACTGGCTGAAGATCTTGCCTATCAATGTAGAAACCAAATTGATGAATTAAACGTTGCAACTAGAGATCTAGATTACTATCTAGAAACCGTAGAAAACATAGTGAAAGATAATTGTCTAGAAATTCAAAATGAATGTATGTCAAAACGTCGCAAAAATGTACCTACGAAAATCAAAGAAATTCCAAAACCCACGGCAATTCAAATCAACTCAAATGTCGACAAGGAATTCCCTGAATTAACTAATAATTCCAAACCAAAAAACATCATTAAACGTAAAAATAAAGACTATCCTAAAGACCCAAAAGTGCCAAGGCAAACTTCAGCCAGTGCTGATACCTCACCGCTTGAGCTGTACAATAAATTCTCTATATTGTCAAGCGATGAGGAAATTTCTGGGCCCTCCATGCACATTGTACCAAGCGAGGAGAAAAAATACACAAAGAAAACAAATATTGGTGGCTCTAACAACAAAAAAGAGAAACCAACCACAGGTAAGGATGTAACACAAGTATCACCAGCTACAGAAACACACGAGGAAAATGGCCTCTCACATAGAGAGAAACCATCCTCACACACCACAACAACAGATAACACACGTGAAGAGCCACCAAGATCTGGACCTTCTAGTGTAAAAATCACACAATAATATTCCAAAGAAAGAAACCAGGCCACCGCCTGTAACACTCATAGGTCACACTGACCTAGTCAAAATTTACAGGGCACTAAAAATGTTAGTGAAAAAAGACCTTAAAGTTGTTAGTACACATGAAGGTCTAAGATATTATACTAGCACACAGGAAGACCACAGTGTAGTAATAAAGTACTTTGACTCGATTGGAAGGCAATACTACACCTTCCAATTGAAAAAAGACCTTCCCCTAAGGGTCATGCTCAAACGACTGCCCTCGAATGTAGATACAGAGGATATAAAAACCGAATTAACTGAATTGGACTTTGAAGTTAAAGGCATCAAGCAAGTGACAAAAAAACTAGAGGACGGGTCCATATATAAGTACCCATTGTACATTGTTGAACTTGCCAACAATGAAAGATCCAAAGAGATCTATCACCTGGAAAAACTTTACTGCACTGTGGTCTCATTTGAACCATATAGACCACGCTCTGGCCTGAAGCAATGCTTTAAATGCCAGAGATTTAACCATACCTTTGCAGGGTGCAACCTGACTCCTAGATGCGTTATATGCGCCAAGGAACATAGTCACAAACAATGCCCAGTTCGTGAGGAAGCACGAATTGACACTAGCAAACTCAAATGTGCAAATTGCGGAGAATCAAGAACAAAATAAGACAGTAACTGCACGCACTTTTACTAGTAAGAAAATCAACCCCCAAACCTCCTTCAGTGCTGCAGTAAACTCTGGCAAAAATCAAGCCCCGAAAACCAGCATACAAGAATGCATTGCTTCAGTTCAGGCACCAGCGGTCACTCCTAATTTACAAAGCTTGGTACAAAGCGTCACACCCATGCTAAGTACTATTAAAAATCCCATGGAACGAATGATGTTCCTCAGCCAAATGTGGTCGATATGTTTTAACGATGTATAGACACGCTCAGGGACAATTTCTTAATGTCATGGCATTTAATGCCAATGGTATTGCCTCACAGGTCCATGAATTGGAAATTGTACTTCATACACACAACATAGACATACTTTTAATCAGCGAGACGCATCTGAAACCAAAGGATAAATTCCGACTCGCTGATTACTACACTTATCGCACAGATCGCCTAAATGCCCCCCTTGGTGGCACTGCAATCTGCATCCGAAAATCCATATCCCACAGACACATTTCTGTCCCAGGGCTTCACTTCATAGAAGCCACTGGCATTATACTTCCAATCACACAACACATGAATATATTCATAGCTTCCATATATAAATCTCCACTTAGGCCCCTCACTCGACATGACATGCACATACTTGCATCGATCTCGCCCCGGTACCTACTGGCAGGCGATTTCAATGCAAAGCATCGCGCATGGAACTGTAGAATACCCAATGCTTCAGGTGTGGTATTACAACACTTCTGTAATACCCACAACATCGAAATCTCAGCACCAAGGGAACACACCTTCTTTAGAAACACTCAACAAGGCTTATGCTCCGACATTCTAGATATCGCACTTTTGAAAAACATTACCATCTCCCCTCACATAGATACACTGCCTGGTGAGCTAAACTCAGACCACGTCCCTATCATGTTTAAGCTCACTACTAGATTCATACTTCAGCCCCCGTTCCGATCTCACACAATGAATACAGACTGGAATCGTTATTCAAGACTCCTTTCACAGTGGATTAATCCTCGATTAAGAGTAAACTCCACTGAAGAACTTGAGACTTTTATAAATGACTTCCAGGCTTCTATTCAAACAGCCCTCGACATAACTACAACAAGAAACAACACTACACGTCCAAATCAAACACTTCTTGACTACCTAGAGCATAAGCGACAAGCCCTCAAACAGTACAGACTCTATGGACAGAAACCACAAATGAAACAGGAGTACAATTACTATGCTCGACTGGTCAAAGAAAGACTGCGAGATCACAAAATTACGCAATGGGAAAATTCCCTATCCAATTTCAATGCTCAAAAAACTCCGCCTTGGGAGATTATAAAAAGAATTAAATTAAACCGCGGACCTTCTAAACCGACTGCAATTGAGAACAATGGAACTTGGGCTTATCATCCTTATGATCAAGCACAAGTTCTCGCGGAAAATTTCGCAAATCGATTCAGACCACAAGAGTTAACGTCGCCAGTTCATGAAGCTGAAGTCAATAATAGAGTAGACACCTTCCTAGCTGCTCCCTACCCAAATGAAAGACCTGACATCCACCTCGCTGACCTACGCATTCACGTCCAGGCCCTTCGCACTTCAAGTGCACCTGGACATGATCGTATAAGTAACCTAGCCTTAAAGCATCTCCCGCGCAAAGCGCTACTTCGACTCCTTACTATCCTTAAATACTGTATCCAATTTAATCACTTCCCTGCAACTTGGAAGATGGCTAAAGTTATTGTGCTACCGAAACCAGGAAAAAATCCAAGTAATCCAGACAATTTGCGTCCAATAAGCCTTCTACATCAGTTCTGGGAAAAATCCTAGAAAAACTACTTTTGGCCAAACTAAAAATTGAAGTCTCAAACAAAGAACTATTACCCAACCATCAATTTGGATTTCGAAATTCACACAGCACACCGCTGCAACTGGCGAGGCTTATAGACCAAATAGTCACTGGTTTCAACGCCAAGCGTAGTACAATAGCAGTCTTCCTCGACATTGAGAAAGCTTTTGACACAACTTGGATAAACGGATTGATATATAAGCTGATACAATTCCAAATTAATCCAAATTTAGTCAAAATAATCTCCACTTATCTGAGAAATAGAACCTTCTATGTCTCAGTGAGTGGAAATAAATCTGATACGAAGCCCATACTGGCAGGAGTTCCACAAGAAGCTGTCCTTTCACCCTTATTGTACTCCTATATGTCTCTGACCTACCTTCACCTCCATCACTCCAAATAGCTTCTTTGCTGATGACACTTGTCTATTCATGCAATCCAAACTTAAATCCATTCCTCACAGACTTGCAACATTCCAGCGAGCAATAACCATAATATATGAATGGTTTTGCTCCTGGAACATTAAACTAAATGCTGGGAAAACGCAAGTCGTCCTGTTTTCCAAATCGAACTTTCCATGTCCAATCCAGCTCACTATGGGTGTACAACCTCTGCCAGTAGAAACTTCTGTCAGATATTTAGGCCTAATATTGGATAAAAGGCTTACATTTAGAGCCCATGTTGATCATATAATAACCAGAGCCCATCAAGGCATAGCGATATTATATCCGTTTTTCAAGTCGCCGTCACTCTCCCGTAGGATCAAGCTCACATTATATGTGGCTGTGATCCGTAGTATGCTATTGTACGGCTGTGAATCTCTGAGTATCCTTGCGAAATGCCACAAGAAGAAACTACAGATACTGCAAAACAAGTGTCTAAAAATCATACTTTCGGCCCCGCGTTACACAAGGATAACAGAGATGCACGAGGCCACGAGGGTGCCATATATTGATACTATCATATCAGAAAGGGTCACCACCATGTTTCAAAACATAAATAATCATGAAAACCCAATAGTACGCAATATAGGACACCTTCCACAATGGCGTACTACACATAGAAACATATTCGACCAAATAAATAATCCATAGTACTTAGCATGTAGCAACCAAGGTCAGAATGATGAGCGCAGAGTGGCGTGGCTCATTCCGGTCCTGAATCGAGCCAAGCTCTTCAGCGGCACGGTTTCCGATGCCCCAATCAAGCGAGATCTATTCGCCTTGGCAACAATATCCATATAAATCTCACACTACTCAAACAATAAAATAAATCCCCATAAAATCGCCGTGTAGGCTAGGGTATACCAGCTGAACCCAATACA
This sequence comes from Diploptera punctata, assembly GCA_030220185.1. Classification (NCBI taxonomy): domain Eukaryota; kingdom Metazoa; phylum Arthropoda; class Insecta; order Blattodea; family Blaberidae; genus Diploptera; species Diploptera punctata. The sequence continues at coordinate 44,354 of JASPKZ010006459.1, read as the reverse complement.
GAATACACACGCGAATTCGCCGACAAGGGACAAACACAAGTCCCAGGAAAGGCACACTGGACAGCACCAATAGCTGTCACAAAGTGATGATGAATATCTCTAGTGCCTCCGTATTGTATAAAGTCCTAACATTCCATGTTCCTAGGAACATGTCCCTGTGTTTGAGCCTTTGGCATGGGTTCCCTGAAGTAGTCCCCGCCCGGAGAACCGAATGGGGGACTATTTGACCTCCGGAAAATTTTACCCCAGATGAACCCATGTCCGCATTTCTTGACGGTTGTATTTTTACGGTGAAAGATCGTCACTCTTTCGCCCAAGGTACTTTTTTCGTCTGGCTTATCACCTTCGACCAGTCCGGCATGGGTAACCCTATCGGCAGCAATGCTACCGCCGGCATAGCTCTCAGGATCATTTAAACACGTAAGCCACTCCACCACGACAAGGTAAAGATACCATGGAGGGGCATCCCTATTGCACCGTTCTCTATGTATTGCCCAGTTTGCCTATTGCTTTCAAAATGGCGTTACCGCATATGATTTCGGTTCTCTGTGGCATATGCTGGTCAAGTGCATAGAGAATGTCAAGTGCTGGTTAAGCCAATACAGCGTGACATGTCAGTATAGCCAATGTAACTCTTTCCTAAGAAAAGAAAATAGTATCATATGTTTCATGGATATATAATAAACTAATGATTTCTCAAAATAATATTCCAACCTTATTAAAATTATTTATTTTAAATTAGTAATAACGTAAGAATTTAATAGGTTCTATTTATTAGGCAGTTTCCTTCTAATATTGGCGACACTGATATACGTTATGTTTTGAATTCAAAATTCTATTTGGATATAGCGTACAATCCAGAGAATTTTGATTGAGTGGAACGGTTTGTGAATCTCAGTTATTTGTATATTTATAATGGGAGGAACAAGTTATAATTTATTTTGCATTCATTGTAATCAATTCATTTGTGAAGTAGCTAAGTGGAAAGTAAATAACAAAGGGATAATAGCAATACCAGGTCTGTTGTTTTTTAATTAAAAAAATAGTATGTAATAAAAATATGAGTATGGGAATTTTGATTGAGTGGAACGGTTTGTGAACCTCAGCTATTTGTATATTTATAATGGGAGGAACAAGTTATAATTTATTTTGCATTCATTGTAATCAATTAATTTGTGAAGTAGCTAAGTGGAAAGTAAATAAGAAAGGGAAAATAGCAATACCAGGTCTGTTGTTTTTTAATTAAAAAAATAGTATGTAATAAAAATATGGGTAACTATATGATTTTACCCCTTTGTAACATATTCAATAAACTAGCACTTTTCTTTTAGATTATACATTGTAGATTCATTGTTCGTATTAAAAGTTTCCTTACTTTTCAGACATTATAAATGTAACTACAAGAGATGCCGAAGATGCTGTGAATAAGGATCTTCTATGTTATTGTGGTGAATGTATTGGAGAAGCTCTTCAAATGAAGACATGTTGGAAATATTTTTTGAATTCTGCAAAAATTACAAGGTAATAAGATGGTCACAAAGTTGTGAAAAAGTTTAACTGTAAAAATGATTACGTTTTACACCATGACATTTATTGCAGTAATGTAATCATGTAAATACATTTTTAAGAAAATGTGTGTTGGGCTGAATTATAGTTTATGCCTCACTATACCATGTAAAATTTATGACACTGTTCCAACTAATTAATTTTTTCCATTTTTAATATAATTTCTGGGTGAGGTAAGTTGTATGCCGGTCACAATTCTACACTTACATTCTTATACCACTGATGCACTAAACACTTGTAAACATGTTTTGTAATGTTTTAAACATTTTGCAACGATCTTTAAGCTTTCTTTACAATATTTTATATTTATATATTTACGTAAAACATGATCGTGGATACATTACTTACTTGCTACTTTCCCATGTTGTTCCAACGTTGCCACCATTTGAAAATAATTTCAAACCATATTTAGTGTTAGTGTACGTTAAATTAGTTTATTAAATTGTATGCATGTAAATTGTTTTGTTAGGTTAGGAAATGGGAAGTTGGTTTACGTCCATTTTTTTAAGCATTTGGGAATAAATAATATGCATGTAAATTGTTTTCTTTGGTTAGGAAATGGCAAGTTAGTTTACGTCCATTTTTTTTTTTTGCATTTGGAAATTTATTCCCAAAGTTGGTAATGCCGACTGCAGAGCCATCTACCGGAGGCTATATTAACCATTACTGCAACTTGCGCATGCGCACTGCGATTCTGTGGAACTTAGAAGAATTTGTCTCCCACATATAACCGACTTTTTCCTAATTTTAAATGTTGACTTTTTTTTAATTCTTTGATATTTAACCATCTGTAAAAATGAGATAATGGGTAAAGTTTCCATTAAATGCAGTAAGAAATTTTTCTGTGTCCCAGGCAGACACCATGCACATGCGCAAACAAATGCAAAGCAGTTTACACTGTGGAATCATGCGATGCAGCCAACATATACATGATATTTAACAAACCTAATGCATTTTAAGTACTCTAACTGGCTGAGGTTACCTATCTGTCTCCCACGATTTTCCATACAACATTCTTATACCACTGTTGCACTACACACTTTTTGACTATTTATAATAATGTTTTGTACTATTTTAAACATTTTGGAACCATTTTATAAACATTTCTTATGATTTTGTTGAGTTGTTTCTTGACTCAACTCATACTTCTTAACTCCTCGCAGATCCACATTTCGTCACTGTATTTGTGACATTCGGCTCAACTGCACTTCTACTAGCGCTTGATTTTTCAGTTATATATTGTTGTAAACTATAGCTCTTCTACTGTATTTACTAACATTATTTAATATTTTAAACTTTTTCAAACAATTTTTATAACATTATTTGACAATTTTAAAGTATTTTCTGAAATATGCAAATCACAAAATTATGACACTGTTAGACAATATTGTGATGCTATCTGCTATTTTCTCCATAGAGTATATTACTTAGTCCATGATTTTTCTATCGCTGATTTGGGTTATCGCTAGTTGGATCAGCGTTAGGGAGTGATAAATAAGTGTACACCCATTTTTAATAAACGTTTGGTAATTTTAATATGATTAATATATATTTTTAGCATAGATTTGGGGATTTATTGCAAATATTGGTCATTTAAATTTCATAGCGACGGATAGGAATCGAGGATGATAATCGATGTGTGGTTTGATTGTGAGTTATCGCTGGCTCTATAAACTCTGGCGCATCCACTGTTGTTCTATAGGACTTTGAAAATATTTCACGCTAGTTTAAGTGCAGTTTCTCCGTGACATTCTCAATGCTGTTCACGTTCACAACTGACATCCAATCAACATGAACAGCATTGAGAATGTTACAAATACAGTGACGAAATGTGGATCTGCGAGGGAGTTAAGAAATATGAGATGAGTCAAGAAACAACTCAACAAATTAAAATAAACCTCATAGTGTTATTTCCTACCTACATAACTTAATTTCTTATGATTTTTAAATATTTATATAATTATGCGTATATTGTGAATAGAGTTCTACAGACATGCAAGTGCTTAATGTAACATCTGCTAAATAGCTCTCAAATCGGTGATGCCAGCATTTGCAAATAATTTGAAACCATATTTAAGAAATTAACTTCGTTTTGTTAGATTTTGATGGGACAAGTTAGTGTACATAAAATTAGTTTATAGTTTATTAAATAATATGCATGTAATTTGTGTGTTAAGTTAGAAAATGGGAAGTTAGTTTACGTCAATTTTTTTTTAGCATTTGGGAATTTATTCTGAAAGTTGGTAATGCCGACTTCAGAGCCATCTACCAGAAGCTACATTAACCATTACAGCAACTTGTGCATGCGCACTGCGGTTCTGTAGAACTTAGAAGAATTCATGGGAGACAAATAGTCCACCTTTTCCCTCTAACCTAATGCAATTTAAGCACGCTAACTTGTGAGAGAATGCTACACACAAAAATAAATAGTAAATTCTGAAGTACGTACTCCATGTTGGCTGCTCTGGAACATTTGTTGTTGTATAGAATATTTGTTAAAATCAATATGGCTGCCACATCTTCATGTATGTAGTTAAATATCATAGAAAAATATATTGAAATAATTGCTAAAAAATGTAAAATTTATTTAAATGGTGCAAAATAATTTGAAAATAAAACCCTGTTGGTACATGCACGTGATATTTGCCTGGTACCCGGTACTTGTGAAATCGGTGTCACCAACTTTTGCAATAAATTCCCAGATGTTAATAAGACAAGTGTGCATTTCGAAACTTTTTCTCAGATGATTTATTTAAAATAGGTGTTTTTAAATCAATTTTTTACACTGATTCCAGAAATGATTTCCAATTTTGTCTATCACATCAGGTTTTTGCACAATATAAGAGTTTATATTTTCACGTTTTAGCTACTACAAGGACAAATATATTCAAACTTCACTTCACACAAGATACAATTTGTTAAAAATACAGGGTGGACCGCTCGAATGGACCTAATTTCAATTGCTTGTTACTGGCAAACGGTTGAAGATAGAAACTTAAAACAACGTTCATAGTACAGAAAAACTCACCAAGTTTCGAATCCTGTCGGTAGATGGCACAAAGATACGTTTCTCGTTCTTAGATTTAATTGTTTGTGAAAATGGCGACTCCGCAGATGAAAGCGCAAGCTGTTTTGTGGTATGCGGAGTTTAAATCAATCATTAGAGTTCAAAGGGAGTTCCGGCGTGTGTTTAACCGTGATGCTCCAACTGCTAGAAGCATAAAGAAGTGGCGTGATACATTATTAGCTACAGGATCTGTGTTGAAGAAGCATGGTGGTGGTCGCAGAGCATCCGATGAAATGGTAGCAAATGTTCAAGCCGCATTTGAGCGAAGCCCCCGGAAGTCATTAAGAAGAGCTTCGCGGGAACTTCAAATACCAAAATCGACATTACAACGGATTGTCCACAAACGCCTCAAACTGCATGCATATAAAGTGCAGTTAGTGCAACGTCTGGAGCCGAATGACATGCCGAAACGAGTGGAATTCGCCAATACGATGCTGGACCGTCTCGGCGCTGATCCTGACTTCATGACCAAGATTTTCTTCTCGGACGAAGCCACTTTCCATTTGTCAGGCAAGGTAAACCGGCATAATGTGCGGATCTGGGGATCGGAGAATCCTCACGCTATTCAAGAGCATGTTCGTGATAGTCCGAAGATGAATGTTTGGTGCAGTTTGTCACATAATAAGGTCATTGGACCGTTTTTTCTTCGCCGAGAAAACTGTTCGTGGTACCACATATCTTGACATGCTGGAGCAGTTCTTCTTTCCACAAATTGAACAACTGCAGCCTAACATCGTTTTCCAGCAAGATGGTGCTCCTCCCCACTGGTCCAATGAAGTTCGTACGACTTTGGACAACATTTTCCCTGGCCGTTGGATTGGTAGGGGAGGACCAATCGCGTGGCCCCCGAGATCTCCCGATTTAACACCACTGGATTTCTTTCTCTGGGGCTATGTCAAAGATAAAGTTTTACACCACCCCAGTCAAAGACCTTCGTGATCTTCGTGAGCGCATCATAGAGGCTATTGAGAACATTCCAGAAGACATACTCCAACGTACTTGGCAAGAAATTGTTCATCGCTTTGATATCGTCACAGTGACTGCTGGGGCTCATATAGAGATGTGGTGATCTGGATATCAAAACTTGGTGAGTTTTTCTGTAATATGAACGTTGTTTTAAGTTTCTATCTTCAACCGTTTGCCAGTAACAAGCAATTGAAATTAGGTCCATTCGAGCGGTCCACCCTGTACCTTAGAGAACTGTCCTAATAATTTTGTGACTACCTTGGTAACAAAACAGAAATTAAGTTGTGTTCCATTAATTTTTTGAAACTTTCTCTTCTTTGACTTCCTTGAAGTTCCATCATTTTTAGTGTCCCTCCTCAACATCCGACAGTAGTATCATACCATGTTCCATGGTATCTCCTCTCCATCTCTTTAATATTCTGGTGAAAACTTGCACTTTGCTCTTCACTATAATGTCCCAGATTTTCGGGGGAAGTAGTCAATATGGAAACATAGAAAGTGAACTTTCACACTCATGTTACAATTCAACTTTTTGAATATTTTCAACATATTTTCCACAATTGCTTTGTAATTAGGATCTTTGTTATTGCCTATAAAGTTTTCAGTAACGGATCAGAAAGCAGTCCAAGCTTCTTTTCCTCTCTTATTCATTGTTTTATTAAAATATTCATCCTTCATCAGTTTATTTATTTGCGGACCAACAAAAATTCCAGCTTTCAATTTTTCTTGTGTGATGGATGGATATTTCTTACAAAGGTACTTGAAGCAAGGCCCATCCTTTGGTAGAGCCCTTACAAACTGCTTCATCAAGCCCAATTGATGTATAGTGATGGAAGCAGGACTTTTTGAGGGTCTACAAGTGGTTCATAGAGGATGTTTTTAGTTCCAGCACAACATTTCTCCGCTCTGGCCAAACTTTCACACCCCAATGTTTTTGCTTTGACCGACAGTCCAATTTACTTAGATAACATGGCATTTTTGTGAAACCAGCTTGTTGCCCTAATAGTATCCCTATAACATTAAAGTTACCGCAGATTGCCACCTGTATTCCTCATACTGGATACTTGTTAATAGCAACTTCATGTTCTCGAATGTCTCCTTCATCTGAATTGAATGGGCAATAGGAATGGACCCATACACATTCCCATTATGCAGTAACACACTTTTGAGACTGTCTTAGATGAGTCTATAAAAAGTGTCCACTGATAGAATCATGCTCAATGACATTAACTCGTTTATGTTATTACAGTAAACCAAGCACCATTCTGTTAGAATAAAAGAACTAGTTCTTTTTCTCTGTGTCTGTACTATGATAATGTTCCTGGTTCCAGAAGGTTCTTAGTTTTAAGCCGAGCCAAGAGTTCTGCAGATTCCTTTGGCAAATTCAGATCACGAACTTGAATATTAAGGCCAATTTGAGAGAACTGTAGTGGAGTAAAGCCATCTTCAGACTGATATATATCATCAATATCATCGTCAGTGATTGCATCAAGTTCACTTTCAACATTATATTCTGTCAGGTTATCTAAAACAGCTGGAGGATGAGGAACTGGTCTAATGGCTGAAAGGATGTTTGGATATACAATTTGGTTCTTATTTTTTTTAATTACACCCCTGAACATTAAGCAAACAGAAGTAACAGTCATTAAGGTGGTCTTTAGGCTCCCTCCACACCATAGGAATCGCAAACACATGCACGTTTTCTTCCTTTTGTCTACAATCTTAACCTCTCAACACAATAGCGGCAAACTTGTTTGGCACCCGCCTTATGCTGGTCACGAAGTTTCACTTTAAAATAAGCATAGTAAGCTTTTTTCACGTAATATCCGTTCTTTGCTTAAGCATTAGGCTTAGAGGTCTGAATTGACAAATTTCCCTCCAACAATACTCATTACCGTCTGGCACATATTATGCTCTCACCAATAAATATATGAAAACAGGTTAGGTTCATTGTGATAAAACTGTACGTGATAGAAGAAAACTAAGAACAGTTCTGGAATCAGCATAAAAAAGTGAACTAATACAATGTATTAGTTTTCAGTCATCTGATATCATACAAAAAAAAAAAACTCCTGGCGCAACAGGCCTACAAGGCCCTTAGCCTACCAGCCGGCTGCTGGCCTCACATCCACATGTGTCAATCACAGAGGTAGATGATAATCAGCCAGTGTAGGGGTGACATGTGGTCAGCATGTCGAGTCCCCCAGCCGTTATAGCTGGTTTTTCAACCTGGAGCCGCTACTTATTGTAGCTACCCAAATGTATCACGATGCTGGGTGGGCACCGGTCCCATACTGGCCGAAATACCATGAGAAAATGTCTTCCCCCATGGAGACTCGAACCAGTGCAAGTCCCGTAGCTCTGCGCCAAGGCTTCCTGCCTTAACACTCGGCTATGGCGTGGGACCTGATATCATACAGACTAGTGTAATAAATGGATGTACCCCTTTTTTAACTTAACAAAATAAATATATGCATATCATTTAATAGACTATAAACTAATCTTGTTATCTTGTGTATACTAACTTGTCCTATTGGAATCTAACAAAATGAAGTTAATTTCTTAAAATATGTTTTGGAATTGCAAATTTTGGCTGAGGTTCCCTGTTTGTCTCATACAATTTTCCATAAATCCTTATGCTACTGTTGCATTATACACTTTTAAACACGTTTCATACTATTTTAAACCATTTTATAAACATTTCTTACGATTTTGAAATATTGAAAATATTTATATAATTATGCGAATATTGTGAATCAAATTCTACATACATGCAAATGCTTAATGTAACATCTGCTAGATGGCTTTCAAATTGGTGTTACCACATTTGCAAATATTTCCAAATCATGTTTCAAGAAATTAACTTCATTTTATTAGATTCCGATGGTACAAGTTAGTGTACAATAAATTAGTTTTAATTTATTAAATAATATGCATGTAATTTGTTTTGTTAGGTTAGGAAATGGGAAGTTAGTTTACGTCCATTTTTTTAGCATTTGGGAATTTATTCTGATAGTTGGTAATGCCGACTTGAGAGCTATCTACTGGAAACTACATTAACAATTACTGCAACTCGTGCATGTGCACTGCAATTCTGTAGAACTTAGAAGAATTCATGTGAGACAATATACTTTATCCCGAATTTTGGTACCACCAATACCATTGTCATCTAGCGGAAGTTACATTAAGCATTTGTATGTATATCTCTCGCATGCACACTGCAATTCTGTAGAACTTATTCACGATATTTGCACATTACTCAAAAAAATTAGAGGAACACATGTTTAAACCAAAAACACGAGAATGCATATTGAAACATTTAATGTTTGATCTTTTGTAATTATAAATTGAAGATTTATGTAAAATTAGAATAGACATTCAAACAATATTTTCTTGTACAGTATTAGCAATACGAACAAGTTATCATTTGTAACAGTGGAAATTTGAGATTTACAATTTTTGGAATCAATGTTTCCATGGTTATTTCAACACTCAGTACATAGTGTGTCCTCCATGAGCCTGAATGACCGCAATTCAACAAACCTATGAGACAATGCGTCGCAGAAGCCTGCGTACAGAAACTTGGTGAGATTCTCGCCCATTCCTCGGTGAGTGCATGTGAAAGTTCTTCAAGGTTCTGAGGGTACAGCAGGACGCTTACAAACAAGTTTTTCTAACTTATCCCACTTATGCTCGATCAGATTAAGGTCCGGACTGCATAAAGATCAGTCCATCACCCGAATTTGGTATTCTTGCAGGATATCTCTGGTAGCCTGTGCTGTATGACATCTAGCATTATCTTGCATTAGAAGAAAATGAGGGTCCGTACCATAAGCAAAGGGTACAACATGTTGGAGGATAATGTCATTAATGTAAATATCAGCATTCATGTGCTGTGGGACAACGACAAGCTCTGTCCGAGACTCAATAGTAATCCCAGCCCAAACCATAACCGAACCACCTCCAGATCTGTCACGTTCAATAATTGTGGCTGGATCAAAACGTTCACCAGGATGTCTCCATACATGTGTATGACCATCAGAACCTGTTAGACGAAATCTTGATTTGTCTATGAATAAAACACGCTTCCATTGGCAGAGCTGCCAGTTGGCATGATTCTGAGCAAATCCAGCCGGGCTTCTTTGTGCTGACATGTTAAACGAGGGACTTTAAAGGGGATTCTAGACCTCAACTTCGCATTTCTCAGTCTATTTCTTACAGTCTGATCAGAAATTACCGTCCCAGTTGCTGTGCATAAATGATTTTGTAGATCTCTGGCTGTAGATTTTCTTCTGTGCAAAGCTGATAAGACAAGAAATCTATCCTGTACGTCTGTAGTCTTCTTCTTACGACCTTGCCCAGGTCTCCTCTTGTATCCATGTTTCTCTCTATATCACCTCCACAGCCTATGGATGACGGAAGGGCTGACATCAAGAATCCTAGAGACATGGCGAATGGAATGACCATCTTCAATCAATGCGACTGATTGTGCAACTGATGTTTTTCATTCAGATGTCTCATTGCTCTGTATTAGCTTCAGAGAACACAGAAATAACAATTCCCTACCACAGATTATTCTTCAAACCTGTAGCATCTGCTACAAACCACACAACTCTAACTAGTTTTTATCTTATAGGAAGTTGTAATGTTGAAAAGACTTTATGGACACGTTGTGTATATATATATATATATACAGTGAAAGCTCCTTATTTACGGGGGATTTTTTCCCTAAATATGCCATGAATACAGAAACTTTGAATATAGAATGATAATTTGTATGGGTATATAGGGGATATGCACCGTAGCCGAGTGGTTAAGGCAAGAAGCATTGGCACAGAGCTATGGAACTTGCACTGGTTCGAGTCCCTATGGGGGAAGAAATTTTTCTCATGGAATTTCAGCCAGTATCATGAGGCATTTGGGTAGCTACAATAAATAGCGACTCCAAGTTGAGAAGACCAGCTATAATGGCTGGGGGGACCCAACATGCTGACCACATGTCACTCATACACTGGCTTATGATCATCTACCTGTGTGATTAACACATGTGGACGTGAGGCCTGCTGGTAGGCTTAGGGCCTTCAAGGCCTGTTGCACTTGGAGTATATAGGGGATACGTTCCAAGGTTCGAAAATAAAATTAATGAAATAAAATTAATTTAATGAGAGATTGTGAACAATTTCCATTAATTATTGTCAGGCATAGGCAAGGGCTTAGAGTAATTTTTTCCTTTGCCGCTTTTAAAAGGTCTCTCAATTCAGATCTTGAATACAGCGATAGAATTCCTTATTTTGTCTTCGAATTTCGTGATGAATCATACAGTTGATTCATTAACATTGAAACAGTTGATTCATTAACATTGAAACAGAAAGAAACCATCTCCTCCGTTGTCCAGCTTTCGTAGAAGAGACCAGCCTTTCTGCTAAATATTGGAGTGCAAGAGAGCGAATGATTTCATTATCAAGTGCTCGACATTAGATACCAACCAACCAACCAACATTGAAACAGTGTAATATGGATCCAAACAACTTGCCAACATGTAAATCGTTAAGCTTGCTTGCTTTTTTTTTTTTTTTACTTTAGCGGCAACACTACTTTTTTCTGCTTCGGAATTAATTTTTCTTTCCTTTTACTCGACGTTATAAATTGGGAACAAAGCAGAAGAGGCACATGTTTTCAATCATAATTAATTATTGCAACGAATGACAAGTTGAAACAATAAAACACCGATCATGGCGAGAGCGACATTTATCAACAGACATAGCGGCACATGAAACACAGTGCCAGCTTTTAACAATGAACTTTAGGCTTAGTGACAATAAGGTTTGTTTTACTTTGATAGTTATTTGTCCATTTGGTTTCAATCACTCTTTGTAAAACTGCCAGTAAAAAAAGTTGCTGATGTGTTAATAAAGGATACCTAATCTTCTAATATACCGACTGGATCTGCAAATAAAGAAATTTTTGCTGTGAATACAGGAACTGTATCGCAATTTTTAACCCACGAATAACGGAACCATGAATAAGGAGCTTTTATTGTATATATATTTATATATGTTGATTTTTTTTTTCCAAAAAAAAGGATCTAAGAAATGCCTTAAAATGAAGTGAGCTCCAGCTAACCTATAATTACCATATTTACAATGTAAAATGAATACTATTTATTGCTCAAACAATGTAGCCAACTTATCACAAAAACACGCTAACAAATGAGAATACATGATAACAAAAATTAACTTATGAATCCCGCAAAAAAAGATTCTCACTTAAATGGAACAACTAAATATGATTTGTGCCGATCACATTGACTCAATCACAACAAATGTTTGTAGAATTTAATATCATAATTAAATATTATATAAATAGTATATTCAAAAGTTCCCTGGTGAAGTGCCTCCTTCCAGATTTACAATTCATGAGATTGTGAAGAAATTTGAAACCACTGGTTCTGTGTTAAACAAAAAACAAAAGCGTAAATGTACAGTTTTAACAGAGGAAAAGTTAGAAGAAATACATGCAAGTTTTGAACGTATACCAACAAAATCCATACCAAAATTAGCACAACAGATGGGAATTTCAGTTTTCTGCACATAGAGCAAATTATTAAAACTAAAACCTTATAAGTGTACACATGTCCATTATTTAAAACAAGGTGGCCCATTGTCACGAATGCATTATTGTGAATGGTTTTCTTTCATCAGTGAATGACTGTTTAAATAAGGTAGATTTTTATACATGCCTTTACATGCAGAGTTTATGTAGGAGTAAAGCTGGCTGTGGCACACTCAACCGCACAGAGGCAAAACACTGTGTGCCCCCGTTAGGTTATAAATGAAGAACCCGGTAGTTTGTATATCAGCATCTCTTATAACTTTCTCTAGGACAATATTAAATAAAAGTCAGGCTAGTGGGTCACCTTGTCTTAGTCCATTTGTCATTTTAAAACATTCTGATAGATCAGACTGGAGTTTTATCTGACATCGTCTGTTGTCCATGCAGGCCTTAACTAATCTCACTAGTTTCACAGAAATTTTCAACTTGAAAGAAACTGGACATATACAGGGTGTCAACAGTGAGATTCCCTCATATCAAACAAATATAGCGCAAAGGAAATGTTTGTACTATAATTACTGTACATGAAAATGTAATGTAATGTAACTCATAAAGTTTTAATTTTGTGTTTGTGATAAGCTCTAATTCAGTGCATTTGGACGTGCGCCTTGGGTGGCGCGAAGAATATCCAACCTATAGTCAATTTCACAGCATGTGTTCTGTCACAGAGTTTATAATATCTCTAATGCGTTGTTTTAATTCCATTACATCATTCACTCTTGTGGCTTACACTCTATCTTTTGGCGTCCCCCCGCAATAAAGAAATCTAGTGGGGGAATGCGGAGGTCCAAGGAATAGGACCACCATGGCCTATCTAACGACCTGGGAATGTGTGTTTTAAGAACTGTCGGACATTAAGGTTTCAATGGGGTGGGACACCATCCTGTTGAAAGATTATTCTTGGCTGCATGGGTGCTATCTGTGGCACAGCAAAGTTCTCCAACATATCCAAATAAATGTTACCAGTGATCGTATTCTCTTGAAAGAAAAACGGCCCAACAATTTGATTTTGCAGAAGACCACACCAGATATTTACCTTTGGGCTGTCATGGATGTATTCTATGAATGTATGGGGATTTTCTGATCACCATATATGTACATTATGGCGATTCACTTTCCCTGAAACGTGGCCTCATCTGTAAACGTCATGCGCGATAAAAAGATTTCGTCCTCAGCAATGCGATCCAGCATACTGATTGCAAATGCTTCTTGCTTTGGTGCGTCATCAGGCTTGATTTCCTGCACAATTTGAACCTTGTATGCATACAATTGCAGTCGACGGTAAAGAACTGTCGACCATTTCATGCCAAGTTCTCTCGCTGCTCGTCTTCTCGACTTCTGTGGACTCCTTTCGAATGACCTCCGCACGTTTTCTACAGTCTCTTCCTGGTTTCTGGGTTTACCACCGCCGTGTCCTTTTGAAGCATTGCCGGTCGCCAAAAACTGTTTACACCAACTCCTTATAATCTTGGGTGACGGAGGATCCTTATTGTAAACATGACGAAAGTTTCATTGCACTTGAATAATGGATTTCATTTCAGCATACCACCAGACAACCTTGGCACGCTCGTTTGGAATCTCCATTTTAGAAACAATCGTTTGTTGCAGCACCACTACGGATATTGTGCACACTACAACATTACTACATAAACTTTTTGAGTTGCTCTTTCAAGATTCACAGTTGTACAATCTGAAATCAAAAAAATTACAGACTTTTAAAATGAGGGAATCTCACTGTGGACACTCTGTATAATTAAATGAATAATAAAAGTTGTGAAGTTCATGTTAATGAAAACAAAAGCAAATAAATCTAAACATCGAACAATCTTGAAAAGAATAATAAATAAACAAAAGTACAAAGATAATTAACTCAGCCATACTGTACATTCAATATTCTCTCCAATGTAATTGCTTCTTCATAACAAACATATTACCAAATAGATAATGATAAGTGCTTTAACCGGATTGACCCCAAAGGTCTGTTCCAATTCAAATCCAAAGAAAGACTGTAATGGCTTATACTTCTTGATTCCTAAGACAAGATACATTGCAGCTCCGTGTGCTCATGGACATGGAGAACAGAGACATACAAGTAGAAAAAGTGAAGAGTGTTCTTGAAGTCACATACGTGCACAGTTCACCCTATAAACATAACTGTATTTGGAAACATTCAGTAAGGCCTCAGAATAAAATGAATACATTTGCTCCATAGGCGGGGAAGATAATATTTAGGTGGATCCTAGGAAAAGTTGGATATCAGATACATGAGCTGGATTTATTTGGCTGGGGATAGAGATCAGTGATAGCTTTAGCGAATATGGCTTTGAACCTTGGGTTCCATAAGTCATGTAGTTAGAAAATTTTCTTAAATAAGAGATGACATTTTTTTACAGGTATTATCAAGGTGATGAGCTTTTCTGCCAATTTTTCTTCACCTTATGTTTTAATTTTTGTTAATGTTATTCATCATAAACATATTCATCAATTTCTGAATAATTCAAAATTGTATTTGTTCTCGTTTCAGATCTGTTATTCATAATAGTGATAAAATGACTGATAAACAATCTTCATCTTCAAGGAAACTAACATCTAACAAAGAAACAGACAAAAAATCTTCCTTGTGTGACTGCAACAAGAGTGCAGAAATTCTGGAAATGAAGAGTAGATTTGAAAACTTAGAAAAACAAATGAATTCAATGAATGAAGAATATATAAACAAATTTAAGGACATGAGCAAGATGCTGATCTTATATAAACTAGAAATCACCAGACTTCAAGAAGTTATATGGTCCCTGCATCCCGAGTTTGATTTAAATGCAGCCTTCACTGTTGATACTAGTAATATTTCACTTGCATTGAACAATTGCTGATTTCAATTCTTTTAAGGTTTAGATTGTAGTTGTTAGTTATGATTCTTTGTTAGGGCTTGTAGTGAGGTGGAGACTTGTGCTCTCTCTTGCACATTTATAATAAAGTGATCACTTATTTCTTCAATTAATCCATTCTGCTTCCAGAAAAAAAAAATTCTCTATGTATAAGCAAGCTTTTTTTTTCCAGTCTTTATGTATAAGCAAGCTTTTTTTTCTAGTGTTTTTAACTTATTGTTACTAACACATTTTCAAACTTTAACACTGCCTTGAAATGTTTTGTTTTGCGACATAATTTTTATTTGGCTCCAAATGAATTCAAATTCATTAAACTGATAATAGAACAGTATGTCCTGCAGCTTGTAATTGTGTCTACTTCATATTTTTTTTATTTAATGCAATTACCTAAGGATCAAAGTTGATTAACCTTTGAAAGACTTGTGGGACATATTTGTTCCATAGAATGTAAAGCTCTAAAGGACTTAGTGGACATATTTGTCCCATGATAACATTATTTCTTTCTAAAATTATAAAAATTCAGAAAATGTTCAAGGAAGTTATTGGCTCTAACCTATTATTTTTAGATCTAGTATTCACAACAAATTAAAAAAACTCATGTGGTTCCTTTTTCACCCCTAATTTTGTTTTAAATTCTAATGAGTTAACATGCTAAATTTCTTGTTAGTATTTATTTTTTTAAAAAGTCTGATATGCTATTCATGTTATTTTGATAATCCAGACTGCCTTAGTCACTCATTTAGAACTGTCTTTTTGTATGGTAGTCCTTGAAGCACCTCGATATACACAACCCAACATTGCATTTTTCACATTTTGTTTGTATACGGCGGCACTTGTTTTCTCTGGCGTAACAAAGTGTACAGTTTATTCTAGTGGTCAAAATTGTAGGCCAGTGTTGTCTGTCTCTTTCTTCTAAACGAATAACCCTTGTAGATATGTCTGAAGGTTGTCCTACTACACATCATTGGTGGCGGGTCTGTCTGCCAGCTAGTTTTAATAGTTCACGTACAAGTCAGAGTCTGAAGTCTCTATGCACTGCATGATGTTAATAAAATATAACTTTTCAGAATAGTTAAGTCTGTCAGGTGAAAGAACAGTTTCTTAGTCCACTTCATTGTCCGTCTATTGATAGAATAGCTATTAGCCATTCTATCAGACTTATCAGCATAGCCCATATATCGATTGTAGTCCTCTATTATTTTTGGTTTCAGAGCATTGTCATGATCGTCACAAAAATCCCCCTCTGCAGGTGCATTATGTATATTTGTCAGCATGTGCACGTATCTTTTGTCTTTTGTGGCAATTCATTCATACAGCCTCCTGTGTAAATCTAAATAAATCCCTATCGGCAATAATAATCAGATGATATTATAACATCATTAAATGAAGCAGTTACTGGACTTAGGTCATATTTATATTCAAATTGATCAGGGAAGAGAGTGGAACCTGATTATGTAGGAGCAAAGGCCGTATAAAATGATCCAAAGAAGTCAGCATCAATGTAATTAAATTATTAGTTATTAGAGAGGATTGACAACTCAGGTAATGTAAACCTTTCTTTTGTGAAGACGGAAGTGGCTGACACATGATAATAACTTACTAATGACAATAATCCTTTGCTCGACAGATTGAGTAGAGATATCTTCTAAGCCTCCAGTTAACTGATTTAGCGTGATAACCATAACCCATTAGCTAATGTACAAGCGGGGGTTTTACCCTGACACAAAAATACGTTAGCAAAAAAGTGTGGGAACATGGCAAGTTTCTAGCGTCGGAAGCCTAGGAAAAAACCCAAGCCTAAGAAGAAAAACCCAAGCCTAGCTAATGTTTGTGACCAGACTGTACGTGAAGCCAGCACGGGGAAAAAAAGTCCAACCTCTGAAGGCGTAAATCGCCAATAATAAATTTGTAACACCCCCCGGGATCAAAATAGGAGGGCGCATTAACCAATATATATGTTTCGTTATATGTGCCTAAGCACAGACCTTAGGTCCACTAGATCGAGGTAGTGGGAGTAACTAATTTACCTATAGGCGAGAGAGGCTTCTCCTCGTCACTTACTTCTCGTGTATAATTTCATCAAGTCACTTCAAAACACTACGTTCTAAAAAGTTGGATAAATTCACTTCATATATATACAATTACTTGCAGTTTATAAAAGATAAGAATAAACTACTTTTACCAGATATTCTTTGCACATTAATTCTGCCCGACGAAGTCCTCGTGGAATCCCGAGATAAGAACCTCAACTCTACCGAATACCAACCTGAGCAACCTAAGTTCTCACACATGGAGAACTCCTTCAGTATTCCTAGTGTCACTAAATCCAATCTTTACCTCTTTGCCCAACGATAACCCCTCCTCCACTTTCCATACAATTGCAGTCAAATCACGTTTTGTTCTTACCCTAATGTCACCCCTTTTCAATTTTGACCTCTTGCTACACAAATCTGCTGGCATACCTTTCCTGTTTGACGTAACATTCCCACAACAATTTATTTTTTTCGTAGATAGGTCATTGAATAAGTCTGGAGAGGAAAAGAAATTGTCCATATGTAATTTGTGATCCAGTCCTTGTATGTCTTGTGTCAGTTTGTTTACTGTTGAATGTGTAGCTGTCAAATCTTGTGTCGTTTGTCTTTCCCTAAGTATACCTGCATTGTATAAGTATAGTCAGCCTCGTCACACAATTTATATATTTTTGTACCGAAATTTTTGCCTTTTTTGGGATATACTGTTTGAAAACCACTTTACCTTTGAACTTTACAATTACTTCATCCACTGCCAAATTTTCAGAAGGATTATATTTTTTGTAAGCCTCAGTTAGTAAATCAAAAACCTGTTTAATTTTTCATAGTTTATTGTAATTTTCATCTGTCTTGTCAATTTCCTTGTCATTGTCAGCAAAATGTAAGAATCTGAGTATGTGAAGAAATCTGTCACGTTTCATAGTATGTGTAAAAAAAAAGTTGAAGAATTGTTCCATTGTTGACCAATAGTCTTTCAGTCTGTCTCTAATGTCATGTCCCATTTGTAGTATAATGGCCAGAAACAAATACATTTTTGAATGGGTGACTTCGGATAATAGAGTAGTTCCTACATTTTGTCTGTCGCAATATTGTGCATAGTAGAGGTTTATCTGTTGTACTAACAAATCATTTTTTTAAATTGAAGAAACATAAAATATGAGGTAAGATGTTAAAAAATGACTCATTAATTTACGAATTTTTTTGAAAAAATAACAAAAACCAAAAGAGGCATCGAAGTCATGTTTATGTTGGGTGCTTCCGTCTGTCGTATGCCTTTTTTAGGACCCCTGAATTTGTGAATTATGGGGGGGGGGCGAGATGGTGGTCCCCAGTTTGAAACCGTGCTCTGGTTCGTGTTTTCCTTCACTCGCATCATCTAAATTGTGTAATTCACTACACGAATCATAGGCGTCAAAGTCACTATCAACATATAATTTGTTGACAATTGAAGAGTGTAACCCAAATACCCGCTACGTGCCAAAAAGTTATTTAGGAGTTATATTCAAAAAAGTATTACAGATATTTTTATTTTAAATTTTAATAATGAATATAAACAATTGTAATTAGACTGTCATGTTTAATTAATGATATTACATGTAACATAAGTAGTATGAATTGTTAAAGACAGAAATACTAAGCATAGCTAAGTGGCTATACACTTTGACCCAAAAACCAGCTAAGTGCCAAAGGTAGTTTCAATCTTGGTATAGGTATCATATGCTATTTGAAAGAAACTTACAAACAAATTCAGTCTACATTAGTACAACACAAATTCAGTTGTACATCAGTACAACACAGGTTCTCATAAAAAGGCCTATATTTTTTATCCAAATATGGTATCATTGATAATAAGTCTTTTTTTTTTTCTTTGCTAAGTGCTCTTGGCCCTTCAATTCCATTAACCCGTCAGTGACGCACCCTTTTACTTGTTTTCCTACTGCATGGACAGAGGCCATTTTAACATTTTAGTATTCCTAGAACACTGATTTGTATAAACGATCATAACTTTTTTAAATATCGATGGATTTGAACAAAACTTTTACTTGTTAGCTCAGAAATAAATGAGAAATTTAATACATACCGTATGGAGTTCAGTAACCTTTATAAACTATTTAAAAAAAATTTTGAAATCTGAATTTCTCTCTCATGATACACATTTTCACTAAATAATTTGATTTGCTCACATTGGACATCCCTGTTTCTTTCTGTGAGACACTAAATATATTGTGTGGCATAGTGCTGATTCATCTGTAACTTGTATATACAAAAGCAGCTGACATAACCAAAATCAGAATGAATATTTAGAAGAGTGAACTCAAGCTCAATCTTGTGTCAAAGCACTAGCAATGTTTATACTTAGAATCTGAATTATTGCTTGGATTCGTATAAAAATTCTACAGCAGTTATTTACAACTACACAGACCATAAAAATAATTTTCTCTTATTTTAGTACTATTAATTTTAGAAATAAAAAATCACATAACCTTAGTAGTTGAGCTTGGTGTGATACAGCTTGAAACACTCTTCAATACACAGACCTACATCACATTCCTGGCAGCAATAAACAGATGTCTTTCTTCTCCCATGTTTAGTACAAACAACACACCTCCTTTGAAGTTTCAATTTATCACTTTTAGGGTTAATTTTTCTGATGAAGTGTCTTTTAGGTTACGACTGGCCATAATTACGTATATAACACACGACACCGCGCCTCAGACTGATTCCTTGTAAGTAACATCTATTTGAAAGAGGCAAAATAAATCAGGTATTCCCCTAAACAGGTCGATTTATATATCAATCGATAGCTTGTATATCATTTTATCGACCTGAAAAATTAGATTGTGTATAAGTTTATTAGAAGCCCTGCAGAAAGCAGCACAAAGAGCTAGGTCTGTGTGCCATTGAGTGTTGAAGTAAGAAACTACTTCAACCTCAATACCACATGCACAAAATGTGATCACAGCTGATTCATACACTTAGAAAGAAAGCTAAGATCTTAGGCTTCAAAATTATATTGTTCATACGCAAATATAAGAATATACAGCAGTAAAAAAAACCAAATGAAAAGATCGTGCGCATTTAGAGAAAATTACGATTACTTCAATCTCGTCTGATTTTTAAAAAAATAATATGAAATTAAATTTTAAACAGATATTATGTTTATTCATATGTTCTGAAAGCTCATAATTTCTACGTTAAACACAAATAAATTACATATTTGTAGCTTCAAAAATGTACGATCCAGAACAAAAAAAAAAAACACGCCTGCATAGGTCTATACCATGTATAGATGTCGGCAATAAGTGAAGAAGAGAGGGTCTATACCATGTATGGATGTCGGCGCTGACGGGTTAAATGTCACATTTCTGATGGCAGAAACCTTCACTCACTTTTTTAAGATATGAACACTTTTCCATGTTTCCTCTTTGCTGTATGTATATTTCACTTGTACGACTCCTGGGTTCCCTGTTGAAAAGTGTAACATTGTTACCTTTGAGATCAGCAAATTTTTTGTTATCAAAGAATCAGCAGCAGTCTGAACATTGACAATTAATTTGTTTTCAGTCAAGTCAATAACTTCAAATTTGTTAACATGTTTAGCAGATCTGACAATATCATGGAACTCTTCAGGTACAAATGTCTTGCAGTCTCTTCCTCTTCTTGATGTGGACCAAGTCCCTATCGCAGGGCAAGTACTAAGAATTTTTGTTGAATACAAATAAATAATATAATTAAATGTGTTGAAGAATTTAAATATCTTGAATCTATAATAGATAAATCTGGTACTTGTGAAAAAAGATATTATTAACAGAGTAAATTGTGCAAGGAAGGCAATTAGATCCCTGAATGGTCTTTGGAATACAAATTTGACCAGAAAAACAAAAAAGAGATTATACAGACAATAATAGAAAGTGTACTTACATATGGATCAGAAAGCTGGACAATAAATGAAAGGATGCAGAAAATAATCATGGCGACAGAAATGGATGGATTACGGAGAAGTATGAGAATATCCAGGTTACAACATATTCAAAATACATATATCAGACAAGAAATGGATGCACAAGAAACTGTTATCGATAGGATAACAAAGAGAGCTCTACAGTGGTATGGACATGTACAACGGATGTCAGATGACCAGTGGCCTAAACAGGCGTTGGATTGGATGGTACCAGGCAGAAGAAAGAGAGGGAGAAGTAGAAGAGCATGGTATGAGGAAATATATGATGCCATGATGAAGAGGGGTATGGAAGATTGTCAATGGGAAGATAGGAATCTCTGGAAAGCAGGAATCAAGGGCAAACTGCTGTAAAGTGGAAAGCCTGTATTAAGTATCAAGTAAATATAAAATAGTTTTAAGAAATTAATAACTACTTCACACCATGAATTTAAATGAAATATTATGCAAGAAAAATAAATGAGTTTAGATTCTAGGTTATGATTCTTACCTGTGGAACTGGTGGCTTTTTCCCTGGTTTCTTGACATTTGTAGATGTTGTGTATTCTTTGCCACTAATTCTTAGTTTCTTCTGTACATCTAACTTATATCCTGAACCTTTCTTTCTTCTTTTCTCTCCCATTTCAGCACTATTTTGAACATGCAAAACTCCTGAACTACTTCCTCCATTTTTGAAATAATCAGCTGCTGGTACTTAGCAGACTTCTGGGTAAATAAATGAGACACATAATAGAGCTACCATCTTATGGCAAATGTATGAACTAAACTAAATACTGTGGCACATAGCCGAGTCTTGGGTGAATTGGCAATGGCATATAGATGGGTTTTGATGCAAAAACAAAATTTTTTTGGAAATGGCACTTAGCAGGTTTTTGGGTTACACTCTTCAATTTTTCTTCAGTAACTAATCTACATGAAAACATTTTTGTTGTTAAAAACAAACCACTGTCTACAGTTACTAATTAAAGACTGAATGTAGTTTTAATAATAAAATTCTCTATTATCTGTAAAAATTAATAATTTCATTGAATAATACACTCCTTAATGAATGAAATGAATGTTATTTTATACTTACATCTCTAATAGTTTATCGTAAAAAAAATTGTTAGTATGTGCACTTTGCCGTCCATTTAATATCACGGACCGGGATTTAAATTCTGGCCAACAGTCCATGCGGGATTTTTAAATACCCGGGAATATAATGGTTAATAAATTAGTCCTATTTCGCCTCATACTTCGTGACCTTCAAGCACGGGAACTGCAGTTTTCAAGAGGAATCCCTCCCATCCTCAACCGGCATAACGACCGTGACTTTAATGCAAAGTATTATGTGAGATAGGATTCATTTTATACTCTGTATATATATTGTGGAATACATAAATTATCTCTCTATGGCAGCTTCAGTAAATGAGTCATTATTTGCCTTTGTTGCCATCATTAGCCTATTTCTTTGCAGGAGGGTTTTTTTTTTCTCCTGGTTTGACAGGCCTCATTAATTATTCTATAGTTAATCAATTGAGTTGGTGTTTACTTGATGAAAATCCATATTTATTAATTAAATAAAAATAAAACGTAGTTTTATTTGATTTTCATATTTATTATATAATTCAGTGACAGCTGTTTCGGTACACTGTACCTTCTTCAGACAAGCTAACAAATTATGAATTGTGTTCCAACTGATCTAAGCTTTGTATTGTAATCAATATTTTTAACTGATATTGTTGATCAACTGATCATCCATTTTTTCATTGCTTAAAATTTATATGTGAAAACTTGTAAATATTAAGAATAATTTTTCTTGCATCGGACTGCAGCAGTTTACCTTGTGTCCTCACATTAACTTGAAAAATTAACATTATCAAAATGGAAGATAAGAATATAATTCCTTATTTATTACAATAACACACTTGTTATTCACTTTAGCACTTAAACAGGCTACAGAACTTCTACTATATGAGTACAGATGGAATAAAACATTACTGTATTTACGAAGGTATTGTATAATTTAATTAGTTTTAATTAACGTTGTTTTAGGTTTAAATAAATTATTTTTACTCCTGTTATTTTTGTAAAGTCTGTCCGGTTTCCTTTATAAGACTCGCCAGTAAGTTAGGCCTGAATCTCCCTGAATAGATTTTATGAGTTTAGAGCAAGGTATGAACAGTGGCGGGGCTACCTTTATACCTGTGGATTTGCTTGTTTTCTATAGGCCTATGATCCCTTAGTCGATGGCACCAAGTTTTGAGGCACTGGTACTCACCTATGCCCTCTCCCGTCTGCTGCACTATTGAATAACAAGGCGTAGCCCTGGGGTCACGACATGGACATGGAGATATGACTTGTCAACAGAGCTGCCGAAAGACTTGCAGGTGGCTTTTCTCTAGATTATTCAGATACTCTTATTGGCATATGTACAAAAATAAATAATACAATCGTCTGGGGTCTTGTTGACTTTGACCTTCTTTCAGTATCTAATCAATATTTTAAACTCTAGACTTGTAGAGCGATAAAAGCTTTGTTACATGTATTTTAAACAAAATAAATGTACGATTTGCAAGATAATGTGCGGATATTTGTGTGTATATTTTTCATTCTTATTATTACTTTAATCTCTCATTTTACGTACTTTTACGAGTCCATTTCCACTTGAGCCTAAAGTGATCAGGGGCGGTTCCAGGACAGATTTTCGGGGGGAGGGGCATGGGTCCGTGTAAATTTTCAGGGGGGTGCATGGGTCCGTGTAAATTAACAAATAAATTATTAGTAAATTTTAGCGTGCTAATAACGCGTTTTTTTTAAATATTTTGAGCAGTTTTTAAGCAGTATTTATTCATTAAACATAATATCACTACTTTCTTATTGTAAGTCGTAAGACCAAACAATAAAGTAAGTGTACGTAATACTAACTCTTTTTACACGCTTTATATTAGCTTGACCTGTATCTATCTATCTATGTAACGGAATCTTTCAACGCGATTTTCACCCACTTAAAATCATCGGATCGACTTGAAACCTTGTATACTTGTAGAGGATCCGTGACAATACAATAATTTCATATTTATTTTCTAAAATCCTGGCCATAATCATCAGAAAATCAAATAAATAATAGTTTTAAAAAACTAAAAGAACACGCTTTATTAGAAATCTAAAAAAATGAAAAATAATTTTAATTTCCAATACGCTTGGGATAAAATAAAGTGGTCAACAAAAAAATCATCTCCAACACATATAGAATAAAATTAGAGTTATCAACAAAAAGAAAATAATTTTACCATCAAAAGCGTGGGGTGCTCTATATCAATTAATATATTTGATAATAAACATATATTGGTAAAAGTAAGCTCTCTAAGAAGAAAATGTAAAAATCATAAAATGCACCCCACGCTTTATGATGGTAAAATTATTTTCTTTTTGTTGATAACTCTAATTTTATTCTATATGTGTTGGAGATGATTTTTTTGTTGACCACTTTATTTTATCCCAAGCGTGTTGGAAATTAAAATTATTTTTCATTTTTTAGATTTCTAATAAAGCGTGTTCTTTTAGTTTTTTAAAACTATTATTTATTTTTTATTTTTTAGTTTTAATATTTTACAGAATAAGATAATACTCTTCTATAAAAAAAACCCTCCCAGCCGGATTTGAACCAGCGACGTATGGATTACTGAAATTATTTACCACTAACAGTTCACTGCTCTACCAACTGAGCTCTTACAACGATTGACTAAAAACTCGACAAGTCCGCAATCTATTATACCAGTTTTCAGTTTTTTGATTTTCGGATGATTCTGGCCAGGATTTTAGAAAGAAAATATGAAATTATTGTATTGTCACGGGTCCTCTACATGTATACAAAGTGTCAAGTCGATCCAATGTTTCTAAGTGGGTGAAAATCGCGTTGAAAGATTCCGTTACGTTGATAAAAAAACACTTTTTTTTATTTTCTGATGATTATGGTCAGTATTTTAGAAAATAAATATGAAATTATTGTATTGTCACGGGTCCTCTACAAGTATACAAAGCTTCAAGTCGATCCAATGTTTCTAAGTGGGTGAAAATCGCGTTGAAAAATTCCGTTACATTGATACAAAAACACTTTTTTTTTTATTTTCTGATGATTATGGCCAGGATTTTAGAAAATAAATATGAAATTATTGTATTGTCACGGGTCCTCTACATGCATACAAAGTTTCAAGTCGATCCAATGATTTTAAGTGGGTGAAAATCGCGTTGAAAGATTCCGTTACATAGATATATATATATATATAGATACAGGTCAAGCTAATATAAAGCGTGTAAAAAAGTGTTTTTGTATCAATGTAACGGAATCTTTCAACGCGATTTTCACCCACTTAGAAAAATTGGATCGACTTGAAACTTTGTATACTTGTAGAGGACCCGTGACAATACAATAATTTCATATTTATTTCTAAAATCCTGGCCATAATCATCAGAAAATCAAATAAAGTGTTTTTGTATCAATGTAATGGAATCTTTCAACGCGATTTTCACCCACTTAGAAACATTGGATCGACTTGAAACTTTGTATACTTGTAGAGGACCCGTGACAATACAATAATTTCATATTTATTTTCTAAAATCCTGGCCATAATCATCAGAAAATAAAAAAAAACGTGTTTTTGTATCAATGTAACGGAATCTTTCAACGCGATTTTCACCCACTTAGAAACATTGG
The DNA here is from genome assembly GCA_030220185.1 of Diploptera punctata. Taxonomy (NCBI): domain Eukaryota; kingdom Metazoa; phylum Arthropoda; class Insecta; order Blattodea; family Blaberidae; genus Diploptera; species Diploptera punctata. The sequence goes on along the minus strand of JASPKZ010006459.1, from coordinate 18,574 downwards.
ATCGTCTTGAAACTTTGTATACGTGTAGAGGACCCGTGACAATACAATAATTTCATATTTTGTTTCTAAAATCATGGTCAGAATCATCCGAAAATCAAAAAAATGAAAATTGGTATAATAGGTTGCTGACTTGTCGAGGTTTTTAGTCAATCGTTGTAAGAGCTCAGTTGGTAGAGCGGTGAACTCTAATGGTATATAATTTCAGTAATCCATACGTCGCTGGTTCAAATCCGGCTGGGAGGGGTTTTTTTTAATAGAAGAGTAATACTTTTAGCTCATACTACAATAGTATCGAATTTAAAGATATTTACATTTTTATCTTATTCTGTAAAATATTAAAACTAAAAAATAAATAATATTTTTAAAAAACTAAAAGAACACGCTTTATTACAAAACTAAAAAATGAAAAATAATTTTAATTTCCAATACGCTTGGGATAAAATAAAGTGGTCAACAAAAAAATCATCTCCAACACATATAGAATAAAATTAGAGTTATCAACAAAAAGAAAATAATTTTACCATCAAAAGCGTGGAGTGCTTTTTATGATTTTTACATTTTCTTCTTAGAGAGCTTACTTTTACCAATATCTGTTTATTATCAAATATATTAATTGATATAGATCACCCCACGCTTTTGATGGTAAAATTATTTTCTTTTTGTTGATAACTCTAATTTTATTCTATATGTGTTGGAGATGATTTTTTTTGTTGACCACTTTATTTTATCCCAAGCGTATTGGAAATTAAAATTATTTATCCCCATATAAAAATAAGAAGGGTTTTTTATTTAATATTTAAATATAATTATATTTATTTCTATTAAGAATGCAAGTAAGATTGATTTAGAGAATTCAAAATTTTTACAAGTAGGCCTATATAAAAAAGTTTAAACTGGTCAATATAAACTGTTAATACAGTTAGATGTATTTCAAACTGATTTAATATGTAAAAATTCTTTGAATATTTTAATTGATATTTTTTAAAACAAATAAATGGGATTGGACGAATTGGATGGGAGTCAGCCAGTAGTACTCCTTCCTTTTCAGTTGGAACAATCAGAAATTCCAGGTTATAACAGAAATTAAATGGGATTTTTCCCAGAACAACAAGATGGCTACAATACTTGAAAGAAGTTAGACATGTTAAACAACGGCGCATCGAGAAATAAGAGAATTAGTGTTCATTTCTTGATATTAGTTGACAAAATGGTGTAAAAGCGATAGAAAATAATATTGTAGTATACATTTCATTCATCTGGAGTATAAATATCCGTAAAGTGGAAATAATGAGTTAGTGAGTGAAAAATTGACCGTTGGAAATAGTCATCTATTATTTATGAAGTGATAATCTTCTTAAAGTGAAATGTATTTAATTTGAGCCAGAATTTTCGAAATTATTGAACATTTACAAGATTCATCTCAATTTAAATGAGAACTTTAATAAAACAATATTTAATTTAACTGTTAACAAAAGTGTCGTTACTTATTTATGTACGAAACTTTCTCATTCCCCTGAAGGGAGTCATCAGTGCCGTGGCAAATTAAATTATTTAAATTATTACAATAATATATCTTCAAATGTCTCCACAACGTGGGACATCACATCCAACAACTACCCTTCACCACTAACATAAAACGTTTGAGGTCCCAGTTTCAAATCCCTGTTCAGGTACTAATTTTTTTTTGTGTCACTATGGCATATATATATATATATATATATATATATATATATATAATATATTTGGTCGTATTTTCATAAAATAATTTTATAATGTTATTACATAGAATACATTATACAATGGAAATGGGCAGCTATGACAAATGAGGGAAATTTTGAGGAAGGGGCTGAATTCAAATACCTAGGAACAATAATCACAAATATGAATGAGATGCACAAAGAAATTAAATGCATTACAGGGACTCTTGACGTCCCAACTCCTTTCAAAAAACGTTGAAATGTTGCTAAAAAATATGCCTATATGTTTTTTAAAGGGATTTTTTGTTTTTAAGATTTAAGAAGTTACTATACATCGCTCCCAAAAGTTATTTTTTCTGAAATGACAATCACGCGGTTTTGGATTTTAAGCTAGCTTAACTTAGTTCGAAGCCGAGCGGTTTAAGGAATGAATGACAAATTGTTATATTATTTTACAAAATATTTCTAACTGTTTTTAACGGCCTTTGAAATCTAATATGTAAAAATCAATGTTTGTTTATTTGTTTGTTTGTTCGTATTCTATACGCGGCATACCGTTGATCCGATTTTGATGGTTTTTTTTTGGAAAATCTTCAGGAGATTCCCGGGATGATCACAGGCTATAAGAAATTTGTTATATTCAACCCCTTCATCCCTAAAATCACCCTTTGTAGTGAAAAACATGGAATAAAGTCCCTATTTTTTGACGCTTAAATGGCTTACACCTGCCTAAACCATAACAAATACACCAAATTAATGTACACAGAATTGAATATCTCAAAAAACAGTACATAAAAGTCCGCGAGAGCATATGTTTTATCTTTTACGGATAACTCACAATAACCATTTTTGTCTTTCATTGATACCAAGAAGATCGGGATAAGTAGATTGCCGGACAAGCGTGCTTTACCATACCGTTCATCCGATTGAGATGGGGCTTTTTGAAAAATGTTCAGGATATTCCGGGGATGAACATAGGCTATAAGAGAGTTGTAATACTCAACCACTTCACCCCTAAAAATCACCCTTTGTAGTGAAAAACGTGAAATGTCCCTATTTTGACGCTTAAATGGCTTACGTTGCCTAAACCATAACAAATACACCAAATTAATGTACGCAGAATTGAACATCTCAAAAAACTACAAAAAAGTCCGCGACAGCATATGTTTATCTTCTATGGATAACTCACAATAACCATTTTTGTCTTTCATTGATGACAAGAAGATCGGGATAAGCAGATTAACGGGCAAGTATAACAGCATACGGCTGGTGGTAAAAACACATTAACATTTATTTATGAGTAGCAGCGCACGCCGGGTATTAGCTAGTACAATATAAACTAATTTCAGTCACATTCTTTATCAACCTGGTTGCCATTAAAACTAATTTTATTGTCTAATAAATTGACTGGAATAAATCGTGCTGTCAAATTTGACGGAGGTTTAAAATGAGCTTGATCGTAGTCAATTGGCTTGACTAAGGTTGGTGAAACCGGCCATGAGTGAAACAGAACACAACAAATTAAAAAAAAAAAAAAAAAAAAGCATACAAGATAAACAAAGTTTTAAAACAAACTCCATGGCGCGACAGGCCTAGGGGACCCTAGGCCTATCAGCCTGCTGCTGGTCTTATATCCTCATGTGTTGATCACAGAGAAGGACGATCAACGAACCAGTATAGGGGTGACATGTGTTCAGCATATCCTGTCCCTCAGTAGTTACAGACAGATTTCACGTTGTGGAGTCGATATTTATTGTAGTTACTCAAATTCCTCAGGATGTTGGGTGGCACCAGTCTATTACTGGCCGAAATTCCATAAGAAAATTTCTTTCCCCATAGAGACTCCAACCAGCTCAAGACCCGTTGATCTCCTCTAAGGCATCTTCCTTAAACCGCTCAGCTTCGAACTAAGTTAAGGTAACTTAGAATTAAAATCCGCGTGACTGTCATTTGAGAAAAATAACTTTTGGGAGAGATGTGTAGTAACTTTAAAATCCTAAATTTTAAAAACAAAAAGTCATTTTAAAAAGCATATAGGCATATTTTTAGCAATATTTTAACCATTAAACCTCGTGGTTATCATTTTGTATAATCCTTGACATTTATTATTATTACTATTATTATTATTATGTTTCGTCCACCGCTGTGGTCTCGAGGTAGCGTGCTGCCTAGTCACGCAGCGGGCTCGGGCTCGATTCCCGGCTCCCGGGTGAGATTTTTTTTCGGGTGTTTTCCTCACCTATAAGACAAATGTCAGGAAGCTTAGGGCCCAACTGTCCCCGAAAATCATCCGACCATCATCATCCTTCATCGGTGTGGAAAGCAACGGGAAGCTACCACACCTATAATTCCCTCGTAAAGCTGCAAAGCGTAGCATGAAAATGCTATGATTGCAGTGAAAGACCTGCCCCGGGGCAGAATTACTATGAATGGATTATTATTTCTGATAACGTCTATTTTAACCATATTGCTTCAGGCTATTAAAATGAAAGTTCCGGTAAGTGAAACTATTCCACAATTAGATATGCTGTTATAGCACAGGTTTAAAGCATCGGCTCAGTGGTCTAGGGGTATGATTCCTGCTTCGGGTGCAGGAGGTCCCGGGTTCAAATCCCGGCTGAGCCCACTTAACATTTTGTATTTTTGTTATTAATTGAAATCGTTTCAATTAAACTTTAAATAATTCTTTGCATTATCCGTATCGAAGAAAATTGATAATATTGCAAGGATTGAAAGTGATATTTCGGGGTTGAGTTAAATGTTTACAGTTAAAACCTAGTAATCAACGGAATTTCTAAACGAATGCGATTTGCATAATTTTGTTTCATATTATGTCGATTTTTTAAAAAATAAATACGCTCTAAATATTCACATTTACCATACGTATTCAACAACGATATAAAAAGTAATCTTTAAATATGCTCAAAATAATCTTCAACGTGTAATGGTGAAGTTATTAGGACTATGTAAGATAAATCACGAATTTAAATAATCTATACAAAATATATACTAACTAAAGATGAATTGCAGTATTACACAAATTCTTGTTGTGAAAACAAGCGTAACTAAATTAGCTTGGTTAAGTCATTTTTAATTATGCTAGTTGAAACAATTAACTAAATAACTAACTCATTGGCACTATCCAACCCGTAGGTTCATGGCCGCGCGAACATAAGCTCTACATACGCCCCAATCGTAAGCTAATGTTTTTCAATCATTCCCTGTATAATCTAATTTCCTCAAATCATAGTTAATATTATTCTACCACCTCATTCTTGGTCTACCAACTGAGCATTTTCCCCTCTGGTTTTCCTACAAGAAGCTTCCATGCATGTCTTTCATTCTCCATTCGTGCCACATGTCCTGTCCATCGCAGGCTATGAGACTTAACTGTTCTTATTATATCTGGAGTTGAAAGTATTATTGTTATTATTATTATTATTACTATTATTATTATAAAAACAATGATAATTCAATGCTATCGTGCCATTTGTAAATATTCGATCGGAGAACAAGTGACTGTTGTCATGTTGGTCAATGTGATAAACTAGGGCTATTATATGTTTTGACGAGAGTGACATGTTTCATAAATAAATATATTTTTATATGTTTCCCTTAACAGAGATTTAGGCGCTCTCCCCCTACAGGGAAGAATTTGAACCATAATAATTTAGTTACACTGTTTTTCGTATAGATGTTATTTTGGAGTGGCCCGTGGTCAGCGTTCCTCCTCATACTGACATCTAGCAAGTGTAGAATGGGAAAATTCGGTCAATTTTGCTTTAGAGGCCTTTTCATTCAGGATTAAGAATCCGTTACGATCCGTAAAAATCTAAAATCTTCAGACTCTGGACCACGGCTTAAAGTCCCTCTCGGATGACTTGCTCCTTGGATTTTTACATCCTAAAAAAATCCAATCGACCCCAGCCGGGTTTGAACCCGCGCGCATCGGGACCATAGGCAAGTAGCATAACCCACTCAGTCCAAACCGCGGGCCGATATACTTTTTTTATACAAGAACCAATTAAATTAAGTACTTACTTCGTTAAGTCATATTTATTCATATTTGGCTCATTTATATGTGAGAGATCATATTATAGCAACTTATTGGTCATATTCGTCATATTTTCACTCTTTTAGGGATTAAGTAACTTATATCCTAGCATTTTCTCCCGTGTTTATTTCAGTTGCTAAATTTCTCAGAATTTGTTTCTTGTAAAATCTATCTTCCACTCCTATTTCGTTTCAATTCACAGTATGACCTTTTCCCTTACGTGTATACCTGACCAAATATTTATGTATTGTTTCGCGACAAGCAGTAGCTACTAATAATTTTAATAAAATAAAAGCATGATATAATATCAAATTTCATACTTTAGCTTGCTTCTCTTTTGTATTCTATTCTTAAATAAATAGTTAATTGTCATAAACTGATTTACTTAATTGATTTTACAACTGAAATTATTACTTCATTAAATTATTATTATTAGTTCATATTTTTTATGTTACAGTGCATATTTTTGTAAATTTTGGGTATTAACTGCATATATATATATATATATATATCCACCGCTATGGTCTCGAGGTAGCGTGCTGCATTGTCACGCAGCGGGCCCGGGTTCGATCCCCGGTCGGGGCAGTTTTTCTGGGTGAGGTTTTTATCGGGGTTTTTCCTCACCTGTAAGACAAATGTCAGGAAAACTTTAAGACCCAAACGGTCCCCGAAATCATGTGGCTATCATCATCATCCTTCATCGGCGTGGAAAGCAACGGGAAGCTACTACACCTACAATTCCCTAGTAAAGCTGCAAGCATAGCATGAAAATGCTATGATTGCAGTGAAGGGCCTGCCTTCGGGCAGAATTACTATGGATGGTTATATATATTTCGGTGGTTTTTAGGTCATAAAAAGCCTAGCCGTAGTGATTCCCGCTAGAACCCAATTGCCAACATGTTTATACTCACATATAAGGGGATTCTATCCCAGGAGTCCAGCTACATTAGCGACCAAGTTTGGGTAAGAACATGGGAAAGTCTTTGTTAGTTTGGGCAAGTTAGGGTGAGAAAATGGCGAGTTTAGTGTACGGCAGATTTGTTTAGCGTTCACTTGTTTGTTAGCGGGATTTTGTGATAAGTTGACAATACTGTCTGAGCAATGACTAACGCATAAATACAGAATGATCAATAATTTATTTAGGTTACGTTGAACTCCCAATTTTAAAACATTCCAAGGGCGGGCAATCGACATAATATACAGTACTTCTCTCTTGCAATTATCACGATGATCCACCACTGGAATACAGGTTATTCCAGTCGCAGGGCAATTCGTTGTATCTTACTTAATACAGCTTTCCATAGTTCGCTCTTGATTCCTGCATTCCAGAGATTCCTATATTCCCATTTGTCCTTCTTCTATACCCCTCTTCATCATCGCATCGTAATCGCGGTCTTGATGGCAATTATAACTAAGATGCGCAGCTCTTAGCTCCTCTGGTAGATCAGTTGGTAGAGCGGTGGACTGTAGTGGTATTCTTGATTTCAGTTATCCATAGGTCGCTGGTTCAAATCCGGTCCGGAGGAATTTTTTTTTTTTTTCCAATAGAAAATGCATGCACAATTTGTAATATTTATAATATAAAAATGGAATATAATGAGAAATAAAGGTATTCCACAACATTTGATTATGGCTATACAAAGTTTATACGTAAATAAAATTGTAATAGACGCGGGTTTTAAATCAAAACAAAAAATGGTGGTATAGACGAAGTTATGTTAAAGTGGCAGATTCATTTAAATAAACATTTTCTAATAAATAAATTGTTGGACACAATATTATTTGCCGATAATCAAGTAGCGATTTCCAGTTCAGAAGGTGATCTACAAAGAGCTATTATTAATTTGGAAAAAAATAAGTGCCAATTACAATTTAAAAATTTCAAAGAATAGAACTAAAATGTCAGCATTTAAAGGACATCATACCTTAAGAGCAAAAATAGCAATTGATGATACAATTTTAGAGCAAGTGAATAGTTTTATAAATATCTAGGTTTCAATTTATCACATGTTAAAATTGAAGATATTAATGACAAAATTAATAAATTTAATATCATGTGTAGCGCTATTAAAAGAACCCTTAAAACTCAATAATAGAAACAAAAATTAAATTTTATAAAGTAATGGGCTGTTCCTGTATTGATGTATGCATCAGAATGTTGGACGATCACTAAAAGACAAGAACAAAGATTGAAACAGCTGAGAAGAGAATTTTTTAAGAAATATAGCATATATATTCTGCTGGATAAGAAAAGAAATGAAGATATAAAAAAGGAACTAAATATTTTCAAACTTACACACCGAATAATTAAATGTAGGAACACCTGGAAATAACATATTGATAGAATGCCAGAAGACAGATTTCCAGAATGGTTGTTAAATTATAAACCGCGCGGAAGACGCCCACACAGAAGATGGTCTGAATAATTTTAACAATTCTAGTTTTTCATAAAACCGGAACGAGCAAACAGGCTTAATTCCTGGATGATGATAAAATAGAATACCTGAAGATCTCAGTCTTCCTCAACTTTGGATGTGGGGGGTGGAGTACTTTCGAAGCATATGCTTATCTTCAGCATGTGAATCGGTTCTCTATGGTACTGAAGACGTAGCATGTGCGTCGAAAATACTCCACACCCCACTTCCAAAGTTGAAGAAGACTGATATCTTCAGGTATTCTACTTTTATATTATAAAATATTACATAGTAACCTCTAAGTATCGATGCATAATTTGGTACAGCATTAGTAAACTACTTCTTAAATATATGCTGGTTTAAGTTATTATTATTATTATTATTATTATTATTATTATTATTATTATTATTATTAAAACAACTGCAATGGTACGGCGATGTACAAATGACTAATGAACGAGTACCAAGAAAATTTTGGAATGGATGACAACTGAATTATAGCTAAGAAGGAGAATAAGTGTTTCCTCTGGTAGCTCAGTTGGTAGAGCGGTGGACTGTAGTGGTATTCTTGATTTCAGTTATCCATAGGTCGCTGGTTCAAATCCGGCCCGGAGGATTTTTTTTTTTCCAGTAGAAAATGCATGCTTAGTTTGGTATCGTACCAGTAAACAATTTTTTAAATTATATGCTAGTTTCCTCAACTACATTATTATTATTATTATTATTATTATTATTATTATTATTATTATTCATTGAGTTTTAATGCCGAAGTTCATTTGAAAAAGAGAGCTAATCGCATGTAGGTACCAATGAACATTAAAAAAATATTATTATTATTATTATTATTATTATTATTATTATATTATGTTTAAGGCATATTATTCTCGGTGTTCAATTTTTAAATACTTCGTAATGCTATAATTATATAAGCCTTGGCGTAGAGCTACGGGAACTGCGATGGTTCCAGTTCCAATAGAGAAATAAAATTTGTCATGAAATTTTGGCGAACATCGTGAAGAATTTGGTTACTACAATAAGTAGCGATTCCAGGTTGAGGAAACCAGCTATAACGGCTGGAGATCCGACATACTGACCATATATTACCCATTTAACAGGAGCTGCCTGGGAGGCCTGTTGCGCCAAGGAGTTTTTTTTATATTTATTTCATTATTTTTTTCAGGAAAGAAAACTTGAATACCATTACTTCATTCGGAAGATAAAATATAATGCCACTGGTTTCATGATGTAGATTTAAGACGTGTAAAATAATATCAAATTTGAAATAGGAGCCCCTATGCAAAATTTGTCGGCCCTTTTACGCCTAGATTTGTATTGCAACGCGATTGATTTTTAAAATAAGATATTTCTCTTTTGTGTATCTCCTGCTCATTGACCAAAATTCAACATTATTCCGCCAATATCTATTATGTTGCTTTTTTCCATTAATTTTCCATTTATATGTTAATTTTGGGATACTTTCCCTATCCATTTTCTGTACATATCCATACCATTCTAATCTTTTTTTTTTACTATTGCCGTTATATCTTTTTTTCAATTCCATTATTATTTGTATTTATGTGTTCTTCATGCTGTCTACTCGCTATATGATCTTCTTAAAAAATTATTTTAATAGTTTTCATTTTTATAGTGTTCATTCATTGTCCTTACTGAGGATTGAGGAATTAATTTTCTTTCAATGTTTTAAAAACTGATTTAGTATTGTAAAGGTAGAAACATGTAATATCATTTTAGTTTTATTGCGCATTAACCTCCATTTTCAACATTCAAATGATTTTTTTCTCCATTACTAATTATTTTTAAAATTCCATGTTTTATATCCCTTATTTTATCAAAATTGAACTCTCGTAGCAAAATGTATTATTATAATTAATTGAGTTGTAAATATTAATATTTACATTTGCCATTTTGTCGAAAATATTAATGGAGTAAAATTATTATTAAAACTATGTATTCCGTAAGTAATAACAAGTAATTTAAGAATACTAAGAATATTTGAGAATAACTTTAAATGAAGCAAATAAAAAAAAGGGCTCAGCCGGGATTTGAACCCGGGACCTCCTGCACCCAAAGCAGGAATCATGCCCCTAGACCACTGAGCCGTCAAAAACTTTCGCTATTTGTTATCGTAATGGTGTCCAATATTATACTATGCATGAAACTTTTGACGTAATGAGATTTATACGTCACATGGTAGAACCTCAGTTGTGTACAAGGTCGATGCAATTTAATGCAATTTGTTCACGTAGACAAATCTAGACATTACTCGGATCATTAGATATTATTTCAAAATGTAACATATAAAGCATCTTTTCCACATTATTTTTATCTTTACCTCTATGAATACATTACAGTCCTTCATGTACTGCTAGCAAGAAATTTTGAAGAGTGACCTTGTACTTTTGCATCCTGTAGTTTTTAAAATTGCAGTGTGAATTGGATGTAAATTATTTAACAATTTTGAAGTACTGTATATGTTTTAATGCAGTTTCCAAGTTAAAAGGAAATAACTGTTCAGAGTTAAATTTGGGAAATACGGTTCACGTCACGAATAGGATATAAGAACATTAATAAAGGAAGAACAATCTTAATCTCATTATTTTCAATTATTATATTTATATTTTTTTTAGTATTACGTGAAAGAGGAAGAAAAGTAAAACTTTGTCTTAGTTGTTGGCAATGATTCATACAAATAAATAAAGCGCCAACATCGAAAATTCCTTGAAAAATAAATACAAGCCGGGTTAATTAAACAAAATATACACACCGAGGAAAAAAAAATCCTACAACACATTTATATGATACATGTTGGTTTATTAAAACCTACATAACTGACACAATATTAGCCGAAAATAATCATGCAGTTTTGAGACTTCCACCTTACCATCCCGATTTAAATCCCATTTAATTAATTTGGGGAGATGTAATATAGTGGGTTGGTAGTAAAATGTAATTTTTAAATTTAAATATTCGACCAAGCTTATTGGCTAGTGGTCAGACCTTCTACGGTTCATGGGGTCCCGGGTACGATTCCCAGTCATACCATAGGATTTTTTTCTTAAAGGAAATTATTCCCATGGTCGCATATGGTCTGGATTTAAGTTAATTTTAGATTTAAGGACTCTCCTGGGGCTTCATTAGCATTAGTCACCTATCATATCTTCGGGCTAACCTAACTTCACCTTCCGTGCACGCGCCCCAAATTAAGAAGTGCATTGACAATTCCGCCTTGCCAGAAATGTTATGAAGACAACCTGGTGGCATTGGTGTATATATATATATATATATATATATATATATATATATATATACATCCTTCAGCGGTGTGGAAAGCAACGGGAAGCTACCACACCTATAATTCCCTAGTAAAGCTGCAAAGCATGTCATGAAAATGTTCTGATGGCAGAATTACTGTGTGTGTGTATATATATATATATATATATATATATATATATATGGTATGATAAGAAAAATAAATGCCTGGACGGGATTCGAACCCGGAACTCTCAGTCTGTACCTCGGCGTGTTATCCATTACACCACCATGCGAATTCAATCCAAACACTTATTTTTTCTTATATATGTATTATATTCTCCATTATTACTAGATGTCGCGAGAACTCGGTCTTCACTGCCATCTAGTAGCTGACTATAACAAGTAAGCAAATTAAAGAGAATATTTTCACTTTACAGCAGTGACGCTTTATCGATGTTATAATTAAATGTTTAACATTGAGCAATGCAAGCTTAATATGGTTTGATAAGAAAAATAAATGCCTGGACGGGATTCGAACCCGGAACTCTGAGTCTGTAACTCAGCGTGTTATCCATTACACCACCAGGCAAATTCATCCAAACACTTATTTTTCTTATATATGTATTATATTCTCCATTATTACTAGATGTCGCGAGAACTCGGTCTTCACTGCCATCTAGTAGCTGACTATAACAAGTAAGCAAATTAAAGAGAATATTTTTACTTTATAAAAGTGACGCTTTACCGATGTTATAATTAAATGTTTAATAGTTGAATGCAGGCTTTCACGGCCGGTAATCATAATGTTGAGTGATTCCGGGTTATGTGGCCGTGGTCCATAGTTGGTGTTGGTACCAGACGTTTCGCCCTCAACTGCGGAGGGCATCTTCAGTGGCGAGTGCTTCTAGGCGTGTTTCCTGGTCGGAAGATCTACTTAGAGTGAGCGCTGCGGACGTAGTGGACGTTGTATTTTTACTAGTGGTGGGTGCAGGGTGAGTGGGCGTGGCTCTTGCTGATTGGCTAATGGTCGTCTCCTTGTTGTCCCTAGTGTTAATGCATTTATTTTCTAGTGTATGATACCAGGCCTTAGACAGTTTGATACCTTCCTCTTTTCTGTTGATATTTCCCTTATGCTTGTATATTTCTATAGCCTTTCGGTATAATCTAGGGAAATAGTAGGAAGTTGTGGCTAAAACTTTGTGTATCGTCGAATAGAATCTGGTGTCCATTCATAATGGCATGTTCTGCTACAGCTGATTTATCCATTTCTCCTTGTCTGCAGTTTCTTTTATGTTCTGATAAACGGGTGGCTATACTTCTTTTCGTGGTCCCTATATATGATTTACCACACGAACAAGGAAGTCGATATACGCCTCAGGTGGAGAGAGGTGGCCGAGGATCCTTAGCTGAGCGAAGGCAGACTTCTATTTTTCTTGTAGGTCTGTAAACTGTTTTTATGTTGTATTTTCGTAGGAGTTTTCCGATACGATCTGTGACTCTTTGTACATATGGTAAGTAGGCTATGCTGGTTGAGGGTGTGTTATCCATTCTGACGTGCTGTCTTCGTGGATGTATGGTTTGTCTTTATTCCTTGGATGTGTTAGCCATTTTTCTGGAAACAATTGAACAGATGGTGTTGTTCTTGTTTAAGGTGTTGTGGTTGGCATAACTTAGTCGCTCTGTCGAACAGTGTCTTAATGACACCTCGCGAGTAGCTGTAGCAGAACATGCCATTATGAATGGACACCAGATTCTATTCGACGATACACAAGTTTTAGCCACAACTTCCTACTATTTCCCTAGATTATACCGAGAGGCTATAGAAATATACAAGCATAAGGGAAATATCAACAGAAAAGAGGAAGGTATCAAACTGTCTAAGGCCTGGTATCATACACTAGAAAATAAATGCATTAACACTAGGGACAACAAGGAGACGACCATTAGCCAATCAGCAGGAGCCACGCCCACTCACCCTGCACCCACCACTAGTAAAAATACAACGTCCACTACGTCCGCAGCGCTCACTCTAAGTAGATCTTCCGACCAGGAAACACGCCTAGAAGCACTCGCCACTGAAGATGCCCTCCGCAGTTGAGGGCGAAACGTCTGGTATCAACACCAACTATGGACCACGACCACATAACCCGGAATCACTCAACATTATTAAATGTTTAACATTGAGCAATGCAAGCTTAATATGGTATGATAAGAAAAATAAATGCCTGGACGGGACTTGAACCCAGAAAGTCTGTATCTAAGCGTGTTATCCATTACACCACCAGGCGAAATCAATCCAAACACTTATTTTTCCTATATATGTATTATATTCTTCATTATTACTAGATGTAGTCCACCGCTGTAGTCTCGAGGTAGCGTGCTGCCTTGTCACGCAGCGGGCCCGGGTTCGATCCCCGGTCGGGGCAGTTTTTCTGGGTTAGGTTTTATCGGGGTTTTTCCTCACCTATAAGACAAATGTCAGGAAAACTTTGAGGCTCAAACGGTCCCCGAAATCATATGACCATTATCATCATCATCCTTATCATTATCATCATCATCATCCTTCACCTGTGTGGAAAGCAACGGGAAGCTATCACACCTACAATTCCCTAGTAAAGCTGCAAGCATAGCATGCAAATGCTATGATTGCAGTGAAGGACCTGCCCTCGGGCAAAATTACTATTCATGGATTACTAGATATCGCGAGAACTCGATCTTCACTCCCATCTAGTAGCTGACTACATAGTTTTTGTGTTTTCCCAAAAAAATGTCAAAATTTTCGAAATTTCAAAAACTGCAAAAATACTATCTAGAGGGCTAGTCCGGGATTTATAATGCAAAAAATCCAGTCTAAATCCAAATTTTCAAAATTGAGTTTTCCAAGGGTTTAGTCTTTGTGTTTTTTCAAAAAAATGTCAAAATTTTCGAAATTTCAAAAACTGCAAAATTACAATCTAGAGGGTGTGTCCGGGATTTATAATGCAAAAAATCCGGCCTATATCCAAATTTTCAATATTGAGTTTTCCAAGGCTATAGCTTTGTGTTTTTCCAAAAAATGTCAAAATTTTCGAAATTTCAAAAACTGCAAAAATATTATCTAGAGGGCAAGTCCGGGATTTATAATGCAAAAAGTCCGGTCTAAATACAAAATTTAAAAATTGAGTTTTCCAAGGCTATAGTCTGTGTTTTTCCAAAAATGTCAACATTTTCGAAATTTCAAAGACTGCAGAAATACAATCTGGAGGGTGCGTCCGGGATTTATAATGCAAAAAATCCGGTCCAAATGCAAAAAAAGTCAAAATTGAGTTTTCCAAGGCTGTAGTTCTTTGGGCTTTTTCCAAAAAATGTCAACATTCTCGAAATTTCGAAAACTGCAAATATACTATCTAGAGGGTGTGTCAGGGATGTATAAATGCAAAAAATCCGGTCTAAATCCAAAATTTCAAAATTGTGTTGTCCAAGGCTATATAGTATTCGTGTTTTTTTTCCAAAAAATGTCAAAATTTTTGAAATTTCAAAAACTGCAAAAATATATCTAGAGTGTGTGTTCCGGAATTTATAAATCAAAAAAATCCGGTCTAAATCCAAACTTTCAAAAATGAGTTTTCCAAGGCAATAGTCGTGATGTTCCTCCAAAAAATGTCAAAATTTTCGAAATTTTGATAAACTTGCAAAATACTATCTAGAGTGTCTAGTCACGGATTTATAATGCAAAATATCCGGTCTAAATCCAAAATTTCAAAATTCAGTTTTCCAAGGCTACAGTCTGGGATTTTTCCAAAAAATGTCAAAATTTTCGAAATTTCAAAAACTGCAAAAATACTATCTAGATGGTGTACTCCAGGATTTATAATGCAAAAAATCCGGTCTAAATCCAAAAATTCAAAATTGAGTTTTCCAAGGCTATAGTCTTGGCGTTCTTCCAAAAATGGTCGAAATTTTCGAAATTTCAAAAACTGCAAAAATACTATCTAGAGTGTATGTGCGGAATTTATAATGCAAATAATCCGGTCTCAAATCCAAAACTTCAAAATTGAGTTTTCCAAGGCAATAGACCTTGATGTTCCTCCAAAAATAGTCAAACATTTCGAAATTTGAAAAACTGAAAAAATACTATCTAGACTGTCTGTCCGGGATTTATAATGCAAAAAATCCGGTTCTAAATCCAAAATTACAAAAATTGAGTTTTCCAAGGCTATAATCTAAGGATTTTTCCAAAAAATGTCAAAATTTTCGAAATTTCCAAAAACTGCTAAAATACTATCTAGAGTGTGTGTCCGGGATTTATAATGCAAAAAATCCGGTCTAAATCCAAAATTTCAAAATTGAGTTTTCCAAGGCTATAGTGTAGGGATTTTTTCAAAAAATGTCAAAATTTTCGAAATTTCAAAAAATGCAACAATACTGTCTAGAGGGTGTGTCCGGGAATTATAATGCAAAAAATCCGGTCTAAATCCAAAATTTCAAAATTGAGATTTCCAAGGCTATATAATCTTGGTGTTTCTCCAAAAAATGTCAAAATTTTCGAAATTTCAAAAAACTGCATAAATACTATCTAGAGTGAGTGTCCGGGATTTATAATGCAAAAAAATCCGGTCTAAATCCAAAATTTCAAAATTGAGTTTTCCAAGGCTATAGTCTTGGCGTTCTTCCAAAAAATGTCGAAATTTCAAAAACTGCAAAAATACTATCTAGAGTGTGTGTCCGGGATTTATAATGCAAGAAATCCCGTCTAAATCCAGAAGTTCGCAATTGAGTTTTCCAAGGCTATAGTCTAGGGATTTTTCCAAAAATGTCAAAATTTTCGAAATTTCAAAAACTGCAAAAATACTATCTAGAGGGCGTGTCCGGGATTTATAATGCAAAAAATTCGGTCTAAATCCAAAATTTCAAAATTGAGTTTTCCAAGGTTATAGTCTAGGGATTTTTCCAAAAAATGTCAAAATTTTCGAAATTTCAAAAACTGCAAAAATACTATCTAGAGGGTGTGTCCGGGATTTATAATGCAAAAAATCCGGTCTAAATGCAAAATTTCAAAATTGAGTTTTCCACGGCTATATAGTCCTGGTGTTCCTCCAAAAAATGTCAAAATTTTCGAAATTTCAAAAACTGCAAAAATACTATCTAGAGTATGTGTCCGGGAATTATAATGCAAAAAATCCGGTCTAAATCCACAATTTAAAAATTGAGTTTTCCAAGGCTATATTCCAACGATTTTTCCAAAAATGTCTAAATTTTCGAAATTCCAAAAACTGCACAAATACTATCTAGAGTATGTGTCCGGGATTTATAATGCAAAAAATCCGATCTAAATCCAAAATTTCAAAATTGAGTTTTCCGAGGCTATAGTCTTCGGGATTTTTCCAAAAAAATGTCAAAATTTTCGAAATTTCAAAAACTGCAAAAATACTGTGTAATAGGTGTGTCCGGGATTTAGAATGCAAAGAATCCGGTCTAAATCCAAAATTTCAAAATTGAGTTTTCCAAGGCTATAGTCTTTGGGATTTTTCCAAAAAAATGTCAAAATTTTCGAAATTCCAAAAACTGCACAGATACTATCTAGAGAGTGTGTCCGGGATTTATAATGCAAAAAATCCGGTCTAAATCCAAAATTTCAAAACTGAGTTTTCCAAGGCTATATATAGTCTTTGGGATTTTTCCAAAAAATATCAAAATTTTCGAAATTTCAAAAACTGCAAAAATACTGTCTAGAGGTTGTGTCCGGGATTTATAATGCAAAAATTCCGGTCTAAATCAAAAATTACAGAATTGAGTTTTCCAACGCTATAGTCTTGGCGTTCTTCCAAAATTGCCAAAATTTTCGAATTTAAAAAACTGCAAAAAATATATATCTAGAGTGCTGTTTCGGGATTTATAATGCAAAAAATCCGGTATAAATCCAAAAATTTCAAAATTTGAGATTTCCAAGGCTATAAAATCGTTGGTGTTCCTCCAAAAAATGTCAAAATTTTTCGAAATTTCAAAAACTGCATAAATACTATCTTAGAGTGTGTAGTCCGGGATTTATAATGCAAAAATCCGGTCTAAATCCAAATTTTAAAATTGAGTTTTTCCAAGGCTATAGTGTAGGGATTTTTCCAAAATATGTCCAAAAATTTTCGAAATTTCAAAATGGCAACAATACTATCTAGAGGGTGTGTCCGGTATTTATAACGCAAAAAAATCCGGTCTAAATCCAACATTTCAAAATTGAGATTTTCCAAGGCTATATAATCTTGGTGTTCCTCCAAAAAATGTCAAAATTTTCGAAATTTTCAAAAACTGCATAAATACTATCTAGAGTGTGTGTCCGGGATTTTATAATGCAAAAATCCGATCTAAATCCAAAATTTCAAAATTGAGTTTTCCGAGGCTATAGTCTTCGGGATTTTTCCAAAAAATGTCAAAATTTTTCGAAATTTCAAAAACTGCAAAAATACTGTGTAATTTGTGTGTCCGGGATTTTATAATGCAAAAATTCCGTGCTAAATCCAAAATTTCAAAATATAGTTTTCCAAGGCTACAGTCTTTGGGATTTTCCAAAAAATGTCAAAATTTTCGAAATTTCAAAACTGCTAAACTACTGTCTAGAGGTTGTGTCCGGGATTTATAATGCAAAAATTCGGGTCTAAATCCAAAATTATAAAATTGAGTTTTCCAATGCTACAGTCTTGGCGTGTCTTCCAAAAATGGTCAAAATTTTCGAAATTTAAAAAAACTGCAAACATTATATCTAGAGTGTGTGTCCGGGATTTATAATGCCCAAAAAGTCCGGTCTAAATCCAAAATTTCAAAATTGAGTTTTCCTTCAAGGCTATAGTCTTGGCGTTCTTCTTCCAAAAAATGTCAAAATTTTCGAAATTTTCAAAAACTACAAAAATACAATCTGAGGTGCGTCCGTATTTACAATGCAAACAAATTCGTCTAATTCCAAATTTCAAAATTGTTTTTCCAAGACTTATAGCATTGTGTTTTTTTCCGCCAAAAAATGTCAAATTTTTCCGAATTTCGAAAACTGCAAAAATCACAATCTAGAGGTGTGTCCGGGATTTATAATGCAAAAACTCCGGTCTACATCCAAAATTTCCATGGGTTTCCAAGTCTACTATTCGGTTTTTAAAAAATGTCAAAATTTC